>OX439483.1:386318674-386760440 GCA_949320155.1 Melangyna quadrimaculata
AAGTATTTAGCAATTTACTATCTATTCCAAAATGTTAAACCTTTTGCTAACTAGTACACTGCATTTGTAGGGTTTGAATTTGATGAACACAATTACTGTTTTTATGCGTTTTAAATTAATTATATGTTGATGGACACCCATCATGAGCTTGAAATAAGTATACGATATTTATATTTTTATCATTTTAACTTCATAATTTACAAAAAAAAAGGAAAAAAAGCAAAAAAAAGTTGGGTACCAGCAGGACTCGAACCTGGAACATTCGGGTTTTCTCATATGGATTAAGTACGATACTAAAAAGATAAAATAGCCAGTTGGTGATTTTAACTTTAGTAAAATGTTAGGGAATAGAACGATGCTAAACTCGTTTAAAATTAGCAAAACACAATTTTTAACCTAGTATCATACTAAAAATGATTTAACATCGTACTAAATCGTCTAAAATGTTGCGCCAATTTCTTTAACTCTTACTTCATCTTTAAGTTAGTTATGATTGCAATGTCGCAATGATCTGACACGAAATTAAAAATTGTTGTCCTATAAAACAAATATAAATATTTTGTCAGAAGTTATAAAAATGTTTGCTGCAAGGAAACACAAGGTTTTTAAGGTTAGGAAAACAAAAGGAAAATCAAAGAATTCAAAGTAGATTCGATGCTAAGTTAAGACGTGCTTAAAAACGAACTAATAATAATGCAAAATTATTATTCATTATTTTACATTAGTTATTAATACTGACTACAATTAATTGTACTCAGCAATTAAATGATAATTAAATGTTTTATCTTTATTATATTTCAAAAAAGGCTTGATTACAAACTTACCACTGTACTGTACCTTTAGATATAGAAAAGGCATATCCAGTAAATTTACAAAACCAAAAGATAAAATTGTCGATTAAATGCCTACAAATTAGAGAGCACTCACCTCCCTCATACCCATATACCTACACTACAAAGGCTCGCGTGCGTCTCGTTGCCTCCAATCGAATATTCAAATTGTTCGCCAATTATTGGCGTACTGAAAATTTACTCGATGATTTCAGATCACAGATATCACGGGATTTCTAAATATGTACATTGTACAAACATACAAACACACACATAATATTATTATTATGTTTCAAATTCAAATGCTAAAATTTAATTTTAAAATCAATTCTCGTCTGTTTGGTGGCAGTATAGATATATTAGCCCAGGAAACTATGGTTTTCGATGTTTCGTATTTTAATTATGATGATGATAAATATTAGTTGGAAAATACGTTTTATTAGATTCCAATAGAAAGATTGGAATGTTTGACCGTATATATAATAGTAGAATTATCTAAAGGATTTATTATAGGCATGCAACTCGCAGGGTGAATTAACCTTTTGAATGAGATGGAAATATTTAATTCCTAAAATGGCAATATATAAAATGATTTATAATATCATATTTCCATATTATGAAGGAAATGCTCTATGGAAAAGTTACTGCATTTAACTGCATGTCTATTTAAATAGTGTCCGCTGACATAATGTCCATCATCATAATGGACTATATATTTTCTATGTTCGTTATGTCGAGATTTGACATAAATGCCCTACCGGCACTCCCCATGTTCACTTTTTAAAAATCGATTTATTACGATTTTATATTAAAGTATGTATGTTGAAATTCAGTTAAATTAGATTTTGTAACAGGGGGGCATTTTCACATATTTTATTGTACTTCAAAATCTAAAACATACAAACAAATTGTATATTTCTCCCTCCCTCTAAATATTAATCATCAGTTTTTAATTATAGTTGCTGGAATTGCTGTTAACTCAAGAGGAAATGTGTTGTAGGCAAACACCCTTCATCTTGATGGTTAAATAAAATGAACGACTGAATCGAACAAACTTGATCTCGTAGCTAACAACCAGCTACCCTTTCTAGATGAGCTTAAACAAAAATTCGAATTCGTCCTCTAAGGAATTACATAAAAACACTTCAGACGAAATTTGAAGCAAATGTCCAAATTTGTAGGCCTAAGCTCGATATACACCAGGACGCACAGACAAACATACCGACGGACGTCTTACGAAAATCACTTTTGTGGGCTTCTCCACCATCGTTATAATAGTTTTGATTAAAACCTCGATAATTTTTGTTGACACTATAACAATACTTGCCCAATAGAGCAAGTAAAAAAATGAAAATTTGAAGGTATATCATATATAATTTAAACTTTGAAGGCTAACGGCTTCACCGATCACCGAGAAATTTGAAAATCAAAAAAAGGTTTTATGACAGGTCCCAATAATAACACATTTTGATAAGTTTTTTTTACCAAAATATTCACAATGCATTCAGTAGTAGGTAAGCACCGATCGGTGAAGCCGTTAACAAGAAATTTTAAAATCAAAAAAAGGTTTTATGACAGGTCCCAATAATAACACATTTTGATAAGTTTTTTTTTACCAAAATATTCACAATGCATTCAGTAGTAGCTAAGCAATATTTATGATTCAAAATAGTTAAAACCGTTTTTGAGATAAATAATTTTGTTTGTATTGGTTGTATGTCAGGGTACCGTTATGTTTGAAACTAATAAAAGATAATTTCAATTTTTCCTCTACGGAGTCCTCTAATAACTTTGAGTCCAAAGTTTGAAGAAAATCGCTTCAGTAGCTTCGGGTGTAGTTCGAGGAGCAGACATACATAAATAATAGGGTAGAGCGATCTTATATGGTGACAAAATTAAGTGGGAATATCGAAAACATACCCCCCGCAAAAGTTGTCTTTGGGTTCTTTTTATAAATTAAATATTAGTTTTTGGTTTAAAAATTACGGTTACGTTTGTTTACTTTAAAAAACGACAGCTAGGGGTCGCGCATTACATTTGAAAACTGAAACGAAAATCATCCAAAAAGTAGCTTGGAGTCCTTTTAGCGCGATTTAATATTTTTTGTAATTTTTAAACTGACCGCCAGATGTTGCAACTGAAAGTTTTCTATTAGTACGTATTCAATTGTTGAGATCAAAAGGTTTACCAGACTTTATATGGCTTAAAGACTATCTAAACCAGTCTGAGAATTAATAAACTATTATGGTTACTACAAGAAAACTTAAAAATGATTTTATTGAATTGTTAGAATATTTTGTTTTATTTCTTCATTTTTAAGTTCTTCTCAAAAAATCAAAGTACATGCTTAATAACTGTACAATTAATTCGCCTTTGTTCTTATATCCATGGCATGTTGCGGTATGGAATAAATATGAATTTGAGTGAAGGTCTTCTTGAGTAACTTCCATGTTTAATTTAGGTTCGGTCAAACGTCTTTTTCAATCTGATGCCAATCTTTTTATTTTTCGGATTCAGAAAAGAAGTTAAGAAGTTGAAAGTTTCAAGCAACTAAGTCACCTACTTGTATTTACTTTTGCTCTTGTTTAAGGTACTAATGTAGGTTCTAATGAAATTAAGCTTAAATATTTTCCCCAACAGATTGCGGTCAGAGACCTGAGGCGATTGCGTCCTTGATTTTGGTTTTTACGTACTTCTAACATTACTTCTATCAGCAACATTTGACTGATATATACCATCGATAACATCGATAACATCACAACGACGGCTGTAACAATTGTTGAAGTTGCCTATGAGATATTCGGAAACTTTCTGCCACCTTCTACACTTTAGGAAGAGGATCGTGATCAAAACTACAAGAAATGACTATATAAAGAATCATCCAATTTCCTATTTGCAATATTTTTGTTTAGATCTTTCGATGAAGTAGCGCTCTTTTACAATTTTGTTTCTTTGGAAGAAAGGAATTTGGTCAAAATATCTACTCAAGTCGCCTACATATAGGTAAGAACATGATTTTTCACCTCCATTTATTTGGCAAATTTTGTTGATAGGGTATCCATTTTGATTTAAAATATGGAAACAGTAGCTGTGTTTTATGATCTTTTATCGGGATCTGGATCCGGATCTGGATTAACTTTTACACGTAATACAAAAACAATTTCGGATCCTGCTTTCTTTTCAAAGAATTAGTTTTAATTCTCAACAACAGGTGACCGTTTTGGTTCTCAAATGTTGTCAGCACTGTGAAAAAAAAAACAAGATCCAGATTCCGATAAAAGATAATAAAACACTTACTTTTACTACTTTTCCATTTTAATTTTTTGTTTACATGTCAAAATTGAAAACTTCAAAAAACGTAGGATCTGGATCGTTTTATTATCACAGGATGATCCATATGGATCTTGGTGGATAATAAAACGCGGCTAATAATCCCAAGGGATGTATGAAGTTGGGTAGTTACAAATCGGGTTTGAATGTTTTTATATAACTTGGACACGAAAATACTTAATTAAACTATTTTTTTTTTCAAAACAAAGAGTTATTCAAATACCCTTTGGTACATAAAAATATAAATGAGTGAAACGCAATTATAGACCGAGAGCCCACAGCAGATTTTGGGTGTGAACGATAGCAAAAATTCACTACTATTTTAAAATACATCTTAACTTTTAATATGCAAATATGAAAGTGGTTGGGGCGTTTGCATGAAATGCTGCATTAAAAATGAGTTTTTTTTCGAAAGTGCAGATAATTGGTATAGCAACTACAACACTATATTTAGTTAAAGAACTGAGCGCCCTCGACATGAATATGAGGG
Source organism: Melangyna quadrimaculata (assembly GCA_949320155.1). NCBI lineage: Eukaryota > Metazoa > Arthropoda > Insecta > Diptera > Syrphidae > Melangyna > Melangyna quadrimaculata. The sequence goes on from OX439483.1 coordinate 386,323,325, forward strand.
TCCCAGACGTTTTCTATGGGGCCAAATGGCTGCCAGTCGCAGTCAAAGAATTCAAAAAATCGGTTTTACAGATAATTGTGAAAGCAAAATAATTCATTTTCCCAATGATGCAGTAGTCTCTCCTCATCACAAAAATATGGGTCCAAGACGTTTTCTTTGGGGCCAAATGGCTGCCAGACGCAGTCAAAGAATGCAAAAAATCGGTTTTACAGATAATTGTGATAGCAAAATAATTAATTTTCCCAATGATGCAGTAGTCTCTCCTCATCACAAAAATATGGGTCAAAGTCGGTTTCTTTGGGGCTAAGTGGCTGCCAGACGCAGTCAAAGAATGCAAAAAATCGGTTTTACAGATAATTGTGATAGCAAAATAATTCGTTTTCCCAATGATGCAGTAGTCTCTCCTCATCACAAAAATATGGGTCCAAGACGTTTTCTATGGTGCCAAATGGCTGCCAGACGCAGTCAAAGAATGCACAAAATCGGTTTTACAGATAATTGTGATAGCGACAAAAAAAAACATTTTCCCAATGATGCAGTAGTCTCTCCTCATCATAAAAATATGGGGCCAAGACGTTTTCTATGGGACCAAATGGCTGCCAGATGCACAGAAAAAACTACTGTATCAGACTAAACTTTTTTTAAGGTAAGCTTTTGCAGTATCTAAGCAACGCTAAGGAATTATCTCTTCGAAGATTCTTGAATGCAACACTCAAAAAATATTTTCATTTCGAAATTGTTGATTAAAGATGAAATCAGATGATACGCATCCTATTTATATCTTAAAATCGTTAGGAAAGGAAGCACAACCTTAGAAAACTTAGAAAAAAATGGGCACGACTGGATCGCACAAAACTTGCTCTCGTACAACTTTAACGTAGCTTGAAATAGTCAACGTACATATGTATTGGTTCCATAACATTATGATATAATTTATAAAAAAAAGGTTTTAAAAACAATAAATGATTACTATGAATTATTATAAATTAGTTATTTTAATAGCTAAAACAGATAGAGTTAAACAAAAGTATACCATCTGATTAGTTTAATAAATGTGAATTTATGAAAAAAAAAAATTCAAAAATCCTTAGAGCGTTTTTTTTTAAATTAATTTTGTATATACAAAATTCTTGAACATTTTTTAAAATAAAATTTGGTATGCCAACTTTTAGTATTTAATAAAATACAATTTTTCACATAATCAAAACAAAAATTCATTAGCCCGTTTTCAAGATATTGAATTTTCAAAAAAAAAAAATTCATTATTTTTTTAAAAATCCAAAAATTATTTTTTCGATAATTTTTATATGCAAAATTGTTAAGATTGTAAGCGACCTTTTTTTGGTTGAAATCGGTGTAGTAATTAACGAGAAATTTGAAAACTGAAAAATTGGTTGTATAACAGGTACCGTTAATAACCGTTATAGTACCTCGTAATTTTTTTTTTAAAAACGTTACAGCCGTTTTTGAAAAAAATCGATTTTTATATATTGGCTGTATGACAGGTACCGTTAGTTTTTGAGCTAAAAAAAAAATTTCAATTTCCCCTCTAGGGAATCACATAAGAACTTTAAGTCCGAAGTTTGAAGAAAATCGCTTTAGCCGTTTAGGCTGCAGGTCGAGGTACAGACAGACGGACAGACAGACAGACAGAATTGCGAGACCCACTTTTTTCGCGTTCTCTATCATCGTAATGTTAGGGAAAATTATTATCTCAATTTTTTTTTTGTACGAATCCTAAACTTGCCCTATACTACGTATATCGCAAGTAAAAAGGTTCTATGGCAGGTACCGTTTTTAACCGTTATTGGTAAAATTTGTTTTCATCAAAATATTGGCCATACCTTAAACACACACCTTTTTATCAAAATCCTTGGAGACGTTTTCGAGAAAAATAATTTTTTTCTGAACGGGTTTTTAACATTTGTATGGAAGGTACAGGGTATTTTTGAATTTAAAAAGATGATGTTTTCAAGTACTCTACAAAACAATAAAAAACTATCTTACACCTAGTTTTGAAAATATTGACCAAGTCGTTTTCAAAATATTTAGTTTAAAAAAAAAAAAAATTTGATTGTTTTTTAAATACATTTTTTTTTAATTTTGGTTCACAATAATGTTTATATTTTTTAAAAGTTTTACCATAAAACAAAATGAAAATTTTGAACTAAACTGTTTTCGAGAAAAACAAATACCAAAAAAAAAGGTTTCCAAAATATTTAATTTATGAAAATAAAAAAAATTATTAAAAAGTAGCATTTCCTTACTTAATTATTTGAATTTTTTTGAACAAAATCCTCGGACCTATTTTTTGAGAAAAATATTATTTTCCATTTTGGCGAAAGAAAATTGTATGGCAGGTACAGTTATTTTTGGTGCTAAAAATAAATTAAAAAAAACGCCTAGATATATTAGTCAAGAAACACTAAAAAATGGAATTTTTCTACAAAGATCACAAAAACTTATATTAATTGAATGACTCAGACTGACTATCAATTGAATGGACAGATCATCACAATAATGGAGCACTTCCCGGCATAGTAGAATCTTGTAATTTTGGGTCAGTGATGGTGACACTTAAACCCCGTGATCAAGGATCCCCATCAAGGATGCCAGGAACCAATATTATAGCTCAGGTGGGTAAGTTTTGTACTTTTTTAAGACGGAGCGAGAGCTATTCAGCCAAACCGCGAGTATGTTATCTTATACGAAAACCCTTTTTTACTCACAATACAAAGAGAGGTATCATATTACCGCAGGTTCCCCTGCCTAATCGCAAATAAAAAAAAAAGACACAGTTTTAGATGAACGACCTTTGGGACTAATTTTGATATGCCTTCGGTGCACCTTTCAAATAAAAGAACGAAATCGTTGATATCTTACAAGAAACTTGTTTTATTTAATTTTACCTTTTATGTACCAGCCCCTTCTGTTGAAAAACTTTTAACAAATTATTAAGATAATTTGTATTATCTTATTCTTGAAGCAATTGTTCGTTTTTTTTTTTAACTATGTACAGCCATTGAGCTATGGTGTCTGAAATGAGAACAAATAATCAAGATCAACGCCCAAATCAGCTGAATAAAAGCTTCCTATGTTCAAACAAAACGCTTAAATATTAATTATTGCAATTTGGGTGTTGATTCAAACCTTAAAGAACAAAGAAAAAAAAAATACTTATCCGAACACTAATGATTATCACCAACATCAACCGCATTATCCTTGTCCCCAAGTGTTTTGGTCATCAGAGGAGGAGCGTGTTTTAGTACCACGACTTCTTCCTTCTTTTCTTCCTTCCTTAGTTTTATCTATGGCGATGGTGACAAAAGAAGACACGAGAGCAAGGAGCAAGAACGCGTCACTTAATTGTGCTTACATAAACTTAATCGAGCATCCTCATCTCACTGTCTAACTATTTGATGACAGTCCTTGTCCGTCCGCACGTCTGTCTGTCCGGCCATACCGTACGAAAGGAAAGTATACCAAAACTGCAGTGCAAAATAGTTTGCCATAATGTTTGCTTCAACAAATTAGGTTGAATGCTCCTTAAGCTGAGCGCCCCTCCACTCCACATCTCATCTCAGGCACCCACCATTCTCTCCACGTGATGGTGGCCATTAAGTCTCAAGTCTAAATTGGCTCCAGCTAAATGACTGGAACAGTAAATTGCTTTTGTCCACACAAGTAATTTGGGTTTTGCCGTTGTTTGTTGTTATTTTGTTCAAGCCGACATCTCTTTGCTCCTGACCACTTATACATTTATACACATACACTTATATGGCTGTATACCGCTTAAGCTAACCTCCTGGAGGGAAGCTCTGGTAGTTTTTTGGTCATTACGGTGATACCGAAGGTTTTACGACAATTTCCTTTATTAGCCTTGAATCCGAGTGCGAATTGTCTTATCTTAGATTTATTGAAGAAGAAAAACGTTGACGGTATTTTTTTGTGTTTTTGTCTATGGCCATGACGTAGTATGAGGGACAGGACTATTTAAGGACCCCATATATAGGTAGGTACTGTTAAAGCACTCTGGATGGATGGACAATATGATTTTTCCTGTAGGTATATGTAGGGATACAGTGTTTTTTTTTCTTTCCTTGTTGTCATTTTTCAGTATCGTGTTATCTTTGTTTTCCCTTAAAAAAAAAGCTTGAATTCCTGTTTTTGTAATAAAAATGCTTTATGTATTTTGTCGTTCGTTGGGTCGGACAGCGAGTATACGGACATTGAAAGTGCCTTATTCGGGCTGCAAATGAGTAGGAGTGGGCAGTGGGAGCGGTTGGTGGTGGGTGATAAATAACATTTTAGTAGGAAGGTCATTTGTCCCTGTGAATGCGATCTTTTTGATTAAGAAAATAATAATAAATTATATGCAATATGTTTAATGGTGCTGATGATATTGTTCCCTCTTTTTGGTTCCTTAATGTTGATGTCCTTGTCGTCGTTTTATATAAGAGTATGAGTAGGAGTAGGAGAAGGACTTGGAATTGGTGTTGTGTTGTTTTTATTTTATTGAGGTTTTGTTATTTTTGCAGTTTTATTGAATTTTTTTTGTTGGTTTCAAATGAATTTATTGCTGAAAGTCATTAAACGCGTATACCTACATTAAGATAGTATAATATAACAATCGAGACAAAAGGACAAAGGACTTTAGAGGTTAATTGTAAGGGATGGCTTCATAAAGAGCATCAACAGCATTAGAAGTTGACTTTTATTTATTTGATTTAATGATAGGTACTATACTCGTTGGGGCTTGGACTTTTTACGACGCACGTGTAGTCAAAGATTAAAAAGATTTTTTTGCGTGATACCTAAGTAGGTATTTGATTTAAAATTCAAATTTGTACTAATTAGCTCGAATTATAAATTGGCAGAATTAAAATCAAGATAATGTTTTTTTTTTTTTTTTTGTCGAAAACAACATCTTATTATTGGATATAAAGATTGCCTTGTTTTTGATGTCAGTCAGATGTATGTATGTTTTTTCGTTCAAATAAGTAAAAATGATTGTCACAAATGGAGGCTAACCTTTTACATATGTATGAGCATTATATCGAATTATTATGCTGTCATCGAGAAAGGAATCTCAACATCGTCAACTTGGGAAAAATATCACGATAGACAGGAAATTGTCAAGGACTTTTAGCTACCTGGGCTCCACTATTACAAAATGACATCAGTACAGAAATCAAATGACGAATAACTCTTGCCAACCGCTGTTTCTTCGGTCTAAGTAGGCATTTAAGTAGTAAAGTCTTCTCTCAGAGAACCAAGGAGACTTTATACAAGGCACTCTTATCATCCCAGTCCTGCTCTATGGGGCAGAAGCATGGACATTGAAATAATCGTGTCCGGTGTGTATCGAAGGAGTGTGGAGGAGAAGATTCAACGACGAGTTTAACGGGTTTTACAACGACGACGTCAAAAGGTCAAAAAGCTGATAATACAGCGGCTGGGGCACGTGGAGCGTATGGACAGCAACGTACCTCTTGACGAGTCTTCGAATCCAACCCCGATGGTGTACGCAGGAGAGGAAGAACCCATAACAGGTGGCGTGCACAAGTGGAGAATGACCTAAACCAACTCGGTGTGCGCAACTGGAAGCGGCTTGCTAGGGACAGAGCTGGCTGGAGGGGCTTGTTAGTTGAGGCCGTACTCCACCCTGGGTTGTGAGCGCAATTTAAGTGTATTATAAGCATACCTCCTGGAAAAAAAATGGTGCCGTGACATTTGGCCATGTGTGATATGGCCATATTTTGAAATATGGCCATGTGACACATTGTGAAGGTGTCAAAAGTCCATATTCCAACATTTGGCCATTTGTCTATTTTACAAAGTCTCATATGGCCATTATTGCCATATGTCATTTTCAAATTATTCTTTTGCCAGAAGTACGCGCGAATTTAAACAAAAAACTTGTTAACGTTTTCAAAAAGTTGTTTTGAAAAATTTTAAATTTGTTTAAAGATAGTTCCCAGAACATTTGCCTTACATAAAATTTCAAAAACAAAATTTAAATTTTTCAAAAACAACTTTTTGAAAACGTATTCAAGTATTTTCGAAAATTTGCCCGAATTTTTAAAAAATACTTGTAGGTATACGTTTTCAAAAAGTTGTTTTGAAAAATTTAAATTTTGTTTTTAAAGAGCATTTTAAAAAATAATTTACATAAAATTTCCATTTGGCACATCAGGGTGGGTCAAATGTCCACAGTTTTTTTTTTATTGAGTTTTGACCCACATAGGGGTATTCGAGCAAAAAGATACCCAATTTGGCTCCTGATAATATTTTTTTTTTATTCTTTTGGATTCAGCTTTGGCAGTGATAGCAACCCTTCTGAAATCATTTATGATTTTTATAGCCCTCTGTATGACTCCTTACGCCTTAAGTCGACGATGCCATTTTTCAACATTGTTCTGCATTCTTGGAAATATCTCTTAAGTTGAATTGAAGTGTCATAAACAGCCCAAGACTCTGATGGGTATTCTCGGAAGGTAGGTACTACCGAAACTCAGTTTTACAAAATTCTGCCAATAATAAAAAAAAAACTTTGTTTTATTATACCTACGCAGATTTTTGAAAAACTGAATTTTGAAAAGCAGAATTTTGTAAAGCAGAATTTTGAAGAACTAAATTCTGAAAGCAGAATTTTGAAAGCGGAATTTTGAAAAAGCAGGATTTCAGGAGCAGAATTTTGACCTCGTCAGAATTTCAATCCTAACCCGATATTTTTATATCGAAATCTTTTAAGAAATTATGTTTGAGCAAAGGAATTTCTTAAAACCAGTTTTAACAATTTCAAAGATTTTTTTCACAAAAATTCAATAAAAGTTATTTTATATATATTTGTTAATTATTTTAGTGTGCTTTAAAGATATTCCTATCAATTCAAAGGTCTAAGCATAGTTTCTCCATTGCAACAAGAGGGTAGGTAGTAGTACCACGTCTTTAACTTTATTTGTCCACCTAATTGAAGATTATCATACATTTTTTAGATATCTCACATCAAAAAAAAATGTTTAAAAGTGCCTCACTGACATTCTTTTCAACCATCCAATACCCTTCTGATAGTTTGGGTTCAAAAATGCTCCCACAGAGTTGACGTGGGACGAAATGCCAAGGTAGATGTAAGATATTATACTTTTTACCCACTCTATGGCATGTCGACAATGATTGTTGTCTTACATAGCAAAAGAGTTTGAAAAGAGTAGGTGGTCTGTGAAAAGAAGTAGAAAAATTGGTTCTAAAAGTTGGTTTTTATTTAACTTTTTTTTTGTTCTGTTCTTTTTCCAACTTTTCAGCTAATATTTGAGTTTTTCTCTTACAGCGACAAACGGAGTATGGATAGACGTATGGTATAAGAAGGGTGATATCTTAAAAGTTTACATCGTCATCGTTGTCGTCGGTCGTATAACCGTCCATAGGACAAGGACAAACTTTTAGCTTGCTGCCATTGTTAATTTTAGTTTGGCGGTGGTATTATGAAAAGTATAAGGTTGTGTGTACTTTGTAAATGTTATAGGTACGTAGGTACCCTTTGGTTAAGGTCTGTTATTTTAATCTTTGCAGACTAAGAACAATAACAATATCAAATGATGGGATTAAAGAAGAACGATATAATATGAATTATGATTGTAAGTAAAAAAAAAATCGAACAAAGCAACATTCGCTTATATTAAAAACAGAACGGAAAGTCAGATTTTATTATATTTTTTGGTAAGTATAATTTCTTTAAGTTCATTTATTTCCCTTTAATGACCAATTCAGATCAAATAAGATTTTTATTGTTAACATATATGATTCAAACGTTGTTTATTTTAGAAATACTTTAAAATAATGACGTGAACTGACGTTTGAACATTGGTCGACGTAGGGGAAGGTGGCCTAAAATGGCCCACCAGGGTAAAATTGCCCCTTGCTAGAAATCATAGAATCGAACAGAATTAGAAGGTTTTGTGAACACAATTCTTTAGTTTATCTGGCAGCACCGACATATACGAAATGTTAGCAACTTCAAGATATTATTTGAAATTTTAGAGACCAAAATGTCTCTAGCCATCTCCAAAAGTAGAAACAATAAAATTTAAAGTAAAATTTGTTGACAAAAAACTGTATACAAAATAGTGAATATTGGAGAAAGCAGTTAATGCATGTAAGTATCAAGTATTTCATTTCAATTTACTGAAATTGTTTGGCCTATAACTATTTATGTCTGTTCGGAATTAAAACTTAAATAAAAAATCCTAAACGGGCAAAATGGCCTACTTAGCTCTCACCTAAAATGGCATAGTGTGCCATTTTATACTTACCCTTACATTTTCATTTTCCTTATAGTGAAAATGGTTGGAAAATATGAAGGATCTATAGAGAGGCAGTCCTGGACTGAGGACGTATTATCAAAAGCCATAAATACATCCAAAACGTTAAATGTTCCGTGTTTAAGTTTTTTTTTATGTTTATTTTACTTATATAAGTTGAAGTTGTTTTAAATGAATTGTTGATTTTATTTTTTTGTTGAATATTGTTTATGTTTATTTTACTTTGAACTTTGATTTGTTTTAAATAATTTTTAAATTAAATTGAAAATGGTTTTTGGTTAACTTACTTGGTTGGTTTACTTGCATGTGTAAGATAGTATGCAATTTTACCCGCGCAATTTTGATCGTTGGAATTTGGAGGCATTTTGAAAATTAAATACTTTAAATACTTTTTGGAACTTTTTATACTCGTAAGGCAGAAAAATGTAAGCGTTAAGATTTCAGTTTGAATGTCAATTTTTTCTGAGATATGGGACATTTTCTTAAGGGGGCCATTTTAGGGCACCTTCCCCTACACGTAGTAGTAAACGTTAAGCGACTCGAATAGCGTCAAAACGCGAACTCAATACAGAACGTGAACTTCCAGTAAAATCACGTTTAAGACGTTCAAATGAAGAACGAGGACAAGACAATTCTCAAGATCGATTAAGAATGAGAAGAAATTTAGAAACGGCTAAGCTAATTCGATTATCAATTTTTGTTGATTGTCCTTTTTAAGATAGCTGTCTCTATCAATTCTATAGACAATGAAAGACAAAGCAATCGTCAAAACGACAAGATCAAAAATTTGATAATCAACCATCCGATTCCACCCCAGCACTTGATCGAATATCATCGGATAATCACAAAATTTTAATTGAGGCAGATAAAATGCCAGCTAGACAACATCCAGGTAGATGCACCAGTAATTGGTGGGGTCGCAACAGTAATTGTCGGAAAAGAAATTCCAACCAAGTGGTATTGTTCTCCATCGAAGGAATGAACATCTTCAACGTGTAACTCAAACTCATTTTTGCTATGACAGTTTAAAACACACTTTAATACTATGGCATAAAATTAGAATGGCCAATAGGTATTTTCACATGGATACTTATGTTTATGTTGCATGATCCAGAGCAGGCAATGCGTCACCGTTATTTATATACATATGTACACCACAGATGGAAAGACAACAAATGTTTTATATACCAAATAGCGCTATGGTAAATACATACAGTTTGAAACAACATTTTGAAGAGAATATTGATTATTTATTTATTGACCAGATCAGCGAAGCGGTCGAGGGTACGCTAGTTAAGTATAAATATTCACGATTTTGGGACAGTACAACATTCAAACAAGAATCGGCAAATTGATCGTTTTTGTTTCGTATTAGCTATTCCCCACTAGTGGTTCTTAAACCAATTTCACCACCATCATTTAACTAGTCCCGGTATTGTACCCTGGCTAACATTCGTTGAGATAAGAGACAGTCTTATTTCAATTTGTTCCCATATCTATATCTACATAAATAAAATTTATTAAGACGTTGTTTTAATACATCGCGAAGCAATCTTTCTATTGAATTTGACAGTTTATAAGCTGGCATCCGAAAGCCTTAAAATTAACTTATCTTTAATTCAATTTATGTTTAATTATGTATGTAGAAAATGGTGAACGAAGCCGGTGGAATAAATTCTTCCCCAATTTCATATGTAGAAATAATAAAATTTTGGACTATGTGCCATTTTTATGTACATATGTGTTCTTATTTCGCATCAGCATTGGACTAGTCTAAACATAAACGAACAATCATTCGATCAGTGTCCGTTGAAGGTGTCGGTATAGTGTAAGGTTAGGTAGGCACCTTCTTTAGAAAAAAATAAGATAGCTATACAAATAATAAAATCAATTTTTGTATGGTTTAGAATCTTCTCTCAAGCCTTATATTTGCGAATACCATGGCTCCGAGGTTAAATGGATGCTGTGGCGCGAGCCTCCGTACCGTTGGCATGACCCATGGTTTTGTTTACATTGTACTAACCATTATTGTATAAATAATAAAATAAAATAATTCCTAACCCAAAGGACGATATGACACTGGATTTTGAAAAAGATCTGAAGAGAATTAATCAGTTTTCTTTTAATAATTTCTACACAGAGAAAAAAACAACGTAAAATCAAAGCAAAAAACTTTGATTCTAAGATTTTTCGGAACGATTTGGCGCCAACGCCGAAAATTCTTAAATCAAAGTTGAGCGACTTTATTTCAAAGTGATTCTATACTTAAAAACGAAATAGATTTATTACGTTTATATGTTGATTTAAAGTGGAATAATAGGTAAATCAAAGTCATCCATCTTTTAAAACAACATTTATCTACTTCGAATCAACGTAGATTGAACTTCGCTAGGTTAGGCATTGAAAATGGCTACCCTCGCCACGCGTCATTATTTGAATTTATATGTAAGACAAAGACAAATGTATATTCATGCTCGAAGCATTTCATTTCTGTGATAAATCATTTATGTATTTGTGACGACTTAAGTGAATCGTTTTGTTATGAGTACCTAATGCGTAGTAATAAATATAGGAAAAGTAATTAAATATTGTTTTTCGATTATATGAGAGTGAAATTTGAGTGCGCGTTTAATTTGTTCACAAATGTAAGGGAGCTGCTTCGAAAAACTACAACGCGCTCTCGAAATTTGTTATATTAAGCTTACAAATTGAGGTTTACTTAACTATGCAACACTTTGAAATAACGTTGATGGCACTTTAAATACCATAAAAGTGGATCGCGATGTAAAATGTGGATTTCAATGTAAAAATTCATACGTTTCACTTTGAAACACAGTTGAGCGTACTTTAAATGTGGATCTCGATGTAAAAATGACAACGTTTCACTTTAAAACAACGTTTAACGAAATGTAAATGTACAAAAGTTGATTTCAATGTATAAATAAACACGTTTAATTTTGAAACTAGGTTGAATCTCTGAAAATTACGTCGCATATTCAAATTAACATTGTTTCAACGTAAAAATGAAAATGCTCCACTTCATTTAAAATACTTTAGATCAAATGCGGTCCTATTTCATTTTAGATCGCATTTTTTCCCTCAGTGTACCATTTTCCTCCAGCACCACAACAACAAGAATAATAATTATCGCAGGTTGTATATTCAATTTTCCAATTTGTGTGTTTCTTTTGTATGGAATTAAAAATGTAAGTATACCTAGCGGATGCATAATATTTTGTTTTTAAAAAGTGTTAACGTTTATATTTTTTTTTAAAGTAAAAATTTCTTTTAAACAATTCTTGCTTTATATAGCCCAATCAATAATTACACAAAAAAAGGGCTACGATCGCAAAGTGCGATGTATAATTCTGCATTTTTGATATGTTGTTGGGGCATGTTAGAGTAGTCTGTAGCTAAGTTAGCAACTTCGAAAAACCTATGCTCGCTACAGGAAAAATGCAACAGTGAAAAAACCGCTAAAATGACTCCATTTTTTCCTACATTTTCCTTTCCTAACTTTGTTAATATTAAACTTAGAAAAAAAAAACATCCATTATAAAATTGTATGTGTTATGTTGACAATTCGAAAATCTAAAAACTCCTTACCGCTGCTGCGGGGAAGTCAGAAAAAGAACGAATTGGTATGATTGCCGTTTTACAAGCAAGTGATTTTATTATTATCAATTTTCTTCTTTTATACAAAATATATGCTTTCTCTTCAATAATTAATTCTAAGGTAAATTTACAATATGATACAAAATAAAAAGTGCAATCTTGCACAAAGGGTTTCATGGGAATGAAAATAATTTGTTGTTATGCTGATGGTGGTGATATTATTTTGTTGGTAGCATAGATTTAAATAATGAATACAATGCTAATATTTTATATGTTTCTTTTTTTTTTGTTTTTAATTTTAAAGCAATCATTACATGTTACTGCCTTGGCTGGTATTGAAGGCTATTGAAATAATTTTAATAAGTTTGTTGTGTTTCGGAGCAATTTTAGTAACATTTATCAAGCATGAAATGATTATTATTGTTTTGGTTTTATCCATCATTACTGGTAAGCTATGTTCTAATTGTCTAGTACTACTTACATACAACAGCATTATTCAATAATAGAGGTATTTGACTTTTATTTTCTTTCATAGGTTTGCTTGCTTGGTCCTGGATTTTAATATTTTCGCTATACAAGGAAATACAAGGCACTGCAGTGCATTCCGATTTACGAAATATAATGTAAGCCATATATACCGGGTTATATATTAATAAATACAAATGAACGTATACAGTAGATGAAGGATATAAGGGGATCGACAAATTCAAAGAATTTCTTTCTAACATCAGTGTTTTTCTTATAAACGCTTTTTTCAAATAATTTTTATTAAACACTTCATTATAATAGGAATGTGCAGCGCGTGTTGTATTAGAATGTATGTCTTCTAGTCCTAACCATGTTTTTTTCTTATATGATATTTGTTTATATCCGTGATCTACTGTTTCTTATAATACTATAAGCAAAACCCCTTTATGAGATTTTATCAATTTTGTATTTAAATTTAAAAGCGTTTAGTAACTTTGATTGGAGTTTTTTGGTCAATTTTCTTTAAAAATTTTATGAAAGTAAAAAAAAGCTTAGTCAAAATTACGAAAAGTTTTTTGTGTGGAAAAATCAAATTTTTTTGAAACTCTTTCGATCAAATATGAAGTATAAAATATCATATTATAATCATACTCTTGTCTTTAGATAACTCTGTGCTTTGCATTAATCATTAGGGCTATCGTTTGCTTATTAATTATTTTGTCAGCTAATTTAAACAAAATTTATAAATGTATGACATTTATGATTTTAAATTTGGACAGGATGCGGATTGTTCTCAAACAACGAATCAAATCTGATTTGTAAAAATTATTTATTATTTAAATTTAATTGTATATTTGTTCGATAGTAGAACTCAACCGAATAGTTCAGCAGAAAAATTGAATTATGTAATAAATCAAAATATGAAAAAAATAAAATAACAAAATTTTATTTAAACAAAGATGAGTTGAAAGATGATGAAAAAGAATTAGTAAAGGCTAGAATAGGGGCCTTGGCCTCGTCGGGCAAAAAGAAAAGAAACAGAAAACAATAAAAATGGACACGACTGGATCGCACAAACTTGTTCTCGTAGCTTACAGCTTGAACGTAGCTTAAATTTGACAATATGCATATGTTGTGGTTTATAATATTATGCTATCATTAAAAAAGCTTTAAAAACAATTTAAAATATAAATTTTTACTAAAAATTACTATAAATTTGTTGTTTTCTAATTTGTTTGATAAATATGAATTTTGAAAAAAAAAAATCAAAACTCGTTAGAGCGGTTTTTTTTAAATTAATTTTTTATATATAAAAGTTCTTGAAAACTTAAAAAAAAACTTGGTATGCCAACTTTTAGTATTTAATAAAATCATTGACCCGTTTTCAAGATATTGAATTTTCAAAAAAAAAAAAAAATAAATATGTTTCGAAAAATCCAAAAACTATTTTTTTTTTTTTCAAAATCGTTAGAGCCGTTTTCGAAATAAATCGATTTTAGTATATTAGTTGCATGGCAGGTACCGTTATTTTTTGAGCTAAGAAAAAATTTTTAATTTCCGCTTTAGGGAATCCCGTAAAAACCTTAGGTAAGCCCAAAGTTTGGAGAAAATCGCTTTAGCCGTTTAGGATACAGGCCGACGTACAGACAGACAGGCGGACAGATTTCTTTTTTCATTCAATACAGACAAATGCGGTTAAATAAAAAATTATTAAAATTAATCTTCTCCTTTCATCGAGGCGGCAGCGGACGAATTCCCTAGATGGAATCAACGGTGGCGTCTACAGTTCCAGTTAGGTTGAACTACTTAGTGAACACCTTATATGGGCTACTACGACATATTTGTAGCTCAGGCCTATGAGGAGCGGTTTATCTGGCTCCCTACCCTTCGAGTTATACAAAGGGTCTGGTCCTCCGGGTCGGGGGTGTGCGTCGGGGTAACTTCCCTACCACGTACAAAAAAGTTTTTCCGAAACAACAACAAGCCTCGGAAATGGATGATTTTATATTTGACGACCCCAGCAAACGAAACAAGGACAATGAATTTCGGATCTGCACGTGGAACATCCTGTCCTTATACAGAACACGTGGAAACCTGGACAGGCTTAAGGCTGACGTAACATCCATCCAGGAAGTGCGATGGGATGGAGAGGGCATACGGAGACTGAAATCGTGTGAAATCTACTACGGCGGGTGCTTGAAGGAACAGGATCAGCGGCTCTTTGGTTGTGGTTTTGTGATAAGGGGAAGACTTAGGCAAGAAGTCTTGGGCTTCCGAAGTGTAAGCGAGCGCCTGGTCACAATCCGCATCAAAGGCAAATTTAAGAACATTTCGCTGATCTGTGTTCACACCCCCCATGAAAGGAGAGAAGACTCAACCAAAGAAGCATTCTACGATCTCCTGGAGACAACGTATGATATGTGCCCGAAGTACGACGTGAAGATCATTCTTCGTGACTTCAACGCAAGATTTGGAAAGGGGGGCATCTTTGGTTCGGTAGTCGGAGGACACAGCCTACACGACGAAACTTCCGGCAAAGGACACAGGCTGGCAGACTTTGCGGCGGGGCGAAATGTCATCTTCTCACCTCAATATACACAAGGGGACTTGGCGGTCGCGTGATCAACTTACCGTCAACCAAATCGACCACGTTGCGATAGACGCGAGACATGCTTCCAGTATCTTGGACGTCCGAACGTTCCGAGGGGCCAACATTGACTTGGATCACTACCTGGTGGTAGCTAGACTACGCATGCGGATATCCATGACGCGACAGCGCAGAGCAGAAGCTGTGAAAAGATTCGATGTCGAGAAGCTTAAATCGCAAGAGACCGCCAGAACTTTTGCAGACCACGTAACTCTTTATCTCTCAGGAGGTCCGCCACCAGCATCAAGTGCAGAGGACCAGTGGAAACACTGTCAACAAGCCATCAGAAGTGTCGCCTCTGATGTGCTGGGTTCACTAGGCGAATACAACGAAACCCCTGGTTCGATGAAGAGTGCCGGCTAGCGCATGCAGCTAAGGACGAGGCCTACCAGGCAATGCTGCAGACTCGAACAAGAGCTGCTGAGAGACTGGTCCGGGAGCTCTACGGGCTGAAACGAAAAGAGGAACGCCGACTTCTCAGGAGGAAAAAGAGAGAGCACGAGAAGCGGGCGGTAGAGTCTATTGAGGGTTGTAGCGGTAGGGGAGATGTTCGAAAATTTTATCAGAGGGTGAAGCGTTCCACCCAAGGATTCAAGGCTAGAATGGAAGCCTGCCGAGATGAGAGTGGGAATATGGTAGTAGACACACAGTCAGTGCTGAGGATCTGGAAAGAACACTTCTCTAGACTGCTTAATGGCGAAGACAGCCAAGATGCCGCTAATAGGCAGAAAGCTCCATTCAACTTGGACGATGATGGCCAAGAGTTCCGTCAACCCGACCTAACCGAAGTGCGGCTGGCGATATCCAAACTTAAATCATACAAGGCTGCTGGTGCGGATGGCTCACAAGCCGAACTATTTAAATCAGCGGGAGATGAATTGGCTAGGAGCATACACCAGCTCATCTGCAAAATTTGGTCGGAGGAAAGTATGCCCGATGAATGGAACCTCGCTATAGTGCGCCCCATCCATAAAAAGGGAGATGTTCTGAAATGTACCAACTACAGAGGAATTATTCTCCTAAACGTCGCTTATAAAATCTTGTCTGTCATCCTGTGTGACCGCTTAAAACCTTTTGTCAACGATCTGATCGGCCCTTATCAGTGCGGTTTTAGGCCAGGCAAGTCAACCGTCGATCAAAAAAAAATCCCGGGAATTCCAGATCGATACACACCACCTTTTTATCGATTTTAAAGTCGCGTACGATAGCGTGAAAAGGGACGAATTATACAGAGCCATGTCGAGTCTCGGCATCCCTGCCAAACTCGTCCGCTTGTGCAGGATGACGATGGAGAAATCTCGCTGCTCCGTCAAAATTGGTAAGAACACCACCGATTCCTTTGATGTTGAGAAAGGATTGAGGCAAGGCGACGCGTTATCATGCAACCTATTCAACATCGTTCTTGAAGAAATTGTACGCAACGCACATGTCAACACCAGCGGTACAATCTATCAAAAGTCCGTTCAATTGCTTGCATATGCGGATGACATAGACATTGTCGGCAGAACGAAGCGAGCTGTGGCAGGGGCATTTGCGAGCATTGAATCGGAGGCGGCTAGAATGGGATTGGCGGTTAATGAGGACAAGACGAAGTATATGCTGTCATCGAGAGAGGAATTTCAACATCGTCGACTCGGGCAAAATATCACGATGGACAGATATAACTTCGAAGTTGTCAAGGACTTTGTCTACCTGGGCTCCACTATTACATCGCAGAATGACATCAGTGCAGAGATCAAGCGAAGAATTACTCTTGCCAACCGCTGTTTCTTCGGTCTAAGAAGGCATTTAAGTAGCAAGGCCCTCTCTCAGAGAACCAAGGAGACTTTATGCAAAACCCTTATCATCCCGGTCCTGCTTTATGGGTCAGAAGCATGGACACTGAAAGATTCGGATAAAAATCTGCTAGGGTGCTTTGAGAGGAAGATTCTTCGTATGATTTTCGGTTCGGTGTGTATCGAAGGAGTATGGAGGAGAAGATTCAACGACGAGCTATACGGGCTATCGTCGACGTTGACCTGGTCAAAAAGCTGAAAATACAGCGGCTGAGATGGCTGGGGCACGTGGAGCGTATGGACAGCAACGCACCTGCCCGACGTGTCCTCGAATCCAACCCCGATGGGGTACGCAGCAGAGGAAGAACCCGTAACAGGTGGCGCAATCAAGTGAATGACGACATCAAAGCACTCGGTGTGCGCAACTGGAAGCGGCTAGCTAGGGACAGAGCTGGCTGGAGGGGCTTGTTAGTTGAGGCCGAAGCCCATCCTGGGCTGTGAGCGCCATCAAAAGTTAGTAAGTCAAATTAATCAACCAAGCCATAATGACAAGATAACCGGAAATATCTCAAAACGAGCAATAATTGGCTCAAAAGACAACGAAAGCAAGTTAACGAAGTTTAATCAAACCCGTTAGTGCTATTTTTGAGGAAACTGAATACGCCCAAAAACCGTTGTGAGGCAGCTTCCCGTTCTATATGATCTAAGAAAAACATTTGAAATTTTCCTCTAGAGAATCGCATAAAATTGCTCCACACCTAATTTGAAGCATATACAATACTAGCGTAAACACCCGGTGTTTCCCGGGTCCCTATTGTTTGTTTGTTAACTAATCTCGAACAAAAAACTAAGTGGAAAATTGTTTTCGTTGAAAATATTTCTGCTTTCGTGAATACCCCGGAAATAAATTTGATGAATTGAAAACTTATTCCCGATATCAACTTTCTAACATCATTCAAGTTCCCATTTTTCAATGGATAAAAACATTGTGCAAGTGGTTAATTTTAACTAATATATAAAAGTCTTTTTTTGTTTTCTTGTCAGTTTGGCTGTACGGGTGTCCAAACTAAGAACAAAACAATCAAAATACTAACTTTTTTTATGGCATCAACAATGTTTATCCCCCTGCTATCCGATAGAAAGCTTCTAAAAAAACAATAAATTTAAATTTTTTTTAGAAATCTTTTACAATAATAAAAAAATGTTGCCTATATGAAATTTGTTTTTTTGGTTTTTTATTATTATCTTTTTAATTAACAGTCGTTGAGATTTGCAATGTACTAATGAATTAAGCTTTAGGTCCTATGAACTTGTCTAAAAAAATTATATTCCTATTGAACCGTTGAGCTGAGAAATTCACAACATAATATTGTTCACACATATTACTTAATAACATGTGGGTGTGTGCATGGATTGATTTAGTTTTTTCTTATGTTTAATCTAAATAGAATAGCCATTAATTTGATACCTCACTTTTTAATCTACCTCCTATATTAGCGGCACAATTGATTTTTTAAAATTCAATCGAATAAAATCCATAGAAATGCTACAATCGTCTACCAGTGGTGATCACCGTTATCTAAATTGAATTTCTAATTAGAGTTCTTTTAATATAAAAAATTATAACTTCATTTCTACTCAGGCGATTAATAATGTTTTGATCTCAGAATTTAGCTATGAGATGTGGCTAAATTTGTGTATAAAAATTATTGGGGGGGGGGGGGGTGAAAAATTTAATACTAAAAGGGTGTGTAAATGACCCGTCAAATTTATATTACATATATTAAATTCAAAACTTGATGAAATTTTTTTTAATTTCAAAAAGCTAATGATGCACGTTTATAGGTGAAACCTTCTCCTATAAATATGTAAATAATTTTTATTTCTAAATCTAACGGCAAAAAAAGTAGGGGTCATTTAATAAATAAATCACAAAAAATCTACATTTAGACAACTTTAGAGGTTTCAAAATTGAGCAAACCTTAATAGTTTATAATAAATGATACATGAAATTTATATAGAAATTTATAACTAAAATTTGTGTGTAAAAATTATTGCAAAATATTAAAAAACTGTGCAGCAAAAATGCGTTTTAATGAAAAATCAACTTATTTTTTCGTCCTTTAAATTCAAAAGTTAATCAAAACTTTATATATTTAAAAAAAAAACATAATAATTTTGATAATTTTGATTTGTAAATCTAACGGGAAAAAAGTAGGGACAATTTAATAAAATAAATCACAAAAAAGCTCCATTTAGCCAAATTAATAGTTTTCAAACTTGAGTAATACTTAATAGTTCATAACAAATGATACATGAATTTGAGGTAAAAATTTATAATATAAATTTCTGTGTTAAAATTCTTACAAAATCTTAAAAAAATCATACTAAAAATGTGATTTAGTGAAAAATCAATTCAAGTTTTGGTACTTTAAATGCAAAAGTTAATAAAATATTGATAGATTTTGAAAAACAAAACTAACACACCAATTGCTCTAATCCTCTTCTAAAATATTGCATATAAATGTTTAGTGATTATTTCAACAAAAACCACTCTAAAATTAGTTTTATTGATTTATTTACCAAAAAATCATGCTTTTTCAACGAATTTTATTTTTATAATTTCACCACGCCCATAAAATATTTTCAAATTTAAAAATTATAAATCCTGAAAATCTGATAAAAATTCTGATATATAAAACATAACTGCGCATTGCTCACAAGCTTCAGAAAATAATTTCAAATATTAAAATTTTACATTAGAAATATTTTGTACAGATAAAATCCAGAATAAAATTTAAAATTGTCAGTTTATCTGCATAAAATTGGCTAAAAATCGAAAAGTGCTTATCCGAATTTCAAAATTTAGATGTCGATGGAAAGGTCATTGTCTCACTGTTTAAATACATGCAAGACATTAATAGACGTCGTAAAGACTATTACGCTTAAACACATAAAATAGCATTATTTTGACTAAATAGTGAAAATTGTTACTTTTTATTTAACCGATTATCAAAATTTAAATTTTGTAATAATCTATACAAATCAGCAATTATTTTGGTATATAAAACATATTTCTACGATAACCACAAGCTTTAATATGGATTTTTAAACATAACTGAAAGAAAAATTTTGCAAAAATCCAGTCTTGGTCGATAAAATTTTTTCTTTTTGTTAAAATATACATAAAATACCTGTAAATGGCCATAACATGAGTAATACTTTTTTGATATTTATAAAAGAAGTATCAAATGAAAGGTTATAAGACATTAAAAATTATAAAAATAAAAAATAATTCACTTTCAGGACAAAATAAATTGTTAAAAGAGAAAGAATTTGCCATAATGCGAAAAATTCATACCTTTTGAGTGTATTTTCTTAGAAAATTGTAAAAAGTTAATGAAAAATTTATAAATTTTGAAAAGCTAATGACACACAATTATAGGTGTTACATTCTTCCACAAATATTTTAGTAATTTTATATTTGTAAATCTAAAGGGAAAAAAAGTAGGGGCATTTTAATGGGATAAATCACAATAAAGCTCCATTTAGCTAAATTTAGAGGCTTAAAACTTTAGTAATGCCTAATAGTTCATAACAAATGATACTAAGAAATGATAAAGACTACGGTTGAAATTTATAATCTAAATTTTTGTGTTAAAATTTTTGCAAAATCTTAAAAAAATTCATACTTAAAATGTGATTTAGTGAAAAATTAATTCTATTTTTGGTACTTTAAATGCAAAAGTTAATAAAAAATTGATAAATTTTGAAAAACAAAACTAACACACCAATTGCTCTTATCCTCTTCTAAGATATTGCTAATAAATATTAATCGATCATTTCAACAAAAGCCACTCCGGAATTAGCTTTATTGATTTATTTACCAAAAAAAATGCAAAATGGATCATGGATACAAAACATAACTGTGTGTTGCTCACAAGCTTCACAAAATAATTTCAAATATTAAAATTTTATATTAGAAATATTTTTTACAGATAAAATCCAGAAAAAATTTTTAAATTGACAATTTATCTGCATAAAATTGGCTATAAATCAGAAAGTACTTATTCTAATTTTAAAATTTAGATGTCTTTGCAAAGGCCATTGTCTCACCATTTAAATACATACAAAATATTAATAGACAACCATACAATTTTAAAGGCTAATACGCTTAAACAGTTAGCAGGATTATGAACATGTCCAGAAAAAATCCAATGGAGTGCAAAAAATCTATATCCATGCAGCGACATGGCGAAAATTATAACTTTTTGAACAAGACATGAGCGTTGTACAAAGCTTAGCTATGAGATTTGACGTTTCAAGTGCGTATGAGTTTTTTGCCTGGTTTTTGTTGAATTTGTAAGTGAATGTAAGAATGTTGGAAAATATAATAAGTAGTGATGAGTAGTGATGAAAGGCTAATGAATGGCATGATATAATTCTCAAGTAAGTAAAAATGCGCTGGTTGTTGATTGGATTGTGGTGGAAGGTAAAACGTTAACCAATCATGTTTGATTTACATGGTCGGTGAAAATTTGGGTATGTTGAAATCAACACGGCGAATACTTTTACAATCTCGTAATCAGTGAGAACCATTCGCTCCGTAGAGTAAATTATTCACAATGATAACAAAAATGGTAACAGTAATGCTATAAGAGCAAAAACTGCCGTATTACAGCTCCTCTCTTCTGTGCGTTGCAGGTCGTTTGTCGAAATGTCAAAATCTAAGGGCACCAATCGATTAAGTAGGGTGTTATTAGCTAATGTTTCGGCCAGCACTTAAGCACCAACAGAGAATAAGAAATTTCACTTTTCAATTTGACAGGTGCCGAAATGTCAAGATCTGAGAGCGCCAATCGATTAAGGATTTGGATTTTGCACTCTAAGTCCAGTCGCACTTGACAGTGATGGTGGTTAAATGTCAAAAATCCGAAAAATCATACCTTTTGCTTTAACAGTTGATAGTTGGGGGCGAGATAGCAAACCATAAAAAATTTTTCAAATATTTTTTTACAAGTAGGTTCCTTAGCATAGATATTTAGAAGTACGTGAATATATAGTTAAGCTTTTATATTAATAATAATTAACACTTGCACAATATTTCTATCCTTTGAAAATTGGATCATGAATGATGTTGAAAATTTATTGATGTCGGGAATAAGTTTTCCTGTGGAATTGGGCGGTCAATTCATCAAATTTATTTTAGAGATATTCACAATAGCAGAAATATTTTCAAGGAAAACTATTTTCCACGGGAAATTTTGTTTTCAAGATTTGTTAACAAACTATCCTTTAACAAAAGGAACCCGGGTGACGCCGGGTGTTTCCGCTAGTATTAATATAAAGGCTTAACTACATACATATTTACTTACTTTAAAATAGCTATGCTATTGGTCGCTTTCGATGTACTGAAGAGAACCCGAAATAATGGAACTTTTATACCAATGGCCAATAAACGCGAATAATACCATGGTTGGCGAATAATTCGCTTAACAGTAAGGAAATTCTACTTTTTTTTATTCGATTTAGCGAATTTAATAAACGGGAATAATTGTGCGTCTAGTGCCCAAAATTGAGATATAATTCGTTAAAAAGCTTAGTTCAAAAGCATCATTTTTGAATATGGACACAGAACTATAAACCATGCGGTTTAGGCAGTTTATTACAAGGTATAAAACAATTCGTTTATAGTCCAGGAAAACTCGTCAAAATAAGGTACACATTCCGGAAAAAATCCCTAAAATCTTAATAAACCCAGAAAGTTCCGCCTCTTTTCTATTTCTCATTTGTTCTCATTCAGTCTTTTTGTATTGCATATAGGTCAAATTTTTGAAAACATCTGAATGCAAAGTTTATACATTATGTAACACCATATAAGAAAACATTTTTTTCTTAAAGACAACGGTTTTAAAGATATAATTTTTTTAATTTTTTTTTGAAAACATCTGAATGCAAAGTTTATACATTATGTAACACCATATAAGAAAACATTTTTTTTTCTTAAAGACAACGGGTTTAAAGATATAATTTTTTTTAAAGTTTGACAAAAGTTCAAATTTCTATTTTTTTGCAAGTTTAAAGATCAAGTTTAAAGATCAAGTTTAAAGATCAAAATATTTTCTTCAAAAAAAACATTGCACTTTTTTCCATACGAGTCATAAATCGCAAGGGATGGGGCGCCATGCCACACAGCCCATGCCACAATCCATCTTTTGCGCACCAAATTCCCAAATCGCGTTAGCAGCCGTCTTGGCGATGTCAATTGGCAGCGTCGGAGCTGCGATTTGACCTCTTTGGATTTTGTTTGTGTGGGGAACCGTGAAGGACCGATGTTATGTCAACCATCCGGAAACGATTCAAGCACTTAAGAATGCGCTACTGCGAAGCCAGCCGAGCCACTTGAACGACGCACGTTGTGTTCAATAATTAATGGGAATGCTTGTTCTTACTTATAAAGCCATAATACATGGACAAAATGTAATTTTGTTCATTTTATTGCATTTTTAAAAAGAAACTTGTATTGTATACATGAAAACAACGAAAAATAATTATTGAAATAGGATTGTAATAGCATTTTTCTGATAACATCAAATTTCATAAGCAATTCATGATTTTGTATGGCGTTATGTCGATAGTGCAATCATTTAACAATTAAATTCTAAAAACTAACTTTCACATTGACTTATATCTTTTAATTAATATCAATTATGAACACACTTCAGTTGTTACATTCTAAAGGTGGCTATCTGCATGTTTTATTCTGCTCAGTTTTAGCAGAATGCCACTAAGAATTGACGGCAACGATTATTATTCCAGTTCGTTCTTCAAACTGTTTTACTACTGCGCCAGATTCTTTGGAATGACATTTTTTTCAATAACAAGCACTGGACGCCTTAAATTTTCCACCACAATACATTGTTTTTCAATTGCCTGCAGGTTAATGGCCCTTATGGGTTATGCATCCGTTTTACCGGGTATTTTAATCGAACTTCAAAATATAAACCCTCCTTATGTTCGTGTTATATTTTGTACTCACTATGTAGCCATTGCCCTCTATTCTTTGATGTGTGTTCTTTATCAAATTTTCTATCATAAACAGTTTATTCTTTTGGTGAATAAGACACGAAACATTTTTGATCGTCTAACAGTTGTTTCGAAAGATCTTAATTTGTTTGGTTTTGAATTTTACATTATAGTTTCGTTTCGAATATTCAGTCATTTAGGCGGAATCGTTATACTAATAGGCATGACGAAAAAAGCAATTGATTCGAACGATCTATTTTACTTTATAAATTGCCTAGTTGGCAATTATGTGTGGTTTGGATGTTTCATGGTGCTAGATTTGATCTTCTTGGCTTATCTCATATCGGCTGGAATGTATTTGAATATTGGAAAACATATATCATTACTGACATCACTCATTGAGAACATAGAAACCCAAAGAATGACAAAATATCGTGAGACGGAAATGTTTCAAGGATTTGCGAAGAAACTTAAAATTTGCTCCGGATTATATGCGGAAATATTTGAAATTATGCAAGAATTTCAAAAATTCTTTCAAGTTCACATTCTTTATATATTTTTTATTGATCTTTTGGGAGCTATTTCAAATATTCATTACGTTTTTATGGCGTATTTGTTCTGGGGGGAAATATTGTGGTGTGAGGTGATGATCTGTTTTATCTGTGTTGGTGATATAGTATTTCTAACTTTACTGATGGACTTAACAACCAGGCGATCAAGAATTCCCCAGTATCTTAATTTGGATAACTTGGTTTCGAAGGTGAAGAGTCAATGGGAAAAAAGAGTAAGTATATAACATTATTTATATTTTAAGAAGAAATCATTGTTTTTTTTTTTATTTTGCAGGTTGAACGATTTTTTATTCAATTACTCCTGCATGATGTTAAATTTGATGTTTTTGGATTATTTCAGTTGGATAATCAAATTTTATTGGGTATCTTTTCAATTCTAGTAAGTTATTTGACTATTTTGGTTGAATTTAGCATGCAAGGACGATTTTAATAAATTAAATAATGCTGAAAGATTATTTTTAAGCAAAATGTATACCAAAAAAAAAATTAATGAAATAAAATAGGCAATTAAAAATATATATAAAAATTTATAATATGGAGAATATTTTTGTTTAAAACACAAACTGCAGAAGTGGCTTACACATTAAACAATGAGGGATAATAATAAGCAGAGTAAAAGAATGTAAGACCTTAAATTCAGTGTTTTTACTAGAAATGTTGGGAATCTTCGTTTTCCTAAAGTTAGTCCTCTTCTTCAGCCCGAACTTACTAACTTTTTGAAGTCGATAAACATGCACGTAAATGGGGAAACCGTACTTTCAGATTTCGTTAAGATTGCTTTTTAATTTTTTTTTTTTAAATGGGATTAGTTCATAAGTTGTTCACGTACATAATTGCTAAACTCATTTTGTTACAATTAGTTGAAATTTATTCATTTTGAAACGTGAATTTGTATGGAAAATTCGAGTGGAATCGAATTTGTAAATTTTCACTGAAAAAGTTTTATTAGTAATCAATTAAAATGTTTGACAAAATTTAATTCTTATATATAAACTTGCGAGCAAAAAAAATGGACCCACTCCACTTCGCCTTCTAAATAAAGGGTTTTTCAACAGAGACGCTACAAAAGTAGAGCAACAGGGACAGCAAACGACGCCATATTTCTTGCCCTTCTTTTGACATTTCTCTTCAACAAGGTTTGCCATTTTATGACGGAAAGATATACGAGCCAACAACGAATCAAAATTATTAAAATTTAATACCGAAATTCGGAGTCAGTGCCCTCAACGTTAAGAGCGCTACGTCCAATTTATGGTCGTCATAATCGTCCTAGCAGATGAACAATTGAGCCTCTAGTGGAAAAATTTGAATCAACAGGCACAGTACAAAATGTTCCCGTGCCAGTGAGACAAAGAAGTACCCGTAGTGTCGAGAATATTGCTGCCGCTGAGGCTTCAGTTGCAGAAAGCCCAAATAGGTCTCTCACACGTCGTTCTCAAGCGTTGGGCATCTCTGTGACGTCGTTGTGGTGAATTTTGCAAAAAGATATTGGCCTACATCCTTACAAGATTAAATTGATGCAAGAACTTAAGCCACTTGACCACCAGAAGCGTCGTATGTTCGTGAATTGGGCTGAGCAACAACTTGAAAATGATTCGGATTTTCATCGAAATCTCATCTTCAGCGATGAGGCTCATTTCTGGCTGAATGGCTTCGTCAATAAACAAAATATGCGGTATTGGTCAGGCAGCAATCCACACGAACTCCAAGAGTCATCATTGCATCCCGAAAAAATTACGGTTTGGTGTGGTTTATGGGCCGGCGGCGTCATTGCGTCGTACTTCTTCCGTGATGATCAAGACCGGCACGTTACTGTGAATGGGGATCGCTACCGTTCAATGATAACCGAATATTTTTGGCCCCAATTGGATGATATGGACTTGGAGGACATGTGGTTCCACACAAGCCACACAGCGAATGTCACAATCAATTTATTGGAAACCAAGTTTGGTGAACGTGTTATCTCACGAAATGGTCCAGTCGCTTGGCCGCATCGGGTGTACGATTTGACGCTGCCGTTAGACTATTTCCTGTGGGGCTACCTCAAGTCTATGGTCTGTGCCAACAAGCCAGCGATGATTGATGAACTTCGTACTTGCAGCAGTATCGGCCGATTTATTTTTGAAAACCGTCGAAAATTGGGTTCAGCGTCTGGACGTCTGCAAGCGTGCTCGTGGTGGCCATGCAAAAGAAGTTGAGTTCCATACATAATGGCATCGAACGTACTTTCACAGAAATAAAGAATTTTATTGATATCCAAAACCGTTTGTAGCGTTCTTATTGAAAAACCCGATACAACAATCACCATGGATTCAATATCCATAACTAATTGTTAATGGGCTCGTTTTAAAGCTTGAATTTGAAACTTCAAACTTTGGGTAAAATTATAAGAATCAATTGGATAGTTTTCGCGCTATCCGCCATAATAACGAAAATAACAAATTGTACTTTTTAAAGTGGGCACGAGTTGGAAACATTGTTACGCAATAAATGTTCCCATTGTTGGTCTTTGGTTTTTGGTGCGCTCTTAAAAGTGAATTGCAAAATATCTTGATCTACTAGGCCGCCTTATTTTAGAAAAAAATGGATACCATTCCTGTAGAAGTTAGGCAAGTTGTCTTTTTAAGAAAGATGTCTGTATGTGTGAATGTATGTACATATACATACGTACATTCGGAGTACTTTTTCACCAAATCTCGAGAACGAATAAAGATATCGACATCAGATCAGATGAATTATATTTTACAGATAATGACGTCATAACGTGCTGAAAAAATTTTCTAAAAAAATCAATTTACTTTTTTCTTACTACAGCAATTAAAAAAAAAAAACTGTAGAATGTCGTTTGTCTCGAATATCTTAAGATCGGATTATTTCTATTCTATACACCTACGTATAGTAACAATTAAAAAAAATTATATCAAAACAACTGCAAAAAAAACTACATACCTACTAAAAACTCTTAAAAATGTTTTTCAACTCGAATATCTTGAGAACAACAATCAGAAGCGGATCAAGGACAAGGATTGGGATGTGGAGGGGGGGGGTGCCTTGAAGATTCAGTTTAAGAAAATATGAAAATGATTTCTAAGAGTAGGGCTGGCCACGAGACGAGAAAAGTCTCGGTCTCGATCTCGATATCGCATGACGAAGCCGAAACGAGACGAGACTGCCTTTTTCATTTCATTTATCTTTTTTTTGTTTTGTTTTTTAAATACATGAAATGTTAATTAAAGTGTTCATATCATTGGAACAATATCAAGATCAATCTTTCCCTGCTTTTTGACAGCCTTATAAGAAGACTTGTATTGTAAGCTTCGTAGGTCTTTTAATGACAAGTTTTCTTATAATTTTGATGCATTATTTCATAATTTGTGTAAAATGCAGGCCAATGTTTCCACATCATATGCCATTTTTGATAAAAAGTAAATATATTTTTTTTTATTGTTACATTCATAAATAAAAGCAAATTCAATTTGCATAATATTCCACATAACTGAGTAAATTTTTTTTTTTTTGGTTTCCACAAAATGTTGAACCTTTCAACGAATGTTGGTGTTCTTATTAAGGTTTTTTAATAAAAATTATTTAATTTATTACTTTTTTTCTAAATGTATCCTAATACTGTTACAATCATTTTAAATAAATTAAATTATACATTTTTAAAAACAAAGCTGAAAAGATTAGAAAAGTCCTTTAGTAAGTAAGTAAGTAATTGTGATTTTATTATTTTTGTTCTCCATTTCAAATTTTACATAGTTCACAGTAAGCATTGGCTTTTGCCGTCAGCCGAAGAAAAAGTCCTTTATATTTATTAAAAAAAAAAATAGAAAAAAAATGTCAATTCTTTGCCCAAATGCACCCCATCCACCGGCCAATTTTTACCCAGCTACCCGATATGTAATTACAAAAAACACAAACATGTTTGACGTTTAGATACTTTCTTTTTTTTGAAATGTTTTGAAATGTTTTGTGTTGTTTTTCTTTTTTTACTATTGTTAAGAGTTGGGGTTCCGAAATCTATTTGGACCTCGTTAAGGGTTCCAAAGCTTTAAAAGTTTGGGAACCGCCGCTCTAGAGATCCAATTTTCGTGAACTATCTAAATAAACTAGTAGAGTAGGTTTCTGTTCTGTTTTTTTTTCGAACAGTCGCTGGAAAGCACAGAAAACAATTATTTGCCGATTGAAAAATGAAATATTCAAACTTCAAGACGTTAAGTGGGACATAAGGCAAAGCTGCTCTTTAAAATAGCATGCAGCCTAGTTCTGCAAGCGTGAATGAATTTTCGTGCATACTCTGCATACACTTTATATTCCTGCACAAAAAATATTTCGATTAAATATGCACGCCACTCTAGAGTCTAGAGGTATATCAAAAATACATTTTTTCTGCATGATTTTCTGAGTGGAGAGAAAATTCAAGCTTGTGGAATTTGGCTCCTTGACTAGAGATCTTGTATGTTATTGCTTAACCAAAAATGTTTTGTACGTATAATTGACTTCGACCTTGGAAATATAAGCCCCAAGATGCTCTAGGATCTGGCCGGCCGAAATTAACAATTCCTGTTGTATTAAACAATCACATTAAAATTGACACCTCGTTTCTCAAGTTCTAATCGGGTTTGAGTCCCGGTTGCATTTTTTGGTTAGATAAACGAAGTTCTTAGGGTAAAAAGTTATTGCATGTTGACATGTTAATTGTTCAGCCCCGATCCCGATTTTTCCATTATCTCTTCAAGACTTAGCCATAACTTCGGAGTTTGACAGTCCCTAGAGTTAAGCCCCAAACACTCTCTAGAATAAGTTAAGTTTTTAGGGAATTGGTTGTTTAAGCCCGACCACATTTTTTGTCCAATTCTTGTCAGGCCTTAGGCCCGAACTGTTTGTTTCGTCCCAATTTTCTGGGCTTTGATTTTTGGGAATAATTTTCTTTGCATATTAAACATGTCCCTTATTCGTAGCCCCGAACTTGCTTTTTCTCCTTTTCCATAAAGTGTTTAGCCCAAACCAAATTCTTTTGGGGCTTATAAAAAAAATACATAACATGTACATAATTGTTCGGTCGCAATCTCGTTAATTTTGTCTGATTCCCATCAAATTTAAAAGTTTAACAAATATAAAACTCTATACATGTATTGCTTTCTATATATCAACTTATTTTAGGAATCGGTTGTGGGGTGGCTTTAGCCCCTATAGCCCCTTCTCCTGGATCCGCCAATGATAACAATGTCGTCTTCAAATTTTAACAAAAAGTATATATCAATACCATCACATATATGTCGTTTAATTTTGTGATTTTTAAAACCACCTTTTGAAAGGATAAAATCAAAATATTGCCAAAAACGAATTTTCAAAAATGTATTAACTCGAAAAATTCTTAGACTCAAAATTTTTTAAAATAAAATTTGGCGTATATAACTTTATTTGTCTTTTTATATTCTGTGCAACCATGAATTTTTATTTTTATAGTACACGCTACACGCCACCACTGTGTATGAAAACTATAGTATTATCATGGAGTCGTTTTTATTTTCGCTGGATTTGGACGGCTTAATTAATTTTTAGAAAGAGTAAGTCTTGTTATATTGTAAGGGAGTAAGGGAGTTAGATTTCGACTTTTAAATTTGTTTCCTCAACAAAAAGTGTTGAGAGAAGTTGATGGATTTCAACACTACGTGACTCAGTAGTCGCCGCTTCTGAAGATATTACTATAGTTTCCATATACAATGACGCCACTGATTTATATGGTAGTTTGTTTGCCCACAATAATTTTTTTTAAATTGGCTTAAATAATTAATACCTCCATACCGAGAGAAGTTAGCAAACAAATTAGATAATTAAGATTCTTAGAATTTTATAGACTATCCCAAAAAACAATCTTAACTTACTTTTATAAACAGCGCACCAACCCCTTAAAACCCCCAAAAAGCTTGTCTACCACCCCAAATTAAGTGAGTTCGTTCGTTCACCGTTGGTTACTTATTATCCATCAAAAATAATCGTTTGTCAACCCCTTGTTCAAAAATATTTACCAATTCTCTTTTGCTGCTACCCAACTTAAAAATTTATACAAATATTTAGAAAAGCGTCAAACACCAATTACAATTTGTTTTTTATGTGCTGCGAAGTTTTCAGTGTTCTGCTGTAATTGAGGAAGGTGGGAGTGAAACCAGTTAACTCTTATCTATTCATATTAATAGCAATGGTGTGCTGGTCCCAAAATTGATTTCATTCGAGTATTGGTAAATCATCATTTTTATAACTCTATTAGCAAGTTTATAGGTGGGATTGTTCTGGAGAGATTTTGTTTTGTATTCCCAACTTTATAAAGAAGTTCTTTTGTACCAAACTTATAATGAATTGGCTTCCGTCTTCTGACACCAACTCACCACAGCTGATGTGTTGTGGTGTCTCTGTCTTATATCCATACACTCATGCGCAGTTGCAAAAGAATTTTTACTGCGCTATTGATTTAATTGCTTCTGGCTTCGCTTCTACACGAAGGTGGTTCTTGCATTTGCACTATATGAAACACATGACACCAAAGTCTGTCGTATTACACCCTCCTGGGTAAAGAAATAAAGTTTTGTCTATTTCCATGGACTTCTGATCAACCTGGTACCTACTATGTGCAGTTATGGATATCTTCATCTATTGAGCTTATCTTATGAAGTGATCTTATTTGATCGGTATGCTTTATACAAAACAAACAAAGAGCTCTTCATTGTCGTTTCATTCGGCGATGTGTAGTTTAAAACGTGATCTGCCAGAACCTGTTTGAGTGGGCTCTTTGTTTGACGTTCTTATGAAAGCAATGAGTTGGTTGTAGAACTCGACTTTTGCGTCCAAACATTTTGTATTTTTTCAGACTGAATAATCGTGCGACCGGAATCTTAAGTGCGCTCGTAGCCTTATTAACGCTTTTTTCCGTTCTGCTTCTTAAGATGAAAAGGAAACTTATCTTTTTGAAACTTATCTACTCCACTCAATTTAAATATTTACTGCATATGGCTTCGCAGGATTATGTATCAGCCATCCCCCCTCCCCTTCCATCAAATTTACGTCTTCGATGACATGTAAAATATTTCATATTCGTTGAAAGGTGAACGAAACTCTTTATTTTAGTTTTACTTCGTCGTTTCTATTTTAACTCAAATTAATTTCAAGGAATAAGGACCTACACTATAACCTACCACTACAAACACCACCACCATCGTATCTAATATCGCCATCGTATCTATACCATCACCGTCTTCAATACAATCGAAGGACTAGATTGTTCAGAGTATATACTCCAAACACGCTCCTTATTGCTAGAAAACAGTTTTCAGTTATCTTTTGAAAAATGTTTGCCAAGAGTAAAGTATAAAATTGCATAAACAATGGAAAATTGCTCGATGATTTGATGTTGAACCAAAAGCATCTGTCTCTACTGCAAAGCCAAACTAAAAGAGAGATCGTTCATTGGTTTGTTTTTTCAACTTTACCGTTTGTAGTGGCGGGCGGTGTCGCTTCAGTGTGTACTCTTGTTTCCTTTGTCACCATCATCAAGACAAGACACTACCCTACCGGAAAGTAGAAGAAGTTTTATTTTTTTTTTCTCACAAATCCCTCTTTAAGCTAAGATGGTAGAGGAGCTGCTGTACTGTACTGTATGTTCAGTTGAGTATCCTGTGTCTCGTGTCCTGTTTGTTTTCATCTTGGATTTTTTTTTGGTTTTGCTATTCGTCCTTAGAAAAGAGAACCCTACAAAATACAATTCCAAAATGTGCGGTTAAACTTTTGTGCTTTTGTGCGTGATGTGGGTTAGTTTTAGTTGTTATATTCTTTTGTCGTTCTGCGATTTTGGGGCATTTAACATTTAGATAATAAGTTTGAAGAATTTGCGAAACAAAT
This sequence comes from Melangyna quadrimaculata, assembly GCA_949320155.1. Classification (NCBI taxonomy): domain Eukaryota; kingdom Metazoa; phylum Arthropoda; class Insecta; order Diptera; family Syrphidae; genus Melangyna; species Melangyna quadrimaculata. The sequence continues at coordinate 386,355,645 of OX439483.1, forward strand.
TAAATTATAGTACAAAACATTCATACATTGTATATACCACTTTTCTACTCCGCTGTCCGTTGTCTCTGTTGCCAATTTGTTTGCTAGCTAGATGTTTAGATTTAGCTGTGCTGTGTATAGAGTGTTCCGGCCTGGAGTCGATTAACCATTAGTAAAATATCGTTTTGAGAATCTCGCATATTAAACAAAATTGATGTGTGATACGTAACCCATAGACTTGCCTAACTATAGAATTAAATTCAATTGAGAGCCTTGTAAATTTCAAAGAATCTATATTTCCAATGGTCTTGCGGCGTTAAGTAGGAGCTTTGATGTAAGAAAATATAGTTAAAGTATTCATTGAACTTCAGTGGCCCAAGAACGGAACCTTGAGGTACTCCATGTACTTGCAGAAGAAATCCGCAAGTGGTTCCATGTGGACAGACCATTTGAAATCTAGTAGACGGATACTTGTGTATCAGTATTGAAGTTTTTTCAGAGAAATCAAGCTGAGTTAAGATCGCTTACTTATTACAACAGCTGTACTCGTTGCTATTTGAAGTTCATTTGGCTGTTTAAAAAGTGCTGTAACGGAACTACTTCCAAGTACAAAACGAGATTGGTGTTGGTGGCTGTGAAAAAAAATACTTAATTTTTTTTTTGTACTATGAACCTACGCGCACTAAAGGGGTTTTTGATACCCTTAACATATAAAATTAAACACTGTGCGAGCGTTATTTGTTTTTCCATTTAAGTTGTGTTTATCGTAAATTGCCCCTACCTCCTAAATGGTGCGAGATAGACCCCCCTCCCTCGAGCACCTAGCTCGGTGACCCAATTAACTTAGACCTGAGGAAGGAATTATGTTTGTTAAATGTATTTAAGGTATATACCCCAAATGGACCACCAATTACCCCCTAAGTATGTGCACCATAAGGCAAAGTAGGAAATTTGTTGGATGGCCCGACGTGTCGCCCAGCGAGCCTTCTTCTGCTGACTCAGCTGACATACGTTCATTGATGGGGCTCCACATCCGCACATGTAACCAGACATATTCCTTGAGTTAATTGTTGACGGACGGCGAGCCTTCTTCTTCTGACTCAGCTGACATAAAATCATCGATGGGGCTCTCCATCCGCACATGTAACCAGACATATACCTTTAGTTATGCCATCCGCGGTTGAACCAACCACTCTGTTTCACGCTAGGCAGCTTATTGGTTAGCACAGATACACAAGACACACGAAAATTACCTGAATGAAGGCTGAAGGCTGTTTTTGTTGGACAGAGTACCTATAGCTTTTTTGACACTGAGTCAAAATTCCACAATAGACTTTTAAAATTGATTTATGGACAGTCATTTAAAAACTATTTTAGAGAAAACCAATGAAAACTAAATTTTAAAAGAAACTGTTAAAATTTCCCATCGGTCAAATGACCCAAAATGCGATCATTGCAATTTCACATTCTGGTTTAAAAAATAAAAAATCCACAGGTTACGAGCATGGGAAACATCCAGGGTTTCCCATGCTCGTAACCTCTACACCTTCCTCTCCCGGGGGTAACTTTTCACCCGCCAGGCCCGAAGGAGCGGAATACTACATGCAACGTCTGGCAGGTGAGTTCGATAGTCCGGTAGTTTGTTCAAGTTGGTAATTGTCAGTAAAGGTCTTTGCTGGAGTAGTTGAAGAGGCATTCCTTTTCCTTGCATGGATCTTACCAACATGCGAAGCAGGCTGTCCCATTCACTTACGCTGGTGTTTTCCACAGGAGTAGCCTCCGCCGATGTATGGGCAGGTGACCCATTCTTAATTGGGACCTCCTTCTATCGAAACGCACATGCGTTGTGCGTTCTGTGTCCGTCAGTTCATCCCTATCTATGACTGCTCTCCTACAGTTGGAGACTTTACTTCGCCTGAAAGAAGTTGACAGTCTGTAAAGATTAGAGCTGGCGATGGAACAGCAGTCAATGATACTCTCACCATCACTATCAACTGTTCCGACGCTGGCCCCATCATCAACTCCGAGATTGGCAAAGGGGTTGAGGACTAGATCCTCTTCCTTTGTCACTGGTGACTTAGCTTCTTGCGAAGCCAAGCCCTCGCCGGCAGCCGTGACTTCTGCCGACACTGAGCGTATATCCCGCTAAATTTTTTTGTGTTTTGTTGTCTCTGTCATGGTCTGTCATTGGTTTGGGTTTCTTAGTTTTTCAAAATCTACAGCTGAGGATTTAAGAATGTAAATCTACAACTGGTCAGCTGAGGATTCAAAAGTAAGCCTGCTCACCGCGACAAGGTGAACCCTGTAGGAGTTATGGTACACTTCACATATGTTAAAATTCTAGGTTTCTAGGATGTTTAAAAGTGGTTACCCATATAAGATTTTCAGAATGCCATGTTTTAAAGTACAAACTGTACCGCGCACCGCTTCCGGGAGTGACACTATTGGAAAATTAATATCCTTTAATAATTTGTAATCTTAGATCATCTTAGATGAACCACTGCTTTAAGTTTATTTTATCTAATCTTTTAAAGGTGAACTTGGCAATTGAACAATTTTAAAAACGTGCAAAGGTTTCACCGCCAATAACCTTAAGGGTAAATTCCATAACACCCTTTATTAACATGATGACTATACCAAACTGGTGTTCATACTAATGTCTGAAAAATAGCCGACATTATTTTGCCGAAAATTGTTTGCGAAATGGTCGCAAAATATAAATGAAAACTCAACAAAACTTATCTGCAATTATTGTTTTCGTAACTTTTTCCTAGATAAGTTCTAAAATCAGCTTTTGCGATTGTGTGTGTCTGTTTTTTTATGGTGGCTGGGGTTGGTCGGGTCGAGAAGGGTAGAGTGATTAAAAATGTTACATTTCATTCCTTGAGAAGGCGCATAAAGCACTCAAAGTGTTGAAAAGTTTTTACCAACTACAAAATTCTGTGAAATTGGAAAATTTGTGAAAATAACATTGAGAGATAGAAGTTGAAGCTTTGAAAATTAAGTAGATTTAATTCGTGTAAAAGTATTGAGATTATATTATTTGAATTACATCAGTGAAATCGAATATAATAATAGATCTACGCTCTCTACTTGATGGTTTTGTTTCAAAAGTTGATGATGTTACATAGAGGAGAACAAATCCTTATTTAAATGAGAAGAGTAGGTATTAGCTAAGGAAAGTTATTTATTTTGGTGCTATAATACACTTTGAAACTTGAAATAAAGTTTAAAGTATGTTAAATCCTTTAAAGGCTTTAAAACTTATTTTTATAGATTATTATTGTTTGAATGATATTGATTGAAGAGATGATAAGTCGTAAACCTACATAAAATATTTGTGTTTGTTAGATTAAGTTTTATTTCTTTTTGGCTAGAAGTTCAAGCACATTAGGTATATTCATAAAAATAAACTTACATTTTTATCTTAGGTACAAATACCTACATATTAGGGTGGTCGAAGATTGTCATTTTACTTGCGATATTATAGGTTAGGCATTATATAGTTTATGGCAAGTAAAGTAATCCATTCTTAAGCAAACTCTTGAGTCATGATCAAGATTTTTGATTGACAAAACAGTTGTCCTTGTATGTGGATTTGGTTTACTTTCTGATGGTGTGTTCTTTGTTCGAAAATTCCAAAAACGAGGTTCTAAAAATCGTTTTGACCATGTAAAATCTTACAAAATTTATTTAAAATAATCTTTGGCTGACCAATTACCGAAACTTGATAATCTTTTTTGACCTTTTGGATGGCATACTGTTTTTGTGAATATCCCATATATAAGTTGCTAAGATGTAAGATCCACATAAATTGTATGGGAAAAAATTGGTAAAGTCGGGATGCTTCGTAGATTCGCTTATTGCTGAAATGCTTTTGTTGGTCAAAGTTTCAAAGCTTTCTCATGTCTAACTTTCATGTATCGCGTTGTGAATGGTCCACTTCGTATATAATATACATTTTTATAAATTACATTTTTGTAACGTCTGTGAAGTGTCAACCGTCGATCAAATGATGTTCACACTCCGACAGATTCTCCGTCAAAATCGGTAAGAACACCACCGAATCCTTTGATGTTGAGAAAGGTCTGAGGCAAGGTGACACGTTATCGTGCAACCTATTTAATATCATTCTTGAATCAATTGTTCGCAACGCACAAGTCAATACCGGCGGTACAATTTAACAATTTATTAAAAGTCGGTTCAAATGCAGACGACATAGACATTGGCGGCAGAATGAAGCGAGCTCTGACACTTTCGAACATTGAATCGGAGGCGGCTACAATGGGATTGGCGGTTAATGAGGATAAGGCAAGTCATCGAGAAAGGAATCTGAACATCGTCGACTCGGGCAAAATATCACGATGGACAGATATTACTTAAAAATTTTCTTTGTCTTCCTGGGTTCCACTATTACCTCGCAAAATGACATCAGTGCAGAGATCAAACGAAGAACCAATCTTACCAACCGCTGTTTCTTTGGTTTAAGAAGGCATTTAAGTAGTAAGGCCCTCTCACAGAGAACAAAGGAGACTTTATACAAGACCCTAATCATCATGGGATAGTGAAAAAAATTGGATGAAAATCTGCTAGTGTGCTTTGAGAGGGATATTCGGTCCGGTATGTATCGAAGTAGTGTGGAGGACAAGATTCAACGACGAGCTATACGGGCTATACAGCGACGTTGATCTGGTCAAAAAGCTGAAAATACAGGGGCTGAGATGGCTGGGGCACGTGGAGCGTATGGACAGCAACGCACCTGTCCGACAAGTCTTCGAATCCAACCACGATGGTGTACGCAGCAGAGGAAGAACCGATAACAGGTGACGCGCACAAGTGGAGAACGACATCAACCAACTCGGTGTGCGGAACTGGAAGCGGCTAACTAGGGACAGAGCTGGCTGAAGGTGCTTGTTAGTTGAGGCCAAAGCCCATCCTTGGATGGGAGCGCCATCTAAAATAGAGTCAGTAAGATTAAGTTTTATTTCTTTTTGGCTAATAGTTCAAGCACAAATGTATATAAAAATAAACTTACATTTTTATCTTAGGTACATATACTTACGCCTTTTTTGTTCGGCTAAAACTATAAAAGCTTAAAGCAATTTATGTAAAAAATATTATTTGCATTTAAACATTTGTCTCTTGTTTTTACATATTAATTGTACATACCATTTTCAAAAAATATTTTTCTTAACTTCAATGCTTGGCAAGCCTTCATAACAGGCCTTTTTTATTGGTTAGTGTATACGCAGCGCAGCAGAATTTTACACTGTAAACAACAACAAATGAAGAGCGCGGATACTAAATAACGTGTTATTACTTTGTTTTGTGATGTTTAAACAATAATAGATATTTTTTAAACATCACAAAACAAAGTAATAACACGTTTTGTAGTATCCGCACTTTTCCTTGGTTGTTGTTTGCAGTGTTAAATTTTGCTGCCACAAAATTGGCTGATTAGTGAAATCCATGATTAGTAACTCATTCTTTCAATTTTTCAAACAAAATTTAATCAACAAACACATTTAAGGATTTACCAGCTCCACTTATCATGGATTCAAGATAATCAGCTGTGAACAAACTGGCACTTAGACTTTTGAATAAGGAATAACAATTGTCTTGCCAGTAAGATGTGTATCGGGAGCGTTTTTTTGTTAGAGCAAATCCTTTGATTATACCAAATTTTAAAGAACAGAATTTTGAAAAACATCACTTTAATTCTGAATTTAAAATTTGGATCAGCTTTAAAAACGAGAAAAGATATGAAAGAATTGAATTTTCTCAAAGACCCCTTAAAGTGATTAAGCGACCAGTGTCTGCTGTCTTACCTGTATTATAAAGGGTATCGGAACCAGATGATAATATCTCCATAGGAAAATGACATTGCTTACTTATCCCGCTGATATATCAAAGAGAGAGCGAGACTGCAAGTGAATTGTATATGTAAGGTGTGCGGGAGCAGTGTTATGGGTGTTAAATCTTTCCGGACTTCCGGTCTTCTTTTGTTGTAGGTATACGTGCATGAAATCCTGATATTATAATGAGCGTTAAAGGAGATGCCATAAAAGATTACACAGCCGTTCCCCGACACCGCGGTCGTTTATATACAAAAAAAAAAAATTAATCCTGCTTCCGCTGCTTTTGGTGTTGTTCCTGGAGTCCTTAAAAAGTCGGAGGGATTAAACGAAAGGAAGGGCCTTTATATTTGGTATATATTTTTTTCCCACCAGAGTATGATGGGCTTCTACAGCTTCAGCCCCATACCACTCTCCCACCCCCTTATTATCTCTTGAGCTTCCATTATGTTTTTAGAAGTTTTATTGTTATTGTTGTTGATGTTCCCTTTATGATTATGATTCATCCGGTTGGTTTTTTTTGTTTATATTTATTTTTATATAAATAAATACATACAAACATAAATTTCCTTTGCTTTTGGCTGAAGTAACATGAAGTCTTTGTCTATCCAGATTGGCGGCTTAGGCTGTAGAGTCGACCGTCGTCGTCGAGTCGTTTGCATATTACCATCATCCATCTGTCCATCCGTTTTTGGGGAATCTTTTGTAGTCAACTTGGATTTTTTCGGAAAAAAGGTATTCAAGCATCGTTTTTGAGGCGAAAAAGTAAATTAATGATAATGGGATGCGAAAATTAAGTGGTAGTTGAGCTTCTCGTTTTATCTACTTTCTGTCCACTTGGACATTTTCTGGTGGAATATTTTGGGCTGTCCATGTAATAAAAATGAGTTCGCAGCACTTTTTAATGGCTCTGATGGATGTTCTTGTTCGCCTGTTGTTGTTTCAGGCCGACAATATAGACTTTTTGGCCTAAAGGAGTGTAGGTATAGTATAATAGAACTTATGTTGATAATGTTGATGGCGTTGATGATAATGATGGTAATGGTGATGAGTATGCTTTGGAATACGAGAGGGCATATCAATTTAAGACATCGCCGACAAATGAAAGATAACGAAGAAGTGATATAAGCCCCACGATAATATGATGATGGATGGATATGATTAGTTGGTTGGTATAGGTATATAATTTTTTGAAAGAGGATTTATTTTAATAAGGAAAGCTAATGATACATTTAATGAAGTTAAAGTTAAAAATAAAAAGTGGAAAATATAAATCCAGAAAATCATCATCAGGAGATTTATAACAAAATAAACATTAATCAAATGCGAGAATGGACAACACTTGGTTATGCAAATAATTAAAATGATGAAAACGATACACAAATATTTGAAAAAAAAAATATATATTCATATATGTCATCATGGAAAATTTTCAGTGTTAAATTTTCTAAAGAATATAATGGAATTATTTGATGTAAGGATCTGTTGTAAGACGTCGAAACACATTTATCAATATTTAATTGAAGATCATTTAAACTACACCACTTACAGAATGCATCAAGATCTTTTTGAAGCTTTCAATCTTTGAGTTATTTCTTCAGCTGAAAATTGATCAGCGTTCCCATGACTTTGGAAATAAAAGACGTAAGTGCATACGGTCGATAGTTTGAGGGTGAAGAAGAGGCCCTTTTTTTTGGGACAGGCTGGCCAAATAGTATTTTCTACCCACTCGGAAAGATACGAGAAAAGAAAAGCTTACTTAAAGGTATCGCCAACATTGAAAAATACATCCTCAGAACAATGGGAGGGATAACATTTGGGCCAGTAGATTTGTGTTAATCGAGATCTTTCAGAACTCTAGCAAAAGGAGTTGGAAAGAAGATTTGTTCCATAAAATATTTAACGCTCTTATGTAAGTACAGGAAGATAGGCAAGCGTTGAATCAACAGCAATTTGTACTGCAAGCAAATTGGCTTTATTAAGTGAGCTGATAAAAGGAGTCAGCGACGAGCATTGTAACCGTAAACAAAATAGTATTTCGAATGTCTTTTGCTGCAAATGTACACAAAATTTTACTACTATTGGAACAATTATAGTATTTTTTCCTTTATGTTTAAGACCAAAACTTAAAGCAAAAAATATTATTAGAATATGACCGTTACAGGTCTTTTTGGCTTGTTGAAACTTCTTACGGTTTTCCTTACAGCTTGATACAAACCATGAGTTTTCTTTGGGTTTGGTAGATTTTACCCTATTCGGTAACAATTTCTCATTCCAGAGAAATAATTTAATTTGTTATCATATCTGCGCTGAAGTGTATGTTAATTGAAGAAGTTCAGTGACCAGTTAGGGCTCCTGAAGAAATCTTTGATACCGTCTTAGTTGGATTGCTCGTACTGCCTAATGGTTCTCTAAGGAGTTTTTTCTTTAATGAGTTTTATTGGCACGATAAATTACTATATTGACCATTTTAAATAAGCATGCGGCAATGGTGAACATTTCACGAACTACACAAAATGGCCGCTAGCACGGATAAACGTCAATGCCAAATATAATTAATTATAAAGAAACAAATCCTTCGGATTGACAACCGAGGATTCTCATAAGTATGGTGGTAGCGGCCTACATTTAAAGTGCATTTATTAGGATCACATTAGGATTGACCTTCAACTTTAGAGATTCGAGTTGCCTCATCAACAAGCTGAGTCAGTTGATTAAACTCAGCAAATCCCTCAACATGCCTTCCTTCGGGCGTCGCCTGCCAAACTCGTTAACAGTTGAATTTCTGTCTAAAATAGGACTTCGAAAAGTTTTTTTTTGACAATTGAGATTTTTACTATTGCCCAGGTCCAGTTTAAATGCAAATTAAGATCTGCAGACAAATTTGGAAGTAATGTCTATTTCGTATTTTATAATTCAAATGTGAGACTAAAATATGTATGCGTTCATTAAAAAATTCCACTGAATAGTGAGTAAGATACATATAGTAAGAACTGAAAATTCTACGAATTGATAAGAATTAGAAGATTTTTTCAATCGGCTGCTAGGAAGAATATGTCAAAGGCAAAATTTTCCGATTTTTTATGAAATTCCGTTCCGATGGATTTTTCGTTAGTGCCAAAGATCTGCTATACTTAATGACGATAAAAAGGTCACAAATATGGCATAATAGAAAAAAAAAAAAAAATAGTTAAAAAAAAGAAATGTAAATAAATCTGTTCTCTGCTTAAATACTCAAAGAATTACATAGAGCAGTTTTTACTAAATTATTAGTAGAAGTAACATGTTCATAATCAGCTAAATATGGGTAGCGTTTAATATTTGCACTTAAATTGTCAATATTTCGTCAAACATTCTTTTCAAATGCAATAACATTTTCTGAAAATACCCCAGGACACAAATCAATGGCTCGATACAAGTTTCTAAATTTGGGTAAAAGCTTTGATACTTAGGTATGTATATTATATTGTACCTAATACTATTATACAACTTTTCAGAAATATCCTCGAGTGTGGCTGTTGAGCAAAAAAAAAAAAACGGGATTTTAGTGCGATTTTTATTGTAAAAATGGCTATATCTTTGGATATAATTAGCTTAGAAACAAGATTGGTACGTCGAACGATTAATAATTGTTTTTTCTTAAATAATAAAATCAAATACGAAATATATAAATGTAGCTGTGGAGTTTGCAGAACATGGGGAACCGGTGGTAGTTGATTTTACTCGTATTTGTATGTTCCGCAGAACATCAGCAAATTTGGCTTTTCTGTCCTAAATCTTAAACTGTATATGACTTTCCAGCAGAGAGGATACGAGTGGCTGTAATGAGTCATCTGCTTCCTGTTGTCCATGCCTTAACTGGATGCGATACAACCTCAGTGTTGCAAAGCAATGCAATGAAGGAAGAAATTGCTGCTGGCGGAGCACTCTTTATACGTGGACTATACAATATTCCACAAGAGATACCACTTGATGAAGCTAATCTGCAGTTGCATTCTAAATTTCATTTAGCTTGTCTTCTTCTTACTAAAGCTGCTGCAGATCAGCATTCATATCGCGTATATCATCAAGTACAAGCTTGGCTGGGAAATGCTTTGGAACCAACCGATTGGGGGTGGAAATCCGTCAAAAGCAGATTAATTCCTATTACAACAGATCTGCCACTGGCTCCAGGACATCTCCTAAAATTAATATTTTATAACTGTCGGACACAATGTACAACAAGATGGGAATGTAGGCGATCAGGATTCAGGAATGTTATATACAGTGTTGTGTGGCGAAGAAGGCTATCTGAACCAGTGATGCCAGACTTTTCCAGTTGACATGCCCACGCAAATGAACGAAAATGCCCTTTTAGTTCACACAGCTGTCGACAAATGCCCACGATATTGCACACGAAATTATTTATAAAAACTAAACACAAATTATAGTATAAATGTAGTTAGCCTTATCATTTTATTGAGTTCCATCATTAAATTAATCATTTTTAAAGCTTTTTTCGTTGTTTTATACTAAAAACTAAGTTATAAACTAATGCATTTGGGATCCTCTTGCCAGAACATCTGGAAACGTTTTTTGCTTCCCTTTTCTTTAGACATTTTTCTTTTGAGGAATACCAAAAACAAAATATTAATTAACAATATTGTATATACATCTACATATTATCAATTTACAGCCAGCGAAACTGAAAAATACAGCGATCCTCGCATCCGTGCAATGAGAAATAATCTACGCCTGACAACAAAACATCGAAAACAGTCCACTTGACATTTTTTTGACGTTTGGAAAATTGAAAATGTGTGCATTCAGTAAACGAATTGAAATGGATTACTTCAAAGTTTTAAAGTTTGAATAATTATGGAATAACGGATGCATTAAAATGCAAAAATATTTTATAACAATATTTTATAGTAAATAATTTACAAAAAGGATTGAAACATGGAAATGCCCTTTTTTTTGTACTGAGAGTCATCACGATGCCCTTTCGCCCTTTTATTTTTTTTTCTTGCAAAATGCCCACAAAAAGGGCATTCGCCGATGATCTGGCATCACTGATATATATAGTTTGATGTATTACTCAAGTTTTTCTGATGAGCCGTTATATTTTTTTTTTTTTTTGTAAAAACTACAAAAATTCAGTTTTTCTTTTCACTTTTTTAACGCTTACTAAATTTTCATTTTTTAAATTTAAGGGCGTAATATATAAAAAAATAACTGTGTATTAAGTCTTATGCTCTTGTAAATTATGCATCATTTAAAGTGTTTTTTCAGCTTTCTGAAATATACCGTTATATTTTGTTTGTATTATTATAATTTGTAGCTTTTATATATTTGTGCATGGTTTTTTATGCATTTTATTGAAATTATTCAATATATATCTACAAGAAAAAATTCAAATACGTATCAAACAGTGTAAAATTTAACAGTGAACAGAATTATACTTTTTGATTTTATTATATTTCGTTTTAACAGTAAATACTGTTAAAAATTGTTTAAAATGTTCACTTTTTCAAGTTTTTTATAAAAAATATATAGACTTGACGGTAAATAAAAAAAAAACACGTTTACTATCTTGTTATAAATTCAATATTGCGTCGTTTTTACGTACCGTAATATTTTTTTTAATTTATACCTTAATTTTTTTTTCGTGATTTGTCTTTAAACAAAATATTTTTTTTTTTCACAGAAGGGTACGCACCAGAAGTTTGTAAGATTCATCGACGCAAAATTGATTGGTGAACGAAACTGTGTTTTTTGTAAAAAAATTTATTTTAACGGAAAAAAACACAAAAAAATGTTAAAAATTTGAATTTTTCAAACTTTGAAAAGTTTTGGCTCAGTTTTGGGTTTTATATACATTTATAATTTTTGCACAAAGTTCCTGGGATATAACTCATTTTATGCAATCCTTCACATTACAGAGCTCACCCATTTAAAGATAAGGAAGAGTTGTATCTAAATTCGGAGTACATATTAAGTTGTTGGGCTTTTTTCTCCGTGACCCGAAATTATTTCTTTAACCTTTAGTACAACATTTCTTATTAACATCAATATTTGACGCTTTAACTTTTGTTTGTATTTGTGGAAAATAAAAACTGAAGAAATGTTAATTAACAACTTCAGATTTCAATTTAAGATCTGTTAAAATTCTATTATCTGTAGACTTAAACAGATCCTCTTACTGTCAGTTAACTAAATAATTTGGATACCTTTGAAAGTAATTTGTGAAAAAGTAATAATGTAGCTGTTATTTGGGTTTCCTAGCCCTAGGTTCTGGTGTTAATTTTTAAATTTGTCTTACAAAAACAGAAACTCATCCTTAGGCATCGCATTCTGTTTTGTTTTTGTCATTCAAATTTGGACCCCATGATCCCCAAGCATAACTTGAGAGCTTTATTTTTATCACAACTAAGTTCAAATATATGTATATAGTCTTTGAAATATTATGCATTTAATTAAAACAACACGTACATCCATCCTCATCCTCATATTGAAATATGCTTCGTCCAGTCCAGCAAGAACGCAATACAAAACAATGAATATATAAGATGCTGGCACACGTTCAGTTCAACCATCGCCCTACCTTATTTATTTTCAATTAAATTATACGTTTATGTTTATATCAGGCAAAACAATTCACCTCACAATTAAACAAACAAAACGAAAATCCCTATCAGCTATTATAATAACGAATAAGAACACCCCCGTCCCGCAAAACTTTCGCATCCATATCCAGGTAGCACACAATATTCCAGGAATGAATTCTCTAGACTTTGCACACCTGTTTCAATATTATAGAGAAACGATGGAGAGAGGGATTGAGAAATAAAAAAAAAAAAAATATTAAAGAATAAAACCAACATTCACTACAATAACAAATGGGCCAGCATAAACCACAAAACCCTAACTGCTAGGTTCGGCTTCGGTATTCTCTTCTTATTCTATGTGTATTCATACGAGATCCATTGTGGTGCTCCTTGTGCCTCACCTTGTCCTACATTTCTGGATGGAAACCTAAACAATTAACAGTTCTTTGTTTGAATGTCTCTATGAAGAAAAAATACACCTGATTTATATATTAAAAAAAAAAATAGTCGAGGACATAAAAGAAGGACTTCTAGGATAAAAAAGGAAAAAAAGATACACAAGAAAATTATTTTATTGTCTGCGTCACGCTTTGAATATTCACTCATTTCGTTTAAATGGTGTCACAACCAGCAGTCGACCACAAGATCAACAGCTGCAATAATTGCACAATATCCCGACTGTATGCCTATTCATGACCTAAAATAAAAACTCCTCGCCCCCAACACTGTGCAAACACAAACCAAGAATACCATGGCATAAATGAATCCTTAGATGATGCCACAATAAACGCAAACGACCGACTATACCGACGACGACGATGACTGAAAATGGGTCACAATTTGATCAAAGATGTCGATGTCACCGTCACCGCTTGTCGCTTTTCCTCAACCACACTATCGCCACTACTGTGTGCCATGCTGCTGGCGGCAACTTCATTAATACAGACAACAAAAAACAATAAATAAAATGAACACAAAACACACAGTGCCAAACAATGGCCCAAGAAGAATTTTGAAAAGAAAGCGAAACAAAGAATTTGCAATGGAATTGGCACAATAAGAGAAAAAAAAATAGTTGCTCATACGCCCCAGTGTACCAGTTGTGTAAACAATAATCACAATATGAGCCGCACTGAATAATGCCGGCTGTGTTGTGAACAACGTCTGATTGTATTTGGCTGAGTTGAGGTCGTTTGAGTTTGAGTGTTACCAGTTGTATCTTTTCTAACAATAAAAGGATAAGGAAAGATGTTTGTTCTCTAAGAAAGTTGATGCTGATTAGGAGAAGTCATGTTTTTTATTCACAATTCTATAGATACTTATATTATTGAAAATAATTCAAAAGCCGGTTAAACATTTTTCACTGTTTGTATGAAAAAAGTCTGAGTACATAAATTGATTTCTTAAAAGGCACAAACACAATAAAAAAATATTCTACACTTCATTCATATTTTTAAATACGAGTTATTAGATTACGAAACGAATAGTCCAGTAATGCAAAAATCTATTCTGCCTGGGTTGTTATTTTATAGGTAGGGGTTAACTTTCAGGTATAAGACAGACAGGCGGAAGGGGATTATAGGTGACCCCTTGTAGCTCTTCATGAATATTGTGATATCTAAGCTTATTAATGAAAAAGTCTTTTTCACATAATAAAATCAAATTTAATGGCTTTGAGAGTAAGAGCTCAAAATCAAGTATACCATCTGATTTGTTTGAGGTACCGTTCCTTTTTAATTAAGAGAGATGATATTGTTCTTTATGTTCAGTGTTGCCGTTGTTTTTTTTACTAATTTTTTCTTCATTTAAGTATTTTTTTTATGAAATTGCCCCTCCCGCCCAAACGGGGGTAGATAGACCCCTATCCAATAGTAAAAAATGCTTGTATTGAACTTTTCTACAAAAAACCGTTTTTATTTCTTGGCGCCTAAGTTATCGTACTCGTGCCGAACATTCCCTGGGGAAATTGAAATTTTTGTTTAGCTCATTAAATAACGGTACCTGCTATACAGGTGTAGCCGCTAACGAAAAAAGGGCGCGATTTTTTACATTTTTCAAACTTTTTTTTGTTATTCGCAGAATTTTAGGCAAAAAAATTGGGGACCCGTATTTTGAATTTTTCAAAAACAAGTTAAATATTTAAAATTACACACTTAAAAACTAGATTTTTTTCGAACATTTGTAACGACACTTTTTGTAATCTGAAAAAAGGGGGGCTAGATTTTTGTTTTTATTTTGCCAATAATTTTTAAAAGTGCATATAGATCCAAAATCTGTGAACAATCTGGTACAACTTTCAAAATTTTGATTTTCGAAAAATGGGGGACTAGGTTTTAACTGATTTTTTGCCTCTAAAACCGAAATTTGTAAATTTTCAAAACAAGTTTGGAACAACTTTAAGAAAATTTGCAAATTGCACCAGAGTACCAGAATACTCAAACATGCTGAGTTTATTTAAGTTAACTAAGATGAACGAAATTTATAAAAAAATGTATTACCTACAGTAGTTGTAGTTATCCATCCTCCATATAGCTAGAGCTGTATCGAATAGACGTTCTTTTTGTTGATGGTTACCTAGATGTGAAATTCATATTTTTGTCTTAGCTCATCTTAAACGGGTAGCAGCCGTCAGTGCTATAGAGCTTGCGGGGCCCCGGGCAAAACCAAATATTATATTATTTCTCAATGACTGCCTTAATTTGGTTAAATAAATTTCAACAAAAAGTTCTCAATGTGTTTTACAGAAATAAAAGTTTAGGTAGGTAAAAAATTATTTATTACTTTTCTTAATTCTTTAACATTTTTCATAGAACTTATCTCATTGGAAAATGTTGAGCTAATAGAAAGCAACTGAGCAGAAAAAGGAGATGAAAAAGAAAAACATATGACGCATATAAACCATCAATCCTTACATTTTTTTTTTAACAAAATGCATCACAATAACTTTTAAGCCATTGCATAATTAGCGAAAAAAGATGCAAAACATAATTTGTAGAAAATTTAATTTGCTACAAGTATGACATATAAACTTTTTTGTCTGGGATAAAAACAACGTGAATTACGTGTGAAAAAAGAATTGAGCGTTAGAAACATGGCGGCATTACGACACTAGATAAAATGTGGTCTTTGGCTCGTGTACTGACTTTTTCCCCAGTGCACCATACGAGTATAATGAAATCTTAATGAACCGTACTAGTTCCACCATCTGGCTAGTTCGCTAGTATGAGCTTTCGATAACCATGAACACAAATTTTTAGATTGTCTTACCAATTGTCTTATTTTTATTTTACATATAAATATTTCAGGGGTCACATATACACAAAACGAAACAAGAAACAATAATATGGTACAATACATCGTTTACAACACAGTGAGTTTAGGATCGTTAGAGTGGATTAGTATTATATTTTATTCGTTAATTGGAATTTTTTTTTATTTTTGTATTTATTTATTTATTTCATTCATCAAACAGAGCATACAGATCTCTTATAGACTACTAAGAATTATAACAATCAGATACTTAGTTTTAACAACCAATGTTTAAAAAAAATAACAATTTTTTTTAAACAATCTCTACTTAAGAACATATTTAAGTCCAGAACGCTACAAACAGAGTTCGCCTGCCTTAAGCAGCTCGTTAGTGGTTCATTATTTCCATAGTTAACCTTGTGGAAAGGGACAAAGAAAACACACCAAGAGCGAAAATCTCGCGCAGATACATAAATAGTGATTTTTGAAAGCAAAGAAGGACAGTTGATTTTATAATTAATTAAGTCTCTGACAAACATTATTCCAAAATATGACCTCCGAATCTCCAGATATTGGATGCCTAATAGCAAACATCTCGAGTTGTAAGAGGGCATATAGATGTTCCAGCGCAAAGTCCTTATAGCTATCTAGTAAATCGTTTTAGTTGAAATGACTCAAAAAATGGGATTGAGCTGAAAGAAGCTAACTTGATTCTATTATTTTCTCGATATAATAATATCATCGAACCATTACACCGTCACTGTCTGGCTATACATTCTTATTGTTTGCTATCCAAGACCTGGTTAGTGCGATCCAGTCGTAAATTGTATTTTTAATTGGCTGAGTATTTTGTTCAATTTTGTTGCCATTAATTTTATTTATAGGTATTAACTGTAGGTAATTTATATACTGAAGGTAATACAATTAACAGAACACCATTCTTGTTACCTTCATAAGGTTAAATATTTTGTTTGAATAAATATTAAATTTCGTCCTGAGAAATTTAATTTCAAAAAGTATATTTTTTTCATAGAAAACTGTTTTTGTTTTTGGTTCCAGACACTTTTTGTCAAATTTGATCGATAACACACTTGACGTTTATTAAATTGCCCGAAAAATCTTAAGTAAGTAACCAAACAGCTACTTTTTGACTTGCGATATACGAAGTATAGGGCAAGTTTAGGATTCGTGCAACAAAAAAATTCGAGATAATAATTTTCTCTAACATTACGATGATAGAGAACGCGAAAAAAGTTGGTCTCGCAATTCTGTCTGTCTGTACGTCTGTCTGTCCGTCTGTCTGCTCGTCTGTCTGTCCGTCTGTCTGTCTGTACCTCGACCTGTAGCCTATACCGCTAAAGCGATTTGGTTCAAACTTTGGACTTAAGGTTCTTAGGTGATAGAGGGGAAATTGATTTTTTTTTAGCTTACAAAATAACGGTGCCTGCCATACAACCAATATACAAAAATTGATTTATTTAAAAAACGGCTCTAACGATTTTGACAAAAAAATTACGAGCTACTAAAATTTTTACAGTAAATAAATTGGTAGAATTTTTTTATTTTTATAACGGTTATTAACGGTACCTGTCATAGAACCGATTTTTTCGTTTTCAAATTTCTCGTTAACGGCTAGGCCGATTTCAACCAAATTTTGTATGTAAAAACAAATTTATAGAAATTTATAGTAATCATTTATATTTTAAACTTTTTTAATGATATCATAATGCTATAGAACCACTACACATGCACATTGTCAATTTTAAGCTACGTTTAAGTTGTTAGCTTCGAGAGCAAGTTTGTGCGATCCAGTCGTGCCCATTTTTTTTTTCAGACTCCTATTGGTGGATATTGGCACAAAGATGGTGACCCGCAAAACTGAATTTAAGCTTCCCTAATAGTCCTCTTTCAAAATGCATACAAAAATAGCTTATAGACATATGTATGTACATTTATGTACATATATTTTAGTCTACATAACGTATACGTTTTTGGTTTTTCGTTCCTATATGGTCGAATTTCACTTAAAGTCACATACCATCAGTTACTTTTTTATTTCCGTATCCAACGGATTAAAGCCTTCGGGAAGATTTAAGATGTCTACTTTACAAAGCTACCCCAGATGTGGTATAATATGTGTCATAATATAAAATTCATATAAAGACAGCATCAACTTGTATATAAAATAAATATACATACATTATATAAAATGTTGTTTTATCCCAGACGCATGTGAGTACAAAAATCCAATTGAATTTATATCATCGAAAAAGACATTCGGGTCAAGTCGTATATTTATTTTAGGCGCACACGCACATGTAACGAAACCTTTATTCCAGGAAAATATTCATCTTTGGGTAGATTAAATAAGAAATTATTCCTTTTGTGACTCGGTAGTTTGTAAATCATAAGAATAGAATATTTACGAATACATATATACGGTTATGGTTTCAAAGTTCAAACATACCTAAGGAAAAGGTTTATTTGTAAAGATTTCAGAAAAACCGATATTGTGATGGATTTTTGAAGCATGTACCTAAAATTGTATTTTGTTTTCTAATGTTAAAATTGAAATACTTAAATTAATTGCTTGTAAAATTTTAAGTACTGAATTTTTGTTTTTAACCAAGCTTGTTATACCCAGGCATTTTTTTTACCTAAAACATTGCTCGAAAAAATATTTTAGAAATTTTTTCCAAGTAACGCATTTGCTTCAGAAACATTTCATAAATGCTGTTTGCCAACTATTTAACAGTATTTCTCATTCCCGATAGTAGCCGGGGTCGTCACCTTAAAACTTCTAAGATAATCGTGCTTTGATATTTTAAATTTTATGCTTATTTTGTCAGTTTTTAGCTGGCTGCAAAATAAGCACCACTGTTAGTTGCTGTCCAAGACATTCCCCAAGTCTCCTTCTTCGTTCTTATCGCCCATACCATACTTTCTATATGTTTAGGTACAACATAAAATAAAAGTAAAAACGCTTTTATTAACTGGTACTAGACAAAAAAACGGGTTAGGTTCATATAATTCAGTTTGTGCCAAAATTCACGTCTGTGAAGTTGGCAGGGCAACTTTCACCTAGAGTAACGGGACCAACGCAGTAATTTGAAGTTTCGTAATCTCTGTCTCGAGAACCGAGCATGCTAGAGATTTGAAGTAAAGCTCTAAATTTTCAGTTTATTTTGCATCTCAAGAAATTATAATTCCAAATTTTGAAGTCCTCAATTTGAAAAAAAATTTCATACTGACCTGCTAACTTCACAGACATCCAAAATTTGGATTCCACAATTCAGTAATCCAAAATTCTGTATTTTAAAATTCTGTAAAAAAAAACTGTATTTCAAAATTAAGGAAATCCAATACAGTCGACTCCGCTTAACTGAAACACTATAATTGCAGAACTTTTGTTTCAGTTAAGCGGAGTTTTCAGTTAACCGAACTTCGGATAACTGAAACTTGTTTGAAATAAGCGGAGTTTTGTAAAAAAAAATCTGAAAATGGGTAGGTTCAGAGAACTTAGGGGACTTGCAGGTAAGGCAAATTTCTAGACTGTGATTGGTCAGCTGTCGAAAATTTTTTTCAAATGAAGGGAACTTTCGACAGCTGGCCAATCACAGTCTATAATTTTGCCTTACTTGCAAGTCCCCTAAGTTCACTGAACCGACTCAATAAAAAAAAAAAATGTTGTTATTATTTTTTGTACTGTGTCAAACATATATTTCCATATGAAACGATTCGAAAAACAATGGCAACTGTACATTTTTAATCACAAAACAAATATCAATATTTCATAATTTAAAAACAAAAAGAAAACCAAGGTTTGGAAGGGATTAAATAACTTAAGGTATCCAGTCTTATATAATTCACAGCTCATGTTAAGTAAAAAATTAATATTATTTAAGAACAAAATAAATCAATTGTGGTTTGTTTTCGGTTCTGCAAATTATAAAAAGACATATTATCTTCAAAATCATATATTTTATGGGAAACTTCCGAATTTCCAGCAAAACATTGTTTTAGAACATGAAGAAAACAATACGCCTCCTTTAGTGTTGGTTTCTGGGGCTCCACAAACAATATTTCACCACCAGAGCTGTCTTCAACGGGTTCAATAGAAGATGCGGTGAAAACTTCAGTGATTATGTCTTCGTCGGTCATGTCTCCAAAGCAAGGTACTTGAAAATGAATAAGTTTCTTGAGCATCTTCGGAAACAATTTCAACATCGGCAGAGATGTTGGCCGCAAGAAAACCTGAATTTTTAAAGCAATTTTGTATTGTCGTTGGGGTCACCATCCACCAAGCTCTCTTGATCATTTTCAAAGCTTCGAGCAAATTTATTCTCTTAGCAAAATCTTTCAATGTCTGCTCGCTATCTAAATGAAGAATTTGTCGCCTCAATATACATGTCCTGTACTGTGACTTTAATGAACGGATTATTCCCTGGTCTAAGGGTTGTATTAGGGATGTTGTGCTTGGAGGGAGAAATTCAATTTGTATGTTCTCCAAAACAGTATCTTTAAGTTGATGACACGCAGCATTATCTACAATCAGAAGCACCTTCTTAACTTTTACTTTGAATTTTTTGTCCATTTCCTTTAAAATCTCGATCCAGATTGTACTTGTCATCCAAGCCTTTGTATTGGCAAAATATTTCAAAGGAACTTTATTGGTACGAAAGCATCTAGGATTCTTGGATGTTCCAATACAAAAAACCATTTTTTCACAGCCAGTTGAATTTGCAACAAAAAGTATTGTGAGCCTGTCTTTGGGGATTTAAACAGATTATGGTATTTCAGATCTGTTGGCCAAAGTACCCGTTGGCAGTGCTTTAAACTTTAATGCAGATTCGTCTGCATTGTAAATAGCTTCCGGTGCATACTCCAAAGGTATTTTGACATAACATTTGCTATCCATTCTTCTGCGCCATGAATATTGGCCGAAACTTTTTCTCCGTGCGTTTTTTTTAAATGGATGTTCTCTCTTTTTTTCCATCTCTCCAACCAACCATTTGATGGTTCAAAATCGACGTTAAGCATAAGAGAGAGAGTTTTAGCTTTTTCTAACAACAGTGGACCGGTAAGAGCAGCATTCTTGGCTCTCATGTTCTTGAACCACAAAAAGAGCTTATTCTACTTTTTTTTCAGCTCCAGTTCGCAATCGCTTTCTGGAAAGATTTTGGTTTTGTACAGCGATATTCCGAATGATTTCTTTTCCCTTGGTTATTCTTGATAACGTTGGCCGACTGCTTTTAAACTTCTGGAATAAATTTTTTCTTGATACACCAGCTTCAATTCTGTCCAAAATTTCTTGCTTGCACTTGAAAGACAAGCTTCTGCATTTCTTGCTGGATTTTGATGCCTGGAATTGTAAAATTAGTTTATGTTCCAAAATATTGCATCAACCATACGTTGTCTGTCGACATTTTTTGAGGATACTAAAAAAAAATAAACAAATTAAAGAGAAACGACTGACACCAGGGAAGGGAATGACAATAAATGAGATTTTGACATTTCAGATTTGACATTCCAAATTCAAAGGGTGTGTTCAATTTAAAATATGATGACAGCGTTCAATGGTTGTTTCACTTATGCGGAGTTGAACAAGTGAAAAATGTTCAGTTGAGGCAAAAAATTTTGTTTCAATTATCCAGAGCTTGCAATTAAGCGGAGTTCAGTTATGCGAAGCTGTTTGTATGAAAAATTCTTAAAAAGGCTCGGGAATAAATTTCTTGTTTCAGATAACCGATGTTTTCAGTTAAGCGGAGTGCAGTTAAGCGTCAACTGTATTCTGATTTTTGAAATTCAGTAAATCCATAATTTTTGTATTTCGAAATTCTGGGGCTGATAGTTGATTATCAAATTTTTGATTGTCCTTTTGACTATGGCTCTCTGTTGAAATAATTTGTTTCCTATTTGTTTAAAATTAACTATAGCTCCTACAATACCCCATTTTTCATACTCTCTATTGTACATGCATTCTTACATAAATATTTGCTATTTACATTTTCATATACCTACATTATGTACATATTATTCTAGGCATTGTTAAGTCTCATTTTAAATACTGAACTATAGTTCCTCTTAAATCATCAAATACACAGGTTGTCTTTTCTTTAATATTGAACACTCTCTATCTTTGTCTATAGAATTGATAGAGGCAGCTATCTTAAAAACGACAATCAACAAAAATTGATAATCAATTCTGCTTAGCCGATTCCACCCCTGTATTCTTAAATTGTCTAAATGATAAAAAAATTGTTTTGATAATAAAAACCATTGCGCACTTGTTTTCATTATCAGATAATTTATTTATAATTTACAGAATTTTGAAATGAATTTGGTAAAAATACCATTTTAAAATAGTTTGATCTATAATCAAATTATGCAAACAAAAAAAAATTTAAATCGGTGTATGGGTTTTTAAAAGAAATAATTTTGTCTTTAAAATTTTGAAGACATATTAAGAAAAAAAAAAAAAAAAAACTATATCGTCGGTACTTTTTTTTAACGAGTTTTTTAAAAGAGTTCTTTGCCCAATAAATACTTGCATAAAAGCAAAAATTGTTTCAAAAGACACCTTATTATGCTTATAGACTGGGAAAAGTAGATTCTAAGTTAAAAACAAAAAAATTGTACAGTCTTAAGACTGGTATCGACGTAAAATGAACCTAATTAATTAGATACAAATACACTCTGGTTCGGTCGATTAAGTCATTATTTATTTAAAAATCTAAAAAAAACATCTACCGTACCGGAGTGTATGATTTTAGTTTTTATGTTTGATGGCCATAAATATCTCTGTGACCAAATAAGGTATGTTTGTTTCAGACGAGACTTACGTAAGTCTCGCAGAGTCTCGTCTCGTGGCCAGCCCAAAGCATAATATGGTACCTTTTTGGAAGCAATTTATGTTTAAAAGCAGGTAATTATTGAGCAAAGGACACTTTATTATGTATTTAATTAAAGGCTGTAAAAATTAGCTTCTCGATGGTGCTAAAAAAGTATACATCACCACTGAATTTTTTATATTATGAGTTGCAAAAGCAGAGCTAAAAAAGTTTTTATTCAACACTTTAAGACTTAATATCTCAAAATGTTTTGAACGTAACACAACAACTTTGCTATTATTTGAAATATGAAACAACTTTCCTTCAATTGGCTTCAATATAATTTTCCTGCTTTCTTTATATGAAAAGTTATGAACAGTTATTTCGAAAAAGAACTGAAATATGGTGTTTGCAAGCGCCAATAACTTAAAGCTCAAATACCTCGGATTTTACATGCACGATTCTGAAAATATTGCACTTATGTCAGAATTTCAACATAACCTTTTATTTGGTACCAATTTTATTAGTGTTGGTCTAATGACCAGATTTTATACAAGTTTGTCCATCATCCTTCACAAATAAGAATTTAACTTCTTCTTAACTTAACCCATTTTTGAAAAATCAAATTTTCAAACAAAATATTCAAAATCAAAACTCCATTTTTTACTTGCGTTATAGTCGTATGTAGTATAGAGCAATTTTTGGATTCGTGCAAAAAATCGAACTCGATATAATAATTTTCCCTAACTGTAATACGATGATAGAGAATGCGAAAAAAGTGGGTCCCGCAATTCTGTATGTCTTTCTATACCTCGACTATAAGGTTCTCAGGTGATTCCCTAGAGGGGTAATTTAAATTCTTTTTTTAGTTCAAAAAATAACGGTTCCTGCCATACAACCAATATACAAATATTAATTTATTTCAAAAACGGCTCTAACGATTTTGAAAAAAAAAAATAAAAACGAGGTAGATACTTGATTGAAAAAAAAATTGTTATAACGGTTATTAACGGTACCTGTCATAGAACCGATTTTTTGGTTTCAAATTTCTCGTTAACCGATTTCAACCAATTTTTTTTATATACATATAAAGGGTTTTTCAATAAGAGCGTTACTCAATTAAATAAACAAAAAACGGTTTTGGATATCAATGAAATTCTTTATTCCTGTGAAAGTACGTTCGGTGCCATTATGTATGGAACTCGATTTCTTTTGCATGGCCACCACGGGCACGCTTACAGAAGTCCAGACGCTGAACCCAATTTTCGACGGTTTTCAAGCACAAATCGGCCGATACTGCTACAATTTCACGTTCGATATTCGTGCGAAGTTCATCAATCGTCGCTGGATTGTTGGCATAGACCATAGACTTGACGTAGCCCCGCAGGAAACAGTCTAACGGCGTCAAATCGCACGACCGAGGCGGCCAAGCGACTGGACCATTTCGTGAGATAACACGTTCACCAAACTTGGTTTCCAATAAATTGATTGTGACATTCACTGTGTGGCTTGTGGTGCCGCTGTTGGAACCACATGTCCTCCAAGTCCGCATCATCCAATTGGGGCCAAAAATATTAAGTTATCATTGAACGGTAGCGATCCCAATTCACAGTAACGTGCCGGTCTTGATCATCACGGAAGAAGTACGGCCCATTGACGCCGCCGGCCCATAAACCACACCAAACCGTAATTTTTTCGAGAAGCAATGATGACTCATGGAGTACGTGTGGATTGCTGCCTGACCAATACCGCATATTTTGTTTATTGACTAAGCCATTCAGCCAGAAATGTGCCTCATCGCTGAAGATGATTTTTCGATGAAAATACGAATCATTTTCAAGTTGTTGCTCAGCCCAATTCACGAACATACGACGCTTCTGGTGGTCAAGCGGCTTTAGTTCTTGCGTCAATTTAATCTTGTAAGGATGTAGGCCAATATCTTTTCGCAAAATTCGGCACAACGACGTCACAGAGATGCCCAACGCTTGAGAACGACGTGTGAGAGGCACATTTGGGCTTTCTGCAACTGAAGCATCAGCGGCAGCAATATTCTCGACATTACGGGCACTTCTTTGTCTCTCTGGCACGGGAACATTTTGTACTGTGCCTGTGGATTCAAATTTTTCCACTCGACGTTCAATTGTTGATCTGCTAGGACGATTATGATGACCATAAATTGGACGTAGCGCTCTTAACGTTGAGGCCACTGACTCCTAATTTCGGTAGTAAATTTTAATAATTTCGACTCATTGTTGGCTCGTATATCTTTCCATAATAAAATGGCAAATCTTATTGAAGAGAAATGTCAAAAGAACGGTAAGAAATATGGCGTCGTTTGCTGTCCCTGTTGCTCTACTTTTGTAGCGTCCCTGTTCAAAAACCCGATATAAGAGGTCCTTTACAATTTTAACAATTTCGCATATACAATTTTTCGAAAAAAATACATTTAGGATTTTTAACAAAATATTATTTTTTTTTGAAAATTCAATATTTTGAAAACGGGTTACTGATTTTTTTTTTTAATTCTGAGCAGAATTGTGTTTTATTAAATACTAAAAGTTGGCATACCACCTTTTATTTTTCAAAATGTTCAAGGATATTTATATAAAAACAATTATTTTTTAAGATTTTTGGATTTTTTTTTTTCATAAAATAATTTTTATCAAACAAATCAGATGGCATATTTTTCTTTTGCTCTATCTGTTTTAGCTAATTAACTAACAAATTTATAATTGTTTATAGTAATTAATAGTAATTTATAGTAATAATTTATATTTTAACTTTTTTTTTACCACTACAAGCTTCGTTAAAGTTGTCAGCTACTAGAGCAAGTGTGTGTGATCTCGCGAGTCGTGAGTCGTGCCCATTTTTGTTTGTTAATTTTGGTTGTGGTTTCTTAAGGCCAGAGAAAAAAACATTTGTTGTATAACATTTTTCTTATGGGTTTCAATCTTTCAAGGAACTTTTTTCAAGTTCCAAAAACCTTAAATTAATAATTTTCATATTCATTCTTTAAAATTTGTCATGTGCAGTGATGGAGGATAAGTGCCTATGAACTTCTATTTTTTTAACCATGTGTTTATAATGTTAGATATTATGTATGCACCTACATACATACAAACCTGTATCCTACTCTCTTCATCGTACTTTCAATGACAATAATTTTTGTCGTCATATATAACAAGAAGTAAGTCAAAGTTTGATTATATTTTGATCGTAAGTTATAAATATGCAAAAAAAAACTTGTTCTTCCTTTTTGTTGCCTTAAAAATAAACTCTTAGAGTAATTTATTCATTTTGGAGTAATTTATATCGCAAATATGATTCAAAAGCTTGGGGGCTTTTTAAACAAACCCCAATGAAAAACAGCACCCACAACATTTTGTATAAAATTTTTCCTCCTCTTAAAAAAAAGTATAGGAATAGAAAACTTTTTAGCAAAAGTTAATTGATATCTGATAAAAGTTGTCTACTAATATTTGACACCTATTTTACTCTTATACAATTATTATTATTATATACATTATGTTGCCAAATATTTTCTAGGTATAATGTACTATACGTACGTTGTCGTTTATGTTATGTGCAACAAACCATGATAAGTCCCATCTGAGCATAAAAAGATAGAACTTGTAGCCATAAATTGAAATGATGCCATGCCTTTGCCTTTGCCTCGATGTCAACGACGAGAAACTTTGTATCACTTGAACTTTCGTATCAATTCCTTTGGGGTGAATACTCCAACTACTTCAACAAACACTATATATTGTGTAGAAGAACTGTATCCATCCAGGCTTTGCAACAAAAATGTCATAAAAAACAATTTTGCCCCTGGGGTAAGTTTGAGTTTCTCTTCACACATCGCATAGAAAGATGGATATCAAAAAAGCAATATAAGCTAGGGTTTTTTTTTGTTGTTTTGTTTTTATTTAGTGTTAGTGAAAATGATACTAAATTTTAGATTAATTTTTTCGTTAGCTTGGCTTTGGGGGAAATTGTTTGAAGTTGGTGTTCGAAAAAAAGTGTTAAAAACTTTTTGATAATAAATTCAATTTTGATCTGTTAAGGATTGAGTTTCACTGAGGATATCTGATTTTAATTTAATTAAAATGAAAACCAAATATAACAAAAAAAAAAAACTTCACAGGTAAACTGGAAAAAAAAATTAGGGTATCCTTTGGGGAATTGAGTTACCTGGAAGAAAAAAAATTAATGTTTTTGAAATTTAATAATTGTGAAAGAAAAATCTCTGATAATTGGTGTTTATGGAAACGGCGGCGATGATTTGATGAACCATAACAAAAGGTGTTGTGAGATACAAGAGCCATAAATTTAAAACTAAGGACTCGTTCCTCAAAAAGAATGCTCTATATTCCAAATAAAAAATGTAAGTATTTATTTTTACCTTTAAGAGGAACTTTTAATATTTTTAAAATTTTATTTCCTTTTCGAGATAATCGCTTATTAAAAAAAATGTTTTCTTCGTGATTGAGGTAAAATCAACATTTTTTCACTTAGAACAATTTACTGTGGGTAGTTTTCCAATGGCTGGAAGCTTTAACTATCTGCTAAGGACAAGGGATTGAATGGGCAATGAGTACCTTTCAACCTTTCAAGTCACCGGGTGTAAGCGGTATTTTTCCAGCCCTTTTACAAAAAGGGAAAGAGGAATTAATGCCTTACCTAATCAGCATACTTCGAAGTAGCATTGCACTTGGGCATATACCAAGTCTATGGAGAAGAGCTTAAGTTATATTTATTCCCAAAATTGGAAAAAAGATAAACACATCCATAGTCAATCAGGCCGATAAGTTTAACATATTTTTTACTGAAGACTTTGAAGAAGGTAATTGATAACTTCATTAGATCATAAAATAAATAAATCGGGAGTCACAACGGCTCATGAAGAATCAGGGCCTAGTGACTAACAACTCGCAACAATTCCTGTGTGCGCCGGTCGACAGGAATGGAAGGGACCTACAATTTTATGCCGAATCCGAACGGCTAAACGAGAAGCACTTATTCGTGACAAGTGATACTCTTGGAAGATTTGTCAATTCCTCGCAAGAGGCAGTAGCCCTAAAAAAAAACTTTTTCGTTATTAGGTGGACGAGGCTGGGAAGCGAACATCCATACCTCCAGCGTGACAGTCGAACGCACTAACCATTACGCTACGGGCTACTACTGTTCATTAGATCAGAAGTATTAATAAAAATGCCTCTAAACCATCACCAGCATGCGAGAACGTCCTCTTTGAGCTCACAAATACTGTGTAAATAGCCCTAGATGCCAAAGAAACGGCCTTATGTGCCTTCTTTGTCATTGAAGGTGCCTTTGACAACACCTCTTATGAGGCTGTCAAAAAAGCACTCGTTAGGAAATGCGTACCCATCACTTTAACCAGATGGGTAGGTGAGATGCTAGGCACAAGAACGGCGTGCGGAAGCACACGCAGGAAAAAAAATTCAGAAAATCATCACAACTAAAGGATGCCCGCAGGGAGGGGTACTGTCACCCTTGCTGTGGAGTCTTGTAGTTGATGAACTACTTGAATGTCTAACTTCTCAAGGCATACGCTGCATTAGCTTTGTTGATGACATTGTTTTAATAGCCTAAGGGAAGGAAGAAGAAACCCTTTGTGATATAATCCAAAGAGGACTGACATTTACTATGAAATTGGTGCCATTCGGTAGGACTAAATATAAATCCTAAGAAGACAACAATCATACTATTTACTAAGAAAAAACTTCTGCCACGCATGAATACTATCAGGTTAGCTGGCGAGGTAATTGATACCCAGAAGGAGGTAAAATATCTAGGAATTACACTAGATAGCAAACTCCTCGGTTATAAACATGTCGAAATAACTGTCGGGAAATCCACAAAAGCCCTCATGATATGCAAGAGGCTTGCAGGGTAATCATGGGGTTGCAAAGCAAACATCATTAGATGCAACCTACGTTACGGTTGCATGGCACAAAAGAACCAAATTAGCAACAACTAGGAAAGGACTAGACAAAATCAAAGGGTCGCATGCATATGTATTACTGGAGCAATGAGAACTTGTCCTAATGCAGCAATGGAGGTTATCCTTCACCTAACCTGACTTTATGTGGTGGTACAAAGCAAAGGGAGCCATCCTAAGATTCGCCAGGGAGGGTACTAGGAAGGAAAAATGTATAGAAATTAAAGAAAGAGAATCCATTTCCAGGTCCTCAGTATCAAGATTACTTGACATTCCCAGAGATGGCATGACTAAAAAGTACAACTTCGAGAAAAAAATCAGAACGGAGTTAAGTAGCAAGAAAGAGTGGGACGGCGAAATAGTGAACTACTCTCTCAATGCTAATGCCATCAAATGGTACACTGATGGATCGAGAACGTCTCAAGGGACGGGTGCAGGAATTTTTGGCCAAGAACCAAACTTTCTCTGTCCACTAGCATTTTCCAAGCGCAGGTAAATGCCATAGGAAAATGTTCCGAACGAAATCTCGAAAGAAACTACCTTAACCAAAACATTGCCATTATGTCGGACAGCAAAGCCGCGCTCAAGGCACTTAACTCCTATGCCATTAGTTCAAAATTGGTATGGGAGTGCGTGGATAGGTTCAGCGACCTTGAAAAAAATAATAATGTCACACTT
This sequence comes from Melangyna quadrimaculata, assembly GCA_949320155.1. Taxonomy (NCBI): domain Eukaryota; kingdom Metazoa; phylum Arthropoda; class Insecta; order Diptera; family Syrphidae; genus Melangyna; species Melangyna quadrimaculata. The sequence goes on from OX439483.1 coordinate 386,384,788, forward strand.
CATTGGGTACCTGGGCACGTACGCGTCCAGGAAAATGAGGAGGCGGACTCTTTGGCAAAAATAGGAGCAACAACGCCCTTAACGGGACCTGAGCCCTATTGTAGTATAGGAGAAAATGTTATTAAAAATAAAATCAAAACAAAAGAAGAGGCGAAATGATACAAATTATAGACAGAACTCCCCCACCTGAGGCAAGCGAACCTACTCCTTGGGAGCTACAACCAAGAACGCTTTGTATATCCTATATCGGCTTCAGCAGAAATAACCTCAGAATAATAACCGGTTTCCTCACTGGTCACTGCAAATTGAAAAGACACCTTAGTATTCATGGCCTGGTGAGCAGTGCCACATGGAGATTCTTCAATCCTCATGAGGAAATACCTGACCATATATTAGGTAAATGCGATGCACTCGTGCTAAAAGACATAGGTATCTGGGTCGTCACCAGAAGAGAGCGTACAGACATATCTGAAAGTCCTCCAAATACTTAAGTTTCTCAAAGAAACAAACTTGGAGGAAGAGCTATAGAATGAGCGACCTCATCTAGCTCTAGACGGGGGCATAATAGATCATAAGGTCGTAGTGTACTTAAACCCCATATATTATTCATTCATACTGTGGTCTGTTAATGTTAAGCCACATAAAGGAGAGAATGTCTAACCTATTCGTGGAATTTTATTTAACTATCGAAATCTGTAAAATTCCATTAAAGTGTTTTGTGATAGTAAAATATTCTTCCAAATGTTACCATCAATTCACTTTCAGTTTAAATAAGAAATAAAAATCCAGCCTCAACGAAAAAAAAAAAGCTTTAACAATTTCTCACCCATATGCTAACCAAAACTAAATCACCAAACCTTATAAAACTAGTTTTAATACCAAACCTTTTTCCGTTTTCGCACAAGAAATCTTCACCAATATCCGGCATTTCGTCCAAAAAGCTTTCATTTCTATTCGTATACTATAACAATAAAGATGAATATATTGAAGCTAAATAAAAAAAAGAAAGAATTTAATTCAAACTTTATCCTCAAACGACTGTTTATAGAATTTAAACAAATCGGTTTGAACTAAGCGAGGAAAGAAGAATAAAACTTTTTTTCCTTTTGAAGAAAAAAAAAAAGATGATGATAGCGATGGCGACCCCCTGCGAAATCTCTGGGGTAGATAGTGTTACAATTTGATTAATTGCCGGAAAAGGAAACGGAAAGGAGTGGCAGAATCTGAGAGCCAGCATGAGTAACACCAAAAAACTTCGTCTCGTGAATTTATGTATAGGAAAACCGAGGGAAAGTAAAAGAAATTCTAACTCGGTGATTGGATTTATATACTCGTACAGTCAATATCAAAAGAAAGTTAACATTCATGTTTTGTACATCTCAATATTGTGCATATGTGTGTTTATTTTGTGCCATCATTTTTACTCGCTTAATTTCGTGTCAACAAAAATCGATGTTGTAATTAAATCAAAAATAAGAGGAAGGTTTCGTCATCGAGGTCTTGTACTTGTGTCGAGAAAAAATTGACTTTTTTGTAGGTACTTATTTAGATATATTCCCTCGTATCTCGTCAAAGAATTGGTTAATTTTATTATTATTTTGCGATTCGATACTCCTAAGTTAGCCAACAAAAATATTGCATTTCAAATTTGTAGGAATAATTTTTTTTACGAAAAAATAAAATAAAATTAAAACATATTTTTTTATTTTTAATGTTTTTTCCAACTTTGTTTGCATTAAATCATACATGTTTTGTATGCATATTTTCTTATTAGCTCACCAAGAACGAATATCTGCCATACAACAATTTCGGATTTTTTTTCAAAATTTCTCTAAAGCAAGTCAAGCGATTTTAATTTTAACTGTGTCAGTTTCATTTTGTATTTGCACATGTGCAATAATCACTAAAACCCATCTCACTTAAGCGTCATAAAAAAAAACTAAAAAAGACAACTGATGAAAAAAGAGAAAGCAGTGCGAGGTGTGAGGGGTATTCCTTCCTCTTTAGGGCTGGCAACGAGACCCTGCGAGACTTTTTTAAGTCTCGTCTCGGTCTCGTTAAAATCGAAAATTTTCAGCCTCGTCTCGGTCTTGTATAATTAAGTCTCGTCTCCGAAAAATACGACTTCCGGACAACCTGTTCATTATTGGAACGAAATATTTTCGATTATAGTTTGAATATGTGCAGAAGCAAATAAATATTTTACTGAAATTGGGCTTTTTAATTTATTAGACTCTCTGTAAATTTCGGTCCAAATATTAGTCTCGTCTCGGTCTCGTCTGAGTTGCTTAAAAGCCGGTCTCATCTCGTTTCTCGCATGACGAGACCGAGATCAAGACCGAGACTTTTCTCGTCTCGTGGCCAGCCCTATTCTCCTTCCTCCCCCATCAAGAATATTATGACGTCAGATAGATAGTAGTTTATTTTATCTAGTTAACCAGGGTGGTTCAATACAAGTTGTCACTAGTGGCAAATTTTCCCCCGGGAGTTTGACCTTGACGTTGGTGGGGGAGATTATGTGGGATTCTCCAGCAATCTAGCTGCGGAACCACGCAAACTAGCAAAACTCAAACCTATGAACAACAATGGAAAGTACGACAAAAATTGACAAAGCATTGGTACGGATATGTGCCAAAACGTCGGCAGAAGTCACGGCTGCCGGCGCGGGCTTGGCTCCTTCATTAACCGAAGGAGAGAAGTCGCCAGTGACAAGACTTTCCACGAAACTAAACATCGAAGACGAACATATGAACAAAACGGACAAGACCCTGACTGAGGAAGAATAGGACCTTCTCCTCGACCCCTTTGCCAATCTCGGAATGAGAGATGGAACTAGTGTCGGAACAGTGGACATTGATGATATCAGTGACTGCTGTTCTGAGCCTAGTTCCAATCTTTCAAGAGTGTCTACTGCCTCGAGGCAAATTAGGTTAGCCAATAGCAAAAAGAGAAGGAAGTGGATTGACTTAACGGAACTGGAACGTAAACGATTACAAAACGCACAGGACTTTTTGCAGCAGAAAAGTACGGATAAGAACGGGCCTCACGCCTGTACTTCGGAGGAGGTTTCTGAGGCGAAAGCCTTGTGCGTAAAACAGTTGATGGGACCACCCAACACTTGCGAAGGGAAAACCCAACGTAAGGGGAAGGTGACACCAACAACCAGACAAATGACAGACAAACAAAAACCTAAGCCAGGGGAATCGAAGCAGTCAACCAGTCGTTGCAAGGAGCCTCCCGCTCCTACGGGACTGGAAGATGCGCCGAGTAACTCGGGTGGGAATTTTGTAAATTTCGCGCACCTGGGAAACGAGCGGAGCCATAGCCCCACACGCAAACCAGGGGTTTTGACGAAATAAAATCCCATAGGTACTACTGACACGACAAGCAGCATCAGAAATCCGTCTCTCTCAAGATCTAGACAAAACATGGAGCCTCTTGCTCCTAATTGTCTCGCAGTTGAGAAGACAATCGATGATAAGGCCAGAGGGAAGGAAACGCAAGAGGAAAACATTATGGGCCATAGCCCTAAATGCAATCCAAATGCGGAAAATTCACACGAACCGAGCAGAACAAATGCGACCAAAGACAGAGCTGTACTTGTAACACAAGTGCGACGTAAGGCAAAGGGTCGCCTAAGTGACAGGGAAATACAGCGCAGACAAAATCGAAACGCTGAGAAGATCATTCGGCGGCTCAGCAGAAGGAATCCGGAGTCATTAACGACAAAGAAAAAGCAAACCCTGGACAGATCGTATCAGCGTGTACAGGACGCAACAACGAACACAACAAGCAAAAAAGGTAGTCGGAACGAACCGAACTCCAAGGTTACCCAAGGGACGGTGCTGGGGAAAGTGCAGACGGGCCTCCCGCCCCTCTCTAACCCACACCCTACCGCAGGGTCATCCAAAAGAGTTAGGAATGACGACACCATCTCCCCAAAAAACTCCTCACCAGAAAATAAGAGGAAAAAGGCTAGGTTTCGAAGGTGACCGCAGAGGGCCAACAGTCGGCAATTGCCGACTTTGGAAACCCATCACGGAAACTAACAGAAGACCAGTGGATCTCTTGGAGTCTAGAATACTTGACGAGGTGAACGAGGCCATCCAAACCCTGCAAGGACTCAAGCTTTTAGCATGCGAGGATAAATATATTTATGCATGGCCTCAAGACTTCGTGAAGAAAACCAATGTCCTCTGGCAAAATGCTGAAATCCGCCTTATTAATAAGGAGGAGATCAGACACATTATTAGGCCTAAGGCGAAATTGGTTATTAAGGGACCTGTAATCCCGAGGGACCGTATCGAAAAATATCTCAGATCCCTAAACACCGAACAACTCAGTCAGAACTGGGATGCTGTCGATGTGGGAGAACAGACCGCCGAAGGGACAGAAGTGACGGTGCTACTTAGCCAAAAATCGTTGCCACTTCTACGAAAAATTGCTTTCAAGGTTCGCATTGGTACAAACCGATGCAAACTTAGACTAGTAGCCAATCAGAACAAAACGGTAAATGGGGGGTCGGTAGTTAAAAACTAATCATGAAATTTTATCAAATAAATCTTCAACAAAGTAAAGCTGCCAGTGCCAACCTAGTCTATCTCTTGGAGAATAGACAAATTGATGTCGCCCTCGTGCAAGAACCCTGGTTAGCAGGAGGCAAAATCAGAGGGCTGAACACAAAAGAAACTATACTGTACAAAACTGCTCAGGTGGGAAGAAACAGTAGCTTTAGAACATGTACTGTAGCTAGAAAACAGTTAAACCTTTTTCTTCTATCCAAATACAGTAATTTAGATCAAACGGCCGTCAAGTTGGAGAGAGATTCATTATAGCATCATGCTATATGCCTCGGGACGGAGCGGAAGGGCCACCAGCTGAACTAACATGCCAGTTAGTACTTCATGCTGAGGAAACAGAACACGACTTAGTGCCAGGATGCGATGCAAATGCGCATCATTCCCAGTGGGGTAGCACTGACATGAATAATAGAGGTGAGTCTGTTTTTGAATTTATTATTAAGAACAATTTATTAATAGCAAATAGGAGTAGAGAATCAACGTTTGTACCAAACATTGTAAGGAGGTGCTTGATATTACCGTAACAAACAACTCAGGCACAATACCAATAGAACAATGGAGGGTGTCAAAAGAGGTATCTTTCTCTGATCACAAAATCATTGAATTTCTCATACCAGACACAACAGCCTCCAAGAAATCATTTAGAAACCTTCGTAATACGAACTGGGACACTTTCAATAGGGAATTAGAGACTATGATTAACTCCTTAGAAAATAATTCAATAATTGGACCTGAATCCTTAGATAGAGCCACCTCAGAATTCACAGAAATTCTAAATAAAGCTTTTGAAAAAGGATGTCCCCTTAAACAGGTGAGGAAAAGCAATAATAAACCACCTTGGTGGACACACGAAATTGGCATTTTTAGAAAAGAAACAAAAATACTTTTCAATACAGCCAAACGAACTAGAAATGAATTAGACTGGGAAGCATACAAAAACAGTCAAAGAAAATTCAAAGCTAAAAACACAACGGGCGAAACGCAGCTCGTGGCAAACCTTCTGCACCCAAATTGAAGGAAAAAACGAATCAGCAAGACTTAGAAAAATTCTAGCAAAAGAACCAGTTTCCATAGGGTCTCTTAAAGGCTCTAATGATCAATGGACTGAATCATGTGGAGAATCACTGGAGCTCCTTATCAAAACTCATTTTCCTGGTTGTAACTTTGATGTTAATAACACAGAAGATGCAGCACAAACGGAGCCCACGGTGCCACCAGATATTATAACGGAGGATAAAATAAACTGGGCGATTAACTCATTTTCACCCTACAAATCTCCGGGAACACACGGCATCTTCCCCTTGATGTTACAGAAGAACACTTTACATGTCATCCAATATCTCAAGCGCTTCTTTGTAAGCAGCCTTAAGTGGGGATACATTCCCTTGGCATGAAGTAAAAGTAGTCTTCATACCGAAAGCTGGAAAACCAAGCCACACGGAAGCCAAAGACTACAGACCCATTAGTCTAACATCGTTTGTTTTAAAAACCTTTGAACGACTAATAGATATACACATACAAAGTACTCTAAAACCGAATGTGTTGTCACCTGTCCAACACGCTTACACGAAAGGAAAAAGTGTTGAAACAGCACTCCACAACTTAGTAGGCATAGTAGAAACAACACTCAAAAACAAAGAGTACACTCTAGCTGCTTTTCTGGACATTGAAGGAGCTTTCAACAATGTACAAAATGATGCGGTAAAAAGAGCACTTTTATACTTTGAAGTAGATAATTCCCTCACAAACTGGATTACCTGTATGTTAAAATACAGACGGTTTTACTCACAGCTAGGGGATGCACAGATCAAATTATCCACATCTAGGGGGACTCCACAAGGAAGAGTTCTCTCACCACTTCTGTGAATATTGGTTATGAACGAAATCCTGATCGAACTGGAACACAGCGGGGTCAAAGTAGTCGCATACGCAGACGACTTGGTGCTGCTAGCGACTGGTAAATTTCTTTCCACAACCAGCGAACAGATTAACTACGCTCTGTCGAAAGTTTGTAGCTGGACGAGGAAATGTGGACTCTCGGTCAACCCGGAAAAAATGGAACTGGTACTTTTTACTAATAAAAGGAAAATACCAGATTTTGTCCTACCATTAATAGATGGAACCCAACAATAGTCTTTCAGAATATCTGGGCGTAATTCTTGACAAAAAGCTAAACTGGGGTTTGAACACTAAAGAAAGAGCCAAGAAGGCCATGATCGCTTTTTACTCCTGCAACAGGATCTTTGGTAAGACCTGGGGTCCAAACCCTAAGATCATAATGAGGATGTACACGGCCATTATAAGACCGATCCTTACATATGGTAGCCTAGTTTGGTGGAGCGCGATGGACAAAGAAACTAATTGCAAAACGCTTAATAAAGTTCAAAGACTGCATGGGGCAATGAGATCCACACCCACTGCGGGAATGGAAACGATACTCAACCTAAAGCCCCTAGATCTACTTGTACAAGAAACTGCGGCCTACAGCGCACTAAGACTAAGCCAAACTAATACCTGGAAAAGAAACTCGGTAGGTCACGCACAAATTATCAATACATTTACGCGAGGGGTATGTATGCACAGACTACACAACACCCCGTACAGATTTTGAAAAACCGTTTTCTGTCTCGATCCCCACAAGAGAGGAATGGGATTTTGGTTTACAACAATCGGATGCACCGGTGGTAGAAATATACACCAATGGATCGAAGATGGATACGGGTGTAGGTGCGGGATTCTTCTCAATTTAGCCAAATCTTATAGACTCCCCGACTACAGCAGTGTCTTCCAAGCGGAGGTTCTGGCAGTGATTAAGGGTGCCGAGCAAATATTAATGTTGCCGATACCACGAGCTGATATCACTTTTTACATTAACAGCCAGGTGGCGATCAAGGCCATCTCTACCACAGAAATTAAATCCAAACTGGTTTCATGCTGTCGTGAAGAGCTAAGAGTTCTTGCCACACAGCACAACATCAGACTCTGTTGGGTCCCTGGACACTGTGGAATTGAAGGTAATGAAAAAGCCGATGAACTGGCAAGGACTGGTTCATCGTTAGATCCAAGCCTAACAGACTCCATTGTTAAAATTCCACCCTGTGCCATTAAACAGGCGATTAACAAGAAAATAGTGGAACTTACCAATGACAGGTGGAACTCACTTGCAACTTGTACCACTGCAAAGAATCTGTGGCCCAGCTACAATAAGAAAAAAAAAAACAGACAAAATTATGAACCTGAAAAAGAGATCCCTGCATCTTCTGATAGGAATTAGCTCAGGACATAATCTCTTAGGGTATCATAAAAAAAATGGTCTACAAACAAAAGGTCTACAATATTGTAGACCTATGCAGAGGCTGCGGAGACGAAGAAGTAGGGGAGGACACCCTTCACTACCTAGGTCATTGTCCGGCACTCTGCAACATAAGGAAAACATTTTTGGGTAGCTACTTCTTCAAAGATTTATCAGAAATCTCAAAGTCAACATCTTAAATTTAATGAACTTCATCAACGCCTCGAAATGGTTCGATACTCCATAGGATTTCATAGGTTATTTATTTGAAAGGGATAGTCCAATCCATCGGGGTATCACAGAGGATCAACATTGATCTAAGTGTGACGGGAACAAGATCTACCGGCAGCCCATCTACCTAACCTAACCTAACCTAGTGGCAAATTGTTTTGAATCGCTCAAATTGGGATCTAGATCAAACGACCTTCTTAGTACTTGCGTCTTTTCTCACCACGGTCTCGCTGTATATATAAGAAATGATGGTTGCATACCAATTTCAACCACAATAGGGTTTGTGCTCAAACACAAACTTTAACTTCTTGTGGTTTAAATTCTCGGTATATAAGCACATCATTAATACCTGTTTCATTTATCGGAGCCCAAATCTGGACAGAAATTCAACTTCTAACGAATTTGATGCCCTTTCCGACTCCATACAAAGAATTTTTTCCCATATTATCATCACACTGAAATCGTCATTGCGCGCGATTTCAATGTAAAAAATTCTAGTTGGCTCCGTTTTTCAGACCAGACAACACCCGAAGGAAGGTATATTGAGGTCTTTGCTAAATTAAACCAGCTAACCCAGCTTGGTGATGAGCCATCTCGAATCCCTGACGTTGCAGGTCAAACCGCCAACACCCTAGACTTGTTTCTTACCTCTGATTTTAATAAATACACAATTACAGCCGTATTCATTAGAATCCGCTGAACAGATGAATAGTTATGCACTGCATAAGGATTTATGTAGCCACTATACAACGTTGCATAAATTGTTATGCATAAAATATTTTTCAACCCATCATAGTTATAATGAGCTTGTGTCGTGCTTTACTGTGTTGTGTTTTACTTTCAAAACTGACAGAGGAGACCCAGCTGTGTGTGTGCTGTGTGAAAAACTTTGTTGTTTTTTTGTGTTCACAAACAAAATTAAAAATATTTGAAACAAAAAATACGTCGTTTTTGATTTATGCCATGAATTGTTCCATTCACATCGTGATGTTTTTGTTGAAGAGAAAAATAAAAGGGTGGTGCTTATTTTGTAATGCTCATTCATTTGTTTTTTGTTCCCATGAAAGTGATGAAGGTGAATCTTTGTATAATTTTATTTAAATCACGCATGCCGTCGAGCATTTGCAAAAGTTGTAAGATTTGATGGAAAATCTTTAAATTTTGTACATTTATTAAGCAGCTTCTATAAAATAAAGTGTACAAAAAAATATTCTTTATTTTTTTAAACAATATGCCAACAAAAATGTACAGTCAATTAACAAAACCAACATTGCTAATTGCTGTATTAAATTTTATAAAATATTTTGAAAATGAGATTTCAACACCTCAAAGATTGCAAAAATAAGCGCCCCCCTAACATCTATCTACATTATTGCTATGTGTGAGTCAAAGTTATATTTCGATACTAAACAACCCTTATGTTGGCACTATACAACCTCCAAACGCGTTTAGCTTATGTTGCTTCTATTCAACGTTGCATAAGTTTATGAATAAGGTTTTTGCGTTCAGAGGCATTATAAAGAGTGCATAGCGCTATGCACTCGCTATAATTCGTTAATGCATAAGGCTGTTAGTGTATTGTCGCCTCTAGGCACGTCAGAACCAAGATACATATATTACAGGTAATATCACTAGCGTTTTCATTTTTGTTCAGTTCTGCGCATGTTGTCAAAATCAATAGTAAATAAATTGAACAATCACTACAAATTGTTTTTTTGTTTACTCTTTACTTACACAAGAGGCAGCCATCTTGAAATTTGACAGGCTGCGCCTGATAATACCTAAGATATGTGTACTGTGCGTCAGAGCATTGTGTCATATCTCGTGTCAACAAAACTCAGTTAAAGAGAAAGCATCAACGAGAACCGTTTGAAAGTTAGATAAAGCCAACTGGGACGGTCTCAACGGTTTCTTCAACAGCTTTTACTGGTCACTATGCTCCATCGATAGTGACGTATACTCCAGCGCAGATATTTTTATTTATTTATTTTATTTATTTAATTATTATGACAAAAGGGACTTAATTTTAAGATAACATCTTTTAGATAATTAAGCTTTGCATTGGAAATTTAAATTTTTGTTTATTAATTAGTGTACACTAAGTTTAAGTCGTAATTATATATTTATTATTATATTTATATTTACAAACTTAATTCTTTGTGAAATGAGAAATTTTATCCCTAAAAGGGTAAAATCTATCAAACGCAAAGAAAACTCATGGTTTGATATGAGCTGTAAGGAAGTTATTAGGGTCAGAGAAGTAAGTTTTCGATGTTATAAAGCCAACCCTACTGAGGAAAACCGGATAAAGTTTCAACAAGTTAGAAAGACCTGTAACGTTAATATTCGAAGAACCAAATTTTTACATGATCAAAAATTACGGCAAAAAGTACTACAATGTCCCAAAGGTAGTACAAATTGTTGGTCATTTATAAAAAAACATACGAAACACCACCTCGTCCTCGGTTCCAACGCTCGTCTTCAACGATACTCCTTTTGTCGGCTCACTAGTTTTCTGTTAATTCGACACTGCCAGAGTTTGTTATGACTCCTCCTGTAATTGAGAGCGTAAATGATTTTATGGGACAAATCTTCTTTCGCACTGGTGCAGTGCCAGAGTCTTGAAAGATCTTGATGAACACAAATCCGCTGGCCCGGATAGTATCCCTCCCATTGTTCTTCAATGCTGGCAAAACCACTGCGTAAGCTTTTCCATCTGTCCTATTCTACTGGTCTCTTCCCGACTGGATGGAAAACAGCATTTGTCTAGCCTGTCCCTAAAAAAGGCGTATCTTCTTCACTTTCTAACTATCGTGCAATTGCACTTACGTCTCTTCTTTCCAAGGTCATGGAAACGCTGATTAATTTTTAGCTCAAGAAATATCTCGAGGAACGAAAGCTTCTTCATGACCGGCAGTACGGCTTTCGTAGCAATAGGTTGACTGCTGATCTATGATGGTGATGGTATATCTCACCGAACGGTGGAACAAATCTTTACATCGTTTCAGAGAAAGTAAGATTATTGCACTTGATATATCAAAAGCGTTTGATAGAGTTTGGCACCAAGCTCTCTTATCGAAAATGCGCGCATTTGGCTTCGATGAATCTCTTCTTCGTTGGATTAGAAATTACGTTTCGGAACGTTCAATACAAGTTGTATTGGACGGTTTCAAGTCTGAAATCCACAAAATAAATGCTGGTGTGACACAGGGCTCCGTTTTGTCTCCGACTCTCTTGCTTATTTTTATAAATGATCTTCTGTCTGAAACTTCTAATCCATTAAACTGTTTCGCTGGCGATAGTACCCTCAGCTTCTCATATTCGTTTACAGATTCTCATCCATGTCCTTCAGATGTGGATCTCGAACGGCAGCGTATGATGCGCTCATTAAATTCTGATCTCGACAGCATTGTTCAATGGGGAATCAAAAACCGCGTAGAATTTAATGCTTCTAAAACTCAATGCTGTCTCCTGTCGTTAAAGCGAAACCCACTCCCAATGCCGCTATCCTTGGACGGCACTTGCATCGAAGAAACTGAACAACTTTCAGTTCTCGGTATGTGTGTCACAGACCACCTTTTGTGGAATAAGCATTTATTTGACGTCAACAAAAACGCTGCAAAGTGCCTAGATTTTCTCCGAAGATGCAACTGATGTGTCCCCCCTTCTGATCTGGCTGTGATCTACAAAGCTTTTATTCGTCCAAAACTTGAGTACAATTCTCATGTTTGGGCAGGTGCTTCAATAACCCACTTGAGTCTATTGGATAGAATACAAAGAAGAGCTATGAAAATGATAGGAGATAGAAATATAACGGAAGCATTTGCACCACTCGAATACCGCCGCAATGTTTCATGTCGTTCGTTATTTTACCGTTATTTTCATGAATAGTACTTACTTACTTACTTAGGTCCTCGGACCTTTTATGTCCGTGATGTTTCCCTTACGGGACATAGGGCCTCCACTACACCTACGCGCCATCGTGTACGATTTCTTGAAATATATTTCAGCTCTCTCCAACTTTTCCCCAGTCGTGCCGATTCCTGTTCGACCGTTCTTCGCCATGTACTTCTAGGCCAGCCCACTTGTCTTCCCTCCTGTGTGAGCGGGTTCCACTGCATTGCTTGAGATGCAATGCACCGATCGCCTTTTCGAAGCGTATGGCCAATCCACTGCCACTTTCTTCTTCGTATAATGGAGTCTATGGGCTCCTGACCCGTTCTCGCATGAAGTTCGGCATTGGAGATACGGTTGGGCCAGAAAATCCTCAAGATGTTTCGTAGACATCTATTAACGAAGGTTTGCAGCTTTCTAGTGACAATTTCAGTGACTTTCCAAGTGCTGCAGCCGTAAAGCAGAACGGATTCAACATTGGAGCGGAACAGTCGTAGCTTGGTCTTTAAGCTAAAAGAGTTGTTTCTCCATATTTTGGACAGCATTCCGAACGCAGCCTTTGCTTTTCTGATTCGGCTGTTTACGTCCAGTTCAGTTCCGCCACCCGTAGAGAAAATACTCCCAAGATATTGGAAATCCTCTACCATCTCTACCGGTTGTCCAGAAATATTTACTTGGATTGATGAGGGAGTTCCAAGGCTGATCCTTTTAGTTTTTGCCGAGTTGATCTTAAGCCCTACGATTTCTGCTTCTCTCTCCACCCTTGTTGTCATTTGATGGAGATCCATGATCCTATGAGAGAGTAAGCACACGTCGTCCGCGTAGTCCAAATGTTTGAGGTGAGATTGCAGAGTCCACTGAATTCCTCCATTTCCATTTGACAAAGCTGCGTGCAGTACGTCACTTATCACCAACAGGAACAGTATTGGTGACAGTATACAGCCTTGCCTAACTCCACTTTGGATTTCAAACTCCTCTGACAGCCTACCTTTGTGCAAAACGTGACACTTGGATCCATCATATGTAGCCTTGATAATAGCAATCAATTTATCTGGGATGCCCCTCCTGCGCAAAGCAAGCCAAATAAATTCTCTATTGACACTGTCGAACGCCTTTTCAAAATCGATGAACAGCAGGTGAAGTGGTGATCGATATTCAACGCACTGTTCGATGATGATCCGCAAGGTGTTGATGTGATCCACACAGGAAGATCCAGTGCGGAAACCTGCTTGTTCGGCGTCGAGTGTGTCTTCGAGGTGGTCTTTAATTCGGTCCAATATTATCCTTGCTATTATCTTGGCTACTGCAGGCAGAACGCATATTCCTCTCCAGTTTTCGCACTGTGTGAGATATCCTTTCTTTGGGAGCTTGACAATCATTCCTTTTTTCCACTCTTCAGGAAAGCTCTCTGTTTCCCAAGCTCTCTTAATAAGTGGGTGCAGTAGCTCGCTCGATGTCGTTGGGGCTGCTCCTAAGAGCTCTGCAGGAATACCGTCAAGTCCAACCGCTTTGTTGTTCTTCAGTGCTTTGATGGCGGTAATAATTTCTTCTTTACTGGGGGGTACGGAGCATGAATAGTGCTTTAGGGAAATAGCCAGTTGCATTCCTCCGCTTTAATAAATCAACCGTAATAGTCGTGCTTTTAGAAAAGCTCATCAGTTTACCCTTGAGCCCAACTTCGGACGTACTGTAAAGTATAGAGATTCTTTCTTTAGTCGGACTACAAGAATGTGGAATGCTTTACCCGGCACTTTTTTTCCCTACCATTTCGATATTCAGAGGTTCAAAACCAATGTGCATCGGTATCTCCTCTTAAATCCTTTCCTTTTTTTCCTAACGTTCGCACTGTGTTTAAACATTTTAAGGGTAGTAAAAATCCGTTTAGTGCAAAATTAAATTTCTTGTATGTAATGCTTTCTTGTAGTAGCCCGTAGCGTAATAGTAAGTGCGTTCGACTGTCACGCTGGAGGTCTGGGATCGCTTCCCAGCCTCGTCCACCTAAAAACTAAAAAGTTGTTTTTTGAGGGCTACTGCCTCTTGCGAGGAATTGACAAATCCTCCAAGAGTATCACTTGTCACGAATAAGTGCTTCTCGTCTAGCCGTTCGGATTCGGCATAAAATTGTAGGTCCCTTCCATTCCTGTCGAAAGGCGCACACAGGAATGGTTGCGAGTTGTTAGTCACTAGGACCTGGTTCGGTTCTTCATGAGCCGTTGTGCCACCCGATTTTTTTATTTTGTATGTAATGCTTTAAGTGAATATAAGCGTCCTTGGATAAATTTAACCAAATTGTGTAAATCATTTGCCATACGAAATTTGACAGTTCATTAATCAAATGATAAATTTTACCAAATTGTAAACTTATCTAGTTTTTTACGACGTTGCATGAATACCTTTATTATTTATCTCAAGCAAACATTATCCTTACGTTTATATTAAACAAACTTTGGTCTTAGAACGATATGACTGACTAACTGAAGAGCACACTGTCATATCTGAGCATTCATTTCTGGAGTTCAGGAAACTTGTGCGTTTTTTTAAATTAAATTTGTCTGTACGTCGGGCATTTTATTTCTGTACGAATGCAAATCTTGTCTTAGAACTTCCTTAACTTAATGTAATGTATCGCGAGTCTCGGGTGAAATTTATAGTTTAACGAACCTAATACTTTTGATTAACTTCTGAAAATGCAACACCTGGCAATCATGTTAGTATATTATCCTTTCCTTCTCACGTCACTGAAGCATTTTCATTTTTGTCGAAAAACTGCAAGTTTGCCATAAGGAGCATGCTACAAGCTGCAATATCCACAATGATTGCCAGTCAAACTGGCAATAGCAACATGATGCTACCAACAACCTCTTCTGAGCTCTGCTCTGCTCTGGCCAAAAATAATTCCGAAAAACATCACTTTTGATTTTCCCAACGCACAAAGTTTTTCTATTTTAAGCTTTTTTTTATTTCGTTATTTTGGCGGTGTCGTGCTCTTTTTGAATTATTTTCTCCTAATGCTGATGAAACGAATAGATATTTCTTCGTTGTTTTGGTTTTGTTTTTATCCTGAGCTAGGATAAAGTTTTCTAATTCCATTTGATATAAAACGTAAATATCTCTAACCATGCGAAACAATAAATTATTTTTGGATTTTTAGTAAACTAAAATACAAAAAAAAACATTGAAAACACATACAACCCAACGGACTTGTCACCGTTCCGACAATTGCCGAAAACTTTCTGTGATGTTGTTGACACTTCCCGTCAAACTTTTTGTTCCCTTTTGGGTGGTGTATTATAGGAGAATGCATCTGTGCTCAACTGGTCCTGCCTCGTCCTCCTTCGGGAACATCATGGAGGGTTTTATTTTTTGAAAATAGAACAACAACAAAAAAAAAAAAATAAATAATATATATTTTATGTTCTATTTTATTATTGTGCGAACAACGACTCTCCAGGGATAACAAGTTGGAAGGATGCTTTGAAAATTGTATATTATCGCCAAACCTTTATATACCTAGTCATCATTTTGATCATCTCGTTTATCTTCCAGGGATATGAAGGAATATAATAGGTACATTCGTGGAATAGGTAGGTATATACCAGGCGAATTTCATGGTGGATCATAAATTTTGTTCGTTTTTAAACTGTATTTGGCATTTTTTTTTACATTTTTGTTTAATACACTTAATTTTATTTTTTTTCGGGGCCTTGTATTAAGTGGCCCGTGTTTTATGACATTGATCAGGTTTTTGGTGCAGTATAATGTATGTATTTTGTACATAAAAGAAATTTCAACTAATTTACAGGGACTCAATATTTTATGGCATTTTTACAACTTTAAACTTCGGGGAATAAATAACAGGACTTTGTTTTAACTGCAGTTAACTTTGTCGTGGAAAATATTATTTGGTATTTTGATTAAACGGTTGTGACATAAAAAACAAGGTAGGTTTATCTGAATTTAATAATAAAAACAATGCAGAGAAATTCTAGGGTTTTCGTACGATAATACACTTGCAGTAAGGCTCCATAGATTTTGCTCAATCATATAATTTTAATATTGAATGTTTGAATGAACAACAGCCACTTGAGTTGGCTATAATTATTAGATTCTGATGATCGTTATGGCAGCGTGAGAACTGGGAAATAGCTAGGTATATAATTCCTGCATAAAAGCAATAGTGGTATTCAATTCAATTCAACTTTTTTAAGATATTTTAAAATCAGTACATTTCTTTTATCTTATACGTCTAAATATAGCAGCCGACAGACATACGTCTGGCTGACTTTATATTAAAAGCAAATTTTAAGTTAAAATTTGAAATAACGTTACTATTTTAAATTGGAAATAAATTTCGTTTTTTTGGCGTACGCTTGCTATCGACATACTACTGAGCTTCGCTTCTATATTAAGCACTTAATACTAATTTTATATAAAAAAATATATAACTTATACCTAAAACTTAAGCTAAGAAAAACAAATACAAAACAAAAACAAAGACTCTACTTAGAGTATCAAATTCATTATAAAGTATTAAAATACATTATGTTGTATATGCATTGTTTTTTTTTTCAAATATTTTGGATAAAAAAACACATGATTATAAGTACATAAACGTACTTTCCTTTATCTCCTTATTGAATAATATATCGCTATATGAACAAAAACAGATAAAAAATTAAACGTTGGTCTATAACATATGTACTTTTAGTCAAAAATTAATTTATCCTCTTAGATTGCCTGGCAGTGCCCTATCATAGAACGGCACAATGAGGTCTCTACTTGTATCTGGTCTTAAATAGGTGACAGATGCGCTAGGCAAAAAGTTAACAGGAGAAAGGTAGTAATTGTCATTAATACTTTCATTGTGGTTAGAATCAAACACGGCTCTTACCAAAGGATTAACATGTAAACTACAGTTTTCGAGTCTTTTCAACAAGAGCTCAATCTGATAAACCATCAAAGGAGTTAGTTTGGTGGCTTCGTACAGAGTTTTGTTCGAGAACCATTTTTTATTGTTTCTTCGAAACTTACCACTACAAAATCTTAAAATTTTTCTTTCAAAATTCTCCAGCAATCTTGCGACAGTTGGAGAAATCGAAAACCAAATACCAAACCCATACGTTAATATGGGTCTTATAAGTGTTTTATATATTTAAACTTTTGTCTTTACAGGCATATATTTGGAACTTATTAGAGGTTTCAAATTGGATGTGACCATTTTTACTTTCGTCAGAGTTTTCCTAGCATGTTTATTAAAAACAAATCTATTGTGAAAATGTATACCCAATATTTTAGGTTCAGTTTTTAAAGGGAAACTACAGCCACAACCGTTAATTTGTAAGGATAAAACTTTACTTTCTGTCACAGCAAGGTAGTGCCCCTTTCCACTTGAATTTCTATAGCAAGTAAGATTACACTTTTTTGGGTTTATTTTTGACCCCCATCGTTTAAAATATTTTTCTAGGATAGGAATTTTTTTCTTTTATTTTGCAAAGGGCAATTCTTGGTTTTTTGTCACTAGCCAAAATACTGATATTGTCTGCATATAGCAAACCACATGTGATAAAATCTACAAAAGGAAAATCATGAAGGAAAATGTTAAATAATTTTGGACCCAATATTGATCCTTGAGCTATGCCCGAGAGAACAGCAATTTTTTCAGAAAATTCTGATCCTACATAAACGGAGGTGAATCTGTCCTCTAAAAAGCTTTGAAGTATTCGGGTGCGCCAACTTGGAAAACCTAGAGAAATAAGTTTGAATATTAAACCTTTATGCCAAATATTATCAAAAGCTTTTTCAAGATCTATGTCCAGACATAGAGTGACTTTCTTACTTCGTAAGTTTTGCGTTACTTTGTTGTGTAAAACCAACAACGCGTGTTCCGTAGAGTGACATTTTTTAAATCCAAATTGGTTACTAGGAATAATATTGACGTCATCGCATATTTTATTTTGACGTATTCAATAAAAACTCTTTCGTATAAAGCTTTCCAATATTTGAAAGTAAATACACTGGGCGAAGATCTTTGATATCTTGAGCGTTTTTGCTTTTCGCTACTGGTATAAGTTTAGCAACTTTCCAACTTTTGGGAAAGTAACCATTGGTTAAATGTCGATGTCAGAGCTACGTCAAGGGAGTAGAGGCATTTTCTTGAAACAAAATTGGATACTTTGTCAATACCAGCTGATTTCACTTGGAGATGTAAAAGGTTATTCGTCTTGATTCGTTGACGTGTTAACAGATGAAAATGCAATTAAAGGTTGCCTTATTATTTGTGTTTGACGGAACTCAAAAACTTTGGATATAACTTCATTTGTAAGAGATAAACCATATGTTGGTGTTTTCTCAGAATACAATTCCGAATAAAAGTTTTTTAATTCTTCTAGTTTTTGACCTGTATTTTTTTAATTATTATTACTAAGCACATCCTTGCGAATGTCTGTACCGAAAAATGTTCTACTCCTTATTTTGTCAATTTGTCTAAACGCTTGGAGTGAAGGTTTTATACTCTCCAATCTTTGCTTAAAACTTTCGTTCATTTCTAATATAACCCTGTCTTTTATAATTTTGTTCAAACACTGGATTCTAGAGTTCAGTTGCTGGTATTCCGAATTAACCCTATTCAGATATCGATGGAAAAGTCTTTTTAATTGTCGTAACCAAGTGTTTCGTTATTTTAGTAGTTGATTAGTATAATCAGAAATGTTATGGTATCTAAGAGTCTTTGTGTGACATATTTCCGAGTTTTTATCAATACTAGAGTTAATTTTTTCATTTATCTGACATAGGAGTGAATCTATTTCAGAGTTGGATGCATTTCTTTCATTCAGAATATTAATTTGAGAGACACGGTTATGCAAATCATATCTAAAAGATTCCCAATTGGTATTTTTAAAGCTTATATATTTTTCTGGAGGTTGCAGCAAAGAGCTGAAATCTGTAAAATTAAATTCAAGTGAAATTTCGTAATGGTCTGCAATTGTGGGAAAAGTGGAACATATGGAAGGATGTGCATATGCCATCGTGGAAGAAATTAAGAAATAATCTAAAACTGGTGAGGATCTTGGAAAAGTAGGGCTAAATGGAGAAATTAAATCTAAGCCCAAGTAAGGACCATCAAAGAACCAATTGTGGAGTACATTTCCATTTTGGTTACTTTTAGAATCACCCCATTCTGGGTGACGCACATTAAAATCACCCCCGATTATAGCTGCATCAAATGTGTCAATAAAATCATATAGCCTTTGTAATTCTCTATTTAAGGGTTTACCAGCTTTAGAGGGAATATATATACTACCAACAAGAGTTTTTCTTATTGAACCTGCATTGTTACAGATTAATATACCTAAGGCTATGGAAAGTATTTCACTTGGAAAATTTACTACACTTTATTTGTATTTTTGATGTAAGATGATTGCAGTCCCATTTCCAGAATCATTTCGTATTATATTAAAGCCATTAAAGACCGGCCTTTCCGCCTATGCCTAGCATTAAATCTTGTTTCTGATATGAAACAAATTTGTGTTTTTTTCTGTTTAAGCAAGTTATCGAGTGCCAATCTTCTGTCATGAGAGATAATTGAATTAAAATTCGCTGAAATTATTTTTATTTTAGTTGTATCCATCACACTACAATAGAAGCGACGAGGTCGAGATATGCGAACATTTTCTCTTCTTTTGTTTGTAATTCCTGGTATTTGGGCCGAAATTGACGTATTTTTACCAAAAGATCTTGTAATGATATATTAAAAAGATTTTTTGCTTCATTTAAGAAGTTATTATGCTCACCTGTTGGCGGATTTACAACATTAGAAATGACGTGTGTCTTAGCCCGTCTGGGCTGGGGTGGCTTAAGAGATGTTTTTGCCATGTCGGCAAAAGAAACATTTGTGTTTGTAAAACTATTTATATTGTCATTGACTAACATTCTATTTTCATGAGCAACTTCCTTGTTTCTCTGAGCTAGAGCATTTTTTTTATTTTTATATTTTAAATAGGCAGCACAACCCATATAACTAGCTGCGTGGATTCTTCAAGACTTTTAACAGATGCGATACATGCGGTTGAATCGTGTGATTCTGCACAGAGCACGCATCTGCTACCATATGCAAAATATTTTCCAGAGTGTCCATATCTCTGACATCGAAAACATCGTATAACAGACTTGGCATGTGGTTTTCCCAATATATGCGTTGAAAGAGCAAGTACCTAATACATGTTAGATCCTTGGTAGACTCACCTGGATCTAATTGAACTGAAAAAATGTTCAATTTAACATTCTGCTCTTTAGTTCTAGTCGTGGAAAATGGTGAAATTTTATAAATTATAAGGTTAGGAGCAGCAGCAATTAAAGTCTGTTTAACTTTCTCTATAGGAGTGTCTCCATCCAGACCCTTCAACAAGATAGAAACGCGTTTACTTTCTTCAGGAGAAACGAGAATGCACCTATGCCAGTTTTTTTTTTTTTTTTTTATTATTTTATCTATATGCCTGTAAGACCTCAGGTCATTTAAATGCAATGCACGGCACTAGTTAGAAGGAATAGAAGGAAAGGAAAGATTTTTGTTGGCACAGTGGCTTGAGAATTAGATGTTTATTATCTCATGAAATTCCACGGGTGGCATCCAGTTGAAACTGGGGAATATAGAAAAGAATGCTACCTAGACTAGGGCTCGAAGCCACACGTCCAGGTTAGCAGTCAAACACTATAACCACTGTGCCATTGCCACCCGCAGTTCCACGGATATTTTGTATAATCATTTTGTGTACATCAGAATTATTAACGTAGACCTTCGTTTTTTTATAGCCAATATTTATAAATTTATGTTTTAGATCAGAAATTTTACATTCGGTAGCAGCGAGCTCAACAACCTTCCTTAAAGTTCACAGTTCGCCCCAAAAATAAACATTGGTGAGCAAAATGATACATTTTATACAACACAATGGTAAGATAAATTTGGAGTAATAGTTGTATTATTAGTAAAGTTATCTCTAATTATATTGTTAGATTTATTATTAATAATCGGTGGCAATAGTTGTATAGCCAACTCAAGTGATTGTTGTTTCTTAGAAGTCGATACAAAAAAAACATTATATGGTTTGAAAGGACATTGACTGTATTTATATGAAATATGAAATTATTTTGTTTAAAAGTTATCCCCGGAACAAGGTTTGACAGTTTATTTATTTTTAACAGCAAGGTGTTTTTTCATGTATACCACATTGGTGAGGGTGGTACAGAAAAAAAAAATGTATTGATTAAAAAACATATACCTACAACCTACATATCTACTCATGGTGATCCGCAAATGTTTCGTAAGAAAGTTCCTTATGACAAGGCTTCGAAAACTATTTTTCGAAAAAAAAAGTTGTTACAAGTATGGTGGACGCTATATTTTTTCTGGGAATTTGAGGTAGGTAGCAACAGTATAGCAGGGTATAGGAGAAAATGCATGTGCCTTGAATGTTACATTCTATTAATGCGAAAATGTGTTAGCTGTTATAAATTGGTACATTACTAGTCTTGTCAATATATTAAAAGAACTCTTGTCCAAGAAATCAATAAACAAATTCCGGAATAAATTATGAAAACAAAACATTTCGAAATTTTACCACAGCCGCTGGAAAATTCATTTTGTTTTATTTATTAATTAAGTTTTTTTTTTGCTAAGCATTGGTTTCTCTTTCAGAAGTGTAAGGATTCATAAAAGCCTTTGCGGGATTTGCAATAGAATTATTATTTCTAAGATCAGTGTAGAAATTGTGATGTATTGACGGTAAAAACTGCAGCAGGTCCAGCAAATCCTTATACTTCTCCAAGCTTAAAGGTCCATAGGAGTATAAAGTTTTAAGGTTGAGGCTTGCTCTCTCTTTTTCTCTTTTTTGCACAATTATTGGTTTATTTTCCATTTTTTTATTAGTTAAGTTCGTGTCACTTCAAAAATAAAATGTCGACAGATTATCAACAACCCATTATAATTGTTGTGCTGTTTCGCGTATTCTTTGCTTCAGAAATAGAAAGAATAGACAAGGAAAGCCACGTACTATTTGCAATTCGTCACTTCACGAAGCAAAAACATACAATGCTAATGGTACCACGTTTTTTTCATAAAATCTAGTTAAACGAAGTTCAACCGATCAGAAGATCAGATTTCACTGTGGAACCGGAAGAGTTAAACCAAAAATTTAAACTCAGTGTTAGGTTCAGCTGATCTTAAGTTTTAACTGCACTGTGAAACTGGGGGTGAATATTTTTATTCCCGCTGAGCTTATGACTTCTATCCAATTATCGGGAAAGTAAATATTTGGAAAATATTTTTCTTAAGCAACCCGAAATCTTAGTCGCTTTGTAAATATGAATGTCTGCTGACAAGAAACTTGTGGTTAATCTTATTAACTCTGTAGTCCGGATTAGATTGTATATACCCGTAATGCACTCACTCACTTCGTTATGGCAGCAACAGATGCAGCAGTAACTTTAGTATGAAACTCTTTAATTTCATGGCTTATCGAGGGATATTATCAGGGAACCCACTTGTGTTTAACACTTTGCATTGATTAAAGTCTTAAACAATAAAATGGAATATTAGAGCGCAAAAGTGGGCTTAGTGGCAGTTAGACCACTCTAAGTACAAAAGGCCTGTAACTATTGCATGAAGAAGAAATTTTAACAAATTTTAATGCAGAAATATGGGTTAGTTGGTACAGAATACAGATTCAATTTTCGTTATAAACTCAATTTCAATAAAATTACAGTTAGGCAACTATTGCACTCATGGCCTAATTTATAAGTTGTACTTAAATCTTACGCGGATGCTATTTCCTCAAATTGTTGTCCGGCATGCTTAGGTAACTATTTTTTTTTCGAAACTGTTGCGTAAATGTATTGGTGATTAATTTAAGATGTTCATAAATGTTCACGAAAAGTCGAAATATTGACTTGAAGATCAATAATATATGTGTCTACAAAATGAAACAAAACTATTTTTAGACTTACAAAAATTATTCTAAGAAATCATAAATTTTCTTTGAATTAAAACATTACTTGCCAGGCTGAGACCAATTATTTCATAATCATTTGAATACAAATATTAATCAGTTTATTATTAATAAAGTGTAAAGTAAGAAAAAAACATTCTATTTAAAGTAGGTACTGTTAGAAGGTTATTTGCTTTCAGTTAAATTCTTTTCTGCCAAGAAAACAAGAACTAGGCAGGCATTTTATGGGAAATAAATTATTTTTCTTCACATTTGTATGTTTTGTGGTCCTTTTATGACCAAATTTTAAATAATATCAACTGTTATGTCGGCTCCTAGAATCCAATTCTTAAGAACTTAGTTTTTTATCAAAATTTACGTATTTATTTAAAAATATTTTTTTAAATCAAATATAGTGAAACCTTACATAGCGGACAGCTCCCTTGAGCGGACAGATCTTTTAAACGGAAAAATTCCGTGGATCGTGGACCGTGGATCTCGGATTTAAATTCCATACATTTTATGTTCCATTTTGAAGATTCTCCCGCTGATTGGACGCGGACAAGAATACCACCCATAATTAATTAAATTTAAACCTTGGCGGACAAAAACTTCCCGTTATTTGTAATTTGTTTTCCCATCTTTTGAGCAATACTTTTTAATATCCTTTTTCTCAATTCAAAACGTGCACACTCGGTCAATACAAATACTAAGTCCGTTGCTTTTCTCTGAATTTATGTGCATTTTAGTCGAGCTTAATAAATGAAATTGAAATAAATTGATATTGAAATTGAATTTCAAAATTCTTATACAAAAATAGAATTGGCTGAATTATGGAATAAAAAGCAAAGAAAGTCACCGAAATTCAGAGTAAATGAACAGTCATGAAATTTATTAATTTGTTCACTCAAAAGGACAACTTCCTAAAATGGACACAAGTGTTGTCACCGTGGCTGTCCACCCGAGGGAGGACTCACTGTAATATTCACTTTTAAAATATTTGTAATACTACTAAAACTTTGCAGGGGGAGTCTACAACATACCAATTTAAATAAAATTAGTGAAGCCGTTTCCGGGAAATCCGAAGATTAAACAAAAAAAAAACATTTTTTGGAAAATAAAATGCACGAATGGATCACATTTCAGACATAAAATTGTATAAACTTTTTAAAACAAATGCTATTGTATGTAGGTATTTGAATTTGTATGAAAAAGCGTTATTGAATTCAAAAGTATCAACAAATTATTTATTCTCTTATTTAAATATTTATGATAAGTATGTACCAACTTCTTAGAAGGACCCGTGTGCAAAATAATCTAAGCCGTTTACGTGATATGCGCGAATAACCCAAAAACTCAACAACCAATAAACGTCGAAACCCTGTTTCCATTGTGTCAATTTTAATTTAATTAAAATTACTTTAATTATTACATACACGAATTTTAATCGAAATTTGTAGAGCCGTTTTCGGGAAAGTTCGTTGTATGACAGCTCCCCACTCTAGTTTTAATGAAAGAAAACTTCGAATATATCTTCGAAATTCAACAAATCTGCTAATTTCTCGTGCCAACAAAACTCAGTTAAAGAGAAAGTACCAACGAGAACCGTTTGGCAATACGAGAAAGCCAACTGGGATTGTCTCAACGGTTTCTTCAGTAACTTTAACTGGTCACTGTGCTTCCTCGATAGTGACGTAGATGCCAGTGCAGGTATGATAACAAACTTAATTCTTTATGGAATGAGAAATTTTATCCCGAATAGGGTAAAATCTATCAAACCCAAAGAAAACTCATGGTTTGATTCGAGCTGTAAAGAGGTTATTAGGGTCAGAGAAGTAAGTTTCCGGTTACAAAGCCAACCCTACTGAGGAAAACCGGAAGAAGTTTCAACAAGCCAGGAAGACCTGTAACGCTCATATTCGACGAACCAAATTTTTGCATGACCCAAAATTAAAGCAAAAAATACTACAATTTCCCAATAGTAGTAAAAATTTTTGGTCATTTGTAAAAAATATTCGAAACACTACTTCGTCTTCGGTTCCTACACTCGTCTTCAACGACACACCTGCTGTCAGCTCGCAAGATAAAGCCAATTTGCTTGCAGCACAGTTTGCTGTTAATTCGACGCTGCCAGCAAGTGATAGAACTCCGCCTGTACTTGAGAGCGTAAATGATTCTATGGGTCAAATCTTCTTTCGCACTCGTGCAGTTGCTAGAATTCTAAAAGACCTCGACATACACAAATCCGCTGGCCCGGATAGTATCCCTCCCACTGTTATGAAGAGGTGTTCTTCAACGCTGGCAAAACCACTGCGTAAGCTTTTCCATCTGTCCTATTCTACTGGTCTCTTTCCGAGTGGATGGAAAACAGCATTTGTCCAGCCTGACCCTAAAAAAGGCGTATCTTCTTCACCCTCAAACTATCGGCCAATTGCATTAACGTCCCTTCTTTCCAAGGTCATGGAAACGCTGATTAATTTTCAGCTCAAGAAATATTTTGAAGAACGAAAGCTTCTTAATGACCGGCAGTACGGCTTTCGTAGCAAAAGGTCCACTGGTGATCTGATGGTATATCTCACCGAACAGTGGAACAAATCTTTACATCGCTTTGGAGAAAGTAAGATTATTGCGCTTGATATTTCTAAGGCGTTTGATAGAGTTTATCACCAAGCTCTCTTATCGAAAATGCGCGCATTTGGTTTCGATGAACCTCTTCTTGGTTGGATTAGAAATTACCTTTCGGACCGTTCAATACAAGTCGTATTGGACGGTTTCAAGTCTGAAATTCACAAAATAAATGCTGGTGTGCCCCAGGGCTCCGTTTTGTCTCCGACTCTCTTCCTTATATTCATAAATGATCTTTTGTCTGAAACTTCTAATCCATTAAACTGTTTCGCTGACGACAGCACCCTCAGCTTCTCATATTCGTTTTCAGATTCACATCCATGTCCTTCGGATGTGGACCTAGAACGGCAGCGTATGATTAGCTCATTAAATTCTGATCTCGACAGCATTGTCCAATGGGGAATCAAAAACCGCGTAGAATTTAATGCTTCGAAAACTCAATGCTGTCTTCTGTCGTCAAAACGAAACACACCTCCCATGCCGCTATCCATGAGCGGCACTTGTATTGAGGAAACCAAAAGCTTTCAGTCCTCGGTATGTCTATCACAGACCACCTTCTGTGGAATGAACACATATTCGACGTCGCCAAAAATGCTGCTAAGTGCTTAGGTTTTCTTCGGCGATGCAAGAAATTTTTCTCCCCTTCTGATCTGGCTGTAATCTATAAAGCATTTATCCGTCCGAAACTTGAGTACAATTCTCATATTTGGGCGGGTGCCCCAATAACCCACTTGAGTATCTTAAATAGGATTCAAAAAAGAGCTTTGAAAATGATAGGTGACAGAAATATAACAGAAACATTTGCATCCCTCGAACACCGCCGCCATGTTTCATGTCTAACATTGTTTTACCGTTACTTTTATAAACACTGTTCTAGTGAAATAGCCAGCTGCATTCCTCCCCTAAGACAATTCAACCGTAATACTCGTACCTCTAGGAATGCACATCAGTTTACCCTCGAGTCCAACTTCGGACGTACTGTCAAGTATAGAGATTCTTTTTTTAGCCGCACTACCCGAATGTGGAATGCTTTACCCTGCTCTATCTTTCCCGACCATTTTAATATTCAGAGGTTCGAAACCAATGTTCATCGGTATCTCCTCTTAAATCCTTCCCTATTTTCCCAACGCTCGCACTGTGTTTAAACAGTGCTCAAAAAAAAAAAAAAAAAAAAAAAAAAAAAAAAATCTCCTTCGCATTGCCAATTTTGAATTTTGAAGCAAATCGTTCCATGGCTCTAGCTATAACACCAGAATTCAACCCCCAAAACCCCCCTGCGTTCGCGCCTGTCTCGTGGGCTATGACGTGGGATGTAACTACACCCGTCTTCAGGTGGGATATCATTTTGGGTAGGTACTTTTTGGTCAGCGTTCGTTATTTATTCATTATATAAACTAATGTTATTATTAGAAGGCACTCAATTATACGTATGTACAATTAATTAAGAAGCGAAATACTTCCTGTAAAGCAACGATAGCACGGTTGTACTCAGAACCTACTAATTAAGTAAAATACAAACATATTCAATTTTATTGCGATGACCATTATATAACTGAAATCTATCTACGAAAATTCAATTAAACTTACTTTTAAGTTTAAAGTTAACCACATTTGAAAAAAAAACAATTGGTTTGATTTCCATTAAATTTTAAAACATCGATAAATATCAAATGATGTGGACTTTTAATCGAATTGGTTTCTAACCCAATTGAAATAGTACAAATTTCCATTTAAAAATCAAAATCGATTGGAATGCAATACAATCTCATGTTATTGACCCACCTACTTTTATTTTTGTAGCCTGCAACAACTGCCATCACTACCTATTGCCCTGAATATTTTAACACTTTATTGTTGTTGATTTTTTTTTTATTATTTGTTACAGTTGAAAAAATGCCAAAATATCTACGTTCTTGTTTTTACATTTATGCGTGTTACCGACAAAAAACCACTGGTGGCCCACATAAACCAACATCAAAAAAAAATCCGCTCTCTGAAGCTATATTGAGGTCGTAGTCCTGATAACATACCTATACATAATAGAAAACCAAAAAAAAAAAAAAGAAAAAAAACTTGTATAATCCGTTATGACCATGAATTTAAAATGAACGACAAATCCAATTTGATTCTATGCCAAAAGGGAAAACTCCTGATGCTCCCTTTTCACATACCTTTCTGCATATATATGTATGTACATATGTAGTGTAATGCCCTGATGGAAAATCCCATTTCAAGATTTGAAAAATATCTTGATGCTAAAATAAACCCTCAATCCTTATACTACAACAGATGTGAAAACGAACCCCATTCACTTCCCACTTTATTTTTTCCATCGCATGTAATATAAAAATGCTAATTCTTTAAATGTGAATATAAATATAAAGACAAAGTAACAATATTGCGACCATAAGGCAGATCCTAGAAACAAAAAAAGAGAAAATATCAAAGAGAAAAGGACCAACAAAAAAAAAAAAAAAAACCGACTAAAAATTAAAATCAATAAATAACAACTTACCCATCGCTATCAGGATAGCAATAAAAAACTGGATAAAATTCATGGTAAATCCTTTCAATTTCACTGGGGGTAATCCTAAGGCAATTCAGGACTACGACTTTTTACACACTCAAGGATTTCCCAACAAAAATTATTCTCCCAGTGTCCCATCAGTGTAACTTCATCGAATGCGTTGCTCGAAGGACCAAAATAAAAAAAATGTCACACGAGACCATACAAATGATGGCAACTTCCAACGGGACTCAATTCCTCGACATAAGCATCCAGATCCAGACTCACAATCACAACACAAGAGTCCCTTTCGCGTAGAGTAGGTATATAGTAGGTACACGCAATGTGTAATAAAGTGAAATCCCTCGGAAGGCTTAAAGGCTTATTTTAATTTTGCATTTCACTCAAGACATGGCGCGTATAGGGCAGATTTTGTTATGCGGCATAGCAGCACTTAGGAGGCTTTTCCGGTTCCGGTTGTTATATTTTTTTCCTTCTGATTTTTGTTCCTTCTTTTATGTTTGATTTAAAAAAAATTTCTTTTCACTTAACTTAGTTTGTGCGCTTCACCGCCCCGTTATGTACAGTATCATTTTCTCTCTCCAAGGATATTTATTTTTTCCAATTGAATTAATCTACACGATGAGCTAATTTAACAAAAAATTGCATTTTAAGCTTTGTTAATTTTTATTTAAAAGAAAAAAGAAATCCTTATTTTTCTTTTGCTTAAATAAAGATAAATTATTCGCATTCCGGATATGCACAAAATTATAATCTTTTTTTAAGGACCAGCATAACCGTTTGACAAATCATGGTTATCATAAACATTTCACTCATTCACCAATCATGGTGTCATTAATTTATTTTAAAGCAGGCTTAAAGGGTGGATACAGCCGCTTATATTCGACTTTTTTTTGCACCGTTACCCTCTCACTTCTTCAAAAAATAAATCTCAATAATAAAAGTATATTATCAAAGAATCAACAAATTCACCTCACAATCATCATCACACACTTATAAACCTAATTTATATTCTTTTTCACAAGTAGCATAAGCTTTCGTCAAAAAACACACAAGGACGAAACGGATGAAAGGACGAAACCGATATCAGCCGGTTTTGATTTTCAATACCATCTGTCTAGAGATGATAAAACTGACTGAAATCACGACAGTACCATTTTGATTTCCAAAGCACTCCCTTCATAAATATAAAGATGCAGAAAATCACTTTAAGCAGCAGCACAAGCACCAGCAGGAACGGCAGCAGGAAGAAAAAACTGAGTAAAAATCAAGTAAAAGAAAAAAACTATGATAGAAGGACGAAAAAGGATTTGAACGTTTTTGGAAATGAAATGCTGCTCGAAATACGTACGAGTAGAGGTGGTATAGTTGTGCTTTTTTTTTTTTTTTTTGGTGTTGCTTTTGACCAAAAAAGTACAGTGTAAGAGGGTTCTTGAAGCTGCTGATTAGGATACACTATACCCAAACGTTGGTCTTCTCTAGAGAATCTTCATGATGGCCTCTATCTCTGTTCAAACTTCCATCGTCATCCTCGGTTTGAGAGAAATATTATTTTGGCCTCAAAGCTTATTCGCGTTTATGGATCCTATTTGATATTTGAATGCGCTGCGCAGGTTTTCCGAAGATTCAGCTAATGACTGTTGTTGTTGTCTTTAAAACCTCAAATGATAAAAATTCAGACAAGAGACAGATTATTTTGTGTAAACAGAGAGACATAACCTTTTGGAGCATCTCCGTCTATACTTTTGAATTTAAGTCTTTTTATACATCATCATCAGGAAAAAGGGAGGAATGTAATTTGACTTGGGTAAGGACGATGATGTGAAAACTTAGTATACGAGAGTATATACAACAACTGCATACCTAGAATGTCAAATGTCAGCGGACAACACCCAAATGTATTATCGATAGTGAATTAAATTTTCATTAATAGAATCTAATTTGATACGGACGTGTCTGGGGTATTCAACCGATTTATATGATGGCAATGTCATAGACTTTGTCTTCTTTCCTTTTTGTAGATGTTAATCTACGAGTATACATATATTTTCGTAAAGAGATACACCGTTACATATATTAAAGCAAGATTAAATTAGATACAAAGAGGACTCATTTTTTTTTTTATTAAATGCCAAATTAAATATGTATTAACTTTATGTCTACAAGGTTCATTTGATTGTAGTTGAAGTCGCTTCGTATTTTTAGGGAAACTTTATTGAGGAAAAAATATATTAAATTCGTTATTTGGATTGATTTGACTACCCACGAAATTTTGTTGTCTCCAATTGATGCCATTTGATTCTTAAATATTTTTTTTTTATAAAAAATTGACTTAACAGAAAACAAAATAGATTATTTTGAATGAAACAACAACTTAAGTGTTCTACCACCAAGTTATTTTTTTTGTTATAGCTACATATTTCACGAGTGCCAACCCGATCATCAGACTTCTTTGTGCGGTGCTCACTGCTCAGTCTTAATATGTTAATTTTTTATAAAAATTCTTGAACATTTTTAAAAATAAAACTTTTAAATTTAAATAAAACACAATTTTATACAGAATTAAATAAATATTCATTGACCTGTTTTCAAGATATTGAATTTTCAAAAAAAGATCAATATTTTTTCAAAAATCGAAAAATTATTTGTTTCGAAAAATTGTATGTATGTATATAGGGTGGTCCTTATAAACGTCATTGTCTTATTTTGAATGACGCACCTCCCTTATTTGTTCTAAATAGTTAAAACAAAAAAATTCCTTATTATCGTTAACCCGGCCCCCAAAATGTCTGAAGTTTTATATGGAAAATCCCTTGTATTTTTTGTACATCCAACTTTAAAAATTCATAACTTTAGTATTGGTTGATAAAAAAATTTAATTTTTGCACACATGTAGTAACTTTTGTCATGTTTAAAAACAAAGTTTAAAACAAAGTTTACAACATTTTTATTAAAATTAAAAATTAAATAAAAAAGCATATTTTTGTTTAAATGGCTATAAATAGGAAAATAACTGTTGTAATTTTTTTTCTGATACATTTTTATAAATGTGACAAAAGTTACTACATGTGTTCCAAAATTAAATTTTTTTTATCAACCATTACCAAAGTTAAGATTTTTCAAATTTGAGTTTACAAAAATACATGGGATTCCCCATATTAAACTTCAGACGTCTTGGGGGGCCGGGTTAACGTTATTATAATGAGCTAAAATTTGACTGAATTTATTTTTAACTATTTAAATTCAAAATAAGACAGTGACCTTTATAATGACCACTCTAATATATGTATATGCAAAATTGTTAAAATTATAATTGTTAAAATTACGGTGTCAGGAACCGTAAAGCACGGAGGTGGAAACGTTATGGTGTGGGGGTAAATGGCGGCATCAGGTGTCGGCAATTTAGTGTTTTTTTAGGTTCTTTGATGAATAGATTCGACTATTTGAATATTTTAAAGAACAATCTTAAGGAAAATGCCAATAAGTTGGGTATGGGTAGGTCATTTGTCTTCCAGCAAGACAATGATCCCAAACATACCTCACATGTTGTCAAATAATGGCTGCTTTATAACGTCCGAACCCAGCTTAAATCACCACCTCAGTCACCCGATTTAAATGTCATCGAACATCTATGGGAGCATCTCGACCGACAAGTAAAAAAACAAACGAAAGATGATTTAAGGCGTGTACTTCAGGATGAATGGTCTAAAATTGGCCAAAACGTTACGCAAAATTTGGTTAACTCAATGCCTCGACATATGAAAGCAGTTATAAAGGCCAAGGGGTACCAAATGAAGTACTAAATGGATAAGCTTTACAAAATAACTATTATAAATTGAAGGTTTATTTGAACGGCTTTCTTACTTTTGTGATATGAATTTTTTATTTTTTTTAGTTTAAATCGAACATTTTTTAAGTTTTCTTTAAATTTTTATTTGAAATGTTACTTTTTTGTTCGAAATACATTTAAATTACAGAAAAAAATTAACATTTTTATTTTCAAATATTACTATCGATTGTTTGAAAGAAATAATCTTTACACTAAGAGTTGCTTACTTACTTTTGTGATTCACTGTACATCGTAAAAATTATACCGATAGCGATTATTAACGGTACATGTGATAGGACCAATTTATTAATTTTCAAATTTCTTGTTAATGGCTATAACGATTTCAATCAAATTTTTAGTTGATCGATGACCGCGTACATAAGCAACGTTTTTACCAAACTTAAATTTTATAATGCCAAGAATCGAATTGATTTTTTACTAAATCACCTCTTTAGTATGATTTTCTGCATAAATTTGCAAATATTTTTAAACACAAATATAGCCTGACATTTTAGCATTAATTGAGAACTTTGTTTTTAAATATCCGACAAATATAAGCCTCATAAAGTGGCCAAATTTGCTTTTTTTCAAGGTTTAACGCAAACATGTAATAGAAAATCAATTTGATGAGGTCTTTAGACATCATTTTAGTAGGAATTTTGTTGTCCCTTCCCAATAATTTTTATAAAGAATTTAGCCTGACATTTCATCTTTATTTAAAGATTTTAACGTTGATTAATATAATCGATTTTTTGAAAGAAGCCATCTCGGTTGAAAAATAATTTTTTATAATTAGGATAGCTGTGCTTCCTCACTAAAGCTCGTCTGCGGCGAAGAATATCTACCACACAAGCAGAACAACTCATTTGGGGTGATCGTTTAGTTTGTGTCAAAATACAAACTGTTTTGTTGCTCCAATCGGTGACTGCATAGTTTCTGCATGTGCGTGTACTCTCATATGTATAAGAGCATGAGATTCATTTTAGCTAAAATGTTTCGTGACTGAAAGTTGCGCATTACCCTAACACTTTCCCTAACACTTCTGAAAGTGAATATCAATTTTAAATTTCAACTTTATTAACGAATAACTTAACTAAATAATAAAATTAAAAATAAATTCAAAAAATTGATTTATTTACAAATCTTTGGCTTATCCTTACACATTTTTAGTTCTTTTACATTTTTCCTCTGTGCAATAGTGGCCAATCTGACTTTAAAATGAGTTATAACGGCATTTTGAAGGATGATGAATACAAAACCAAAACCCTGTTATTTTTTGAGCATATTATACAAAAGAAAATTAAAGCTGTTTCTTTGTTTTAAAACTGCAAGTTTTTGAAAATAAGCTGTTTCTTATATTTGCTCTACTCAAAAAAATGAAAGATGCTGTTAGGCCACTCTTGCATTCATGGCCTCATACAACTCCGATTTTGCTATGATAAGTTCTGAAGCGCAAATCGATCAAAATTATGCATTATTATATAAACGATCAACAAAGTAACAGCCCAAACCAATAGGTTGATTTTCTTATACTGCAGGTATAACCCTTTTTTGGTAATTCATAGATATAGTTTAGTTTTTTATATTTCTTTTTGTCTAAGAAAATGCTATAAAGGGCTCTCAGGGAGCTGTTATTTTGATTTTAAATTTTCACGAAATTATTTGTATCACATTTTAATGATATCTAATAATAAAAATTTACGAAAAATAATTTTTTTGGAAAAAAGACTTATTAATTTTCGTTTTTTAGGCATCAAACGGTTTTTTTTTATACTGACCCTAGCCGATTTTAAATATAAAAATTATTATGTTTAGAACAAAAAAATAGTGGTTTACCATCCAGACACGGCTCCAAGAATTTTATTAAAAATGCTGATGTTGTATGTTAATACAACTTCAAAAAGGGGTTGATGTTCTTTTTTTTTAATTTATTAGCTTACCTCACTTACTTACATTAATATCTGCCAACATTGTTATCTTTAAAAGTCTTTCAAAGTTTTTTAAAAATAATTTAAGTAAAACAGATGATATTTCATTTTAGGTGCTAAAAAGACTGTACCAACAGTTAGTTAAAAGATTGAAAGGTTATATTTTATCTAAATTGGTCCGGCCACTGAATTTGTAAAGAAAAGACAAAAGTCAGATTTTTCGTTTGATGAAAATACATATTACCATTTCCCAATGAGTAATAAAGGTTCTCATCAAAGAGAGCATCTTCTAAAACGGAAAATATGAATTTTGTGATACGCTTTCTCTAAGTCATAGAGGCATAATGCTGGATTTAATGTATCTTCGTCTGCAAATATGAAGAAAAGTAGAGCGGGACAGATGTATGTCAAAACTCCGAGCGTGTGAAAGAGAACCATAAAGAAGATGAACATGTTCGTCTTCATATCTGCATTATGGCACTTCCTATAATCTGCATGTGCGAAGATCTTCTGCATTTTGTTTTGCATCCCCTTTTTTTTTTGCAGAAGTCAGACGAAGATACATGTAAATCCACCATAAATCACAATATTCTTGGATAACGATTAATACCACAGATGTGCAGACAATAAAAATAATGGGGCATATTCATAGTCGTAGATAGACCCAGGTTTAACTAAACTACATTTTTAGACAATTTTGGCTCAATGAATACAGACCGATTTTAATTACAAATTGTTGGTTTTATATTCTTATAAGATAATTTACTTCGTATACTACACAAATAGCTTCGAATATTTTGAAATTATAAACTTAAAAAAATAGAATCAACGTCCGAAAATTCAACTAAACCTGTGTTTAACTTAGACCCAGGTCGAAAATGACTATGAATACGCCCCAATGAGTTTATATGTATGTATGTATGTATGACAGATAAGGGTAATTTGCATTTTTTAAGTTTTAAATATTTTGTAAGGGGGTTTCAAAGCCTGAAATTTTAGAAGATGATGAGGTTGAGAAAGTTAAAATTTTACTAGTGCCTTTTAAATAATTAGTTAGTTATAAAATTGGTTATCTAAAAATTGTCTGCCCTAAAGTGCTTCAACTTTCAACGCATGGATTTTGTTTTTCCTCATACATAGGTATGCAAGTTGTTTTTGTATTTATCTTGACTCTAAAGTGTGTCAATGTCAGTTTTTGCTAGTCAAATTTTGAAAAAAAATCACATAGATTTTTATAAAGAAATATACCCACCCATGTAACGGAAGTCAGTTCTTGCGGCAGTTAAGTGCAATATGAATTTTTTGTAGTTTTTAATTTTTATCTTGGAGACTGTTTGTTCTTTCGAAAACTAACATTCAACAAAAATAAAGCCAACAAAATTTTCAACAAAGCTGGTTTTGGTAAAATTTGTTGTATCTTTGAATTTCCTTAGAACTCATAATTTTATATACCCATCTATAGCTAAATAATATCGGTAAGGAAAATGCGTTTAGCTTTCTGTAAATCTAAGGATTAAGTCACGAATGTCCATGTCCATATTACAACATACAATTACCAATCTCCTCTTACCACCATTATAAATCTTTCATACACTGATTGATGTATGAGATGTACCTACATGTGCATATAAAATTTCGAGAACAAAAGTAAGTAGCGCAGGAATTTGAAACGCCAATTTAGATAATTATATGAATATTCACACACAAATTATATTTAAAAAAAACTTCTACGGGTATCCCACAAAATCTGATTTTTTGGAAAATAATATTTCTGTATATAAAAATGCCAAATAACATTTTTTTTTCATCAACAATTAAGTGAAGAACACATAAATATATTTTTTTATTTTTTTTTATTTTCTCAGAGGAATTTTCACCATTTGTGTGAAGGTATCGTTGTATGCATTTGGTTCTAGCAAAATTTTTTTTTCAATTGTTCTATGATGTTTTCAAAAATTACCAATGATGTTTTCAAAAATGACCTATAGGTACGAAGTTTAAAAAAAGTTTTCGTGTTTTTTTTAAATTTCAAGGAACAATACTTTCTTTGATTTTTACGTAGCTTTTCATAACAAAATTTAATCAAATCAACACTACCGTAATGGAAACAAATTAAGGTGTTCAAAGAAAGTAGAAACGTCAGATTAAATTCGTCATTATTATTTTGGTTTTTGAAAGGAATACTCATCCATTTAAATACTTAGAACTTCATAGATGCTTAAATACGTTTTCGTTCTTGAGAAAAAACTGCTTTTTCCTAAGAAAAAATTTTCTCTAAGAAAAACTACTTTTTCCTAAGAAAACCTACTTTTTTCCTATTTATACCGAATAACTTAATCTCCAATACCAACACTTCTGGCGGCCGCAGCACCAATAAAAGTCAAATCAAAAAGTTACTTTCTAGGATAAAACCTATTAAATAGCTCCATTTTTAAATCCGTCCAAAATAAGCTGTGTTATCGGTAGTTTAGCTATAATAAAAACATATTGAATGAATTAAAATTATGAATCACAATAAGAAACTACACCAATTGGTGGCGTCATAAACCCGGATTACACAAAATTTATTTCCTGACAAGTGCGAGCGTAATTTCTTCTTTCACAACACAATACATCCCAACAAACAACGGCGAGCCTATATCCGTAAGTATATCCCTTGTCCCCATCATCTTATTAAATAGGATCTCAAATGTCCATCGGGCGACAGTTCGTCCCCTCTGAACCATCAAAATATACGTTTCTAATATTCAATTTGGTTACTTCATGATTCGCAGTTAAATTGTGAATTTGCAAAAATAATTCCAAATAATATGATAATGTGGAGGCAAGCGTGCTGTGTGAGCTGGGAGCTGAGCTATAGTCTCGTCTGGGGTCTCTGTCTCTGTGTCTCTGGGCTTTTGCCACTGCTTCCATTGCAAAACTTGGCCGATTACCAGAACAAAACAAGACTATGGCGAGATGGGCTGTTGATGACACCAAAAGATGAAATGATAGAGTATTTTTGGCAAAAGAATGTCTTTGGTTTTTCTTGGGAATGAAAAAAAAGGACTCAATATTCGTTCGTTTTTGTCCTCGTATATTTTTTTTGTTTCTCCTTTTAATAGACTCACTGAATAGCCGGATAATCGCTTTGTTATTTTCATTTTTGTTTGCTGATTTAGCAATTTACCTCCTTATTTGACTTCGGCATTGATTTGAGCCAGCAAAATGAATATAATGTGTAAGCTTTGTGTGTGTGTGGAAGTTTATGTTTTTGTGTATGATGAGTGGGAGAAAACAGGATAAACAAATAATATTTTTTTATATTTATTTCAAATAAAAATAAAGGTAATAGGAATTGTGTTTACCTGCGGGCATAATCAGGATACTCAGGATATATGCATTGTACGAAGTTTGCTTTTGTTTGTTTATTTGACTTTGTGGATGACGTGTAGTTATTTAATATACTTATGTATATATTTTTTTTTTATTATTGTGAATGGTATGTGAATAAAAATGCTTATTATTTGTTTTTCTTTATGATGGGCATGTTGTTTGTTTAAATTGGAAATCCATTTTCATGGGATAACATGTGTATTGGTTAAGTCAAGTACTAATTAGTTTAAACCAACTTACGTTCACTGATTGACTTTGTATTGTATTTATTTATTCATTCACTCAAATATACGAAAATTATTCCATAGATTTTGCTTATATATAATAAATTATAGTTTTAATAATTTTGTATGCAAAAATAATTTTGTTTTAATAATTCAAAGATCAAAGTGAAGAAAGTTAAAAAGCGTTTTGAGGTCAATTTAAAACAAATATATTGAACTGATATCTTGGCAAGAACAGATCTAAATCATCATAAAATATTAAACAATCTACAACAATTAGAAATTGGCTCCGCTGTCCATAATTTGTTGTAATACAATCTAATTATATGATACATGTTTTTAGAGTGCTTTTCAACGCTGATTTTAAAGAGACCAAAACTGAATAGATACATGTATCTTGTGGAAAGTAAATGTCATTTTTATAGAATGATCACTTTTTTTTTAAAGTACAACAAGTAATACATTACCCAAAACCATTTTAAAATAATGGGATTTTAATGAAATTTGGTATATATGTTTCATTTGGCATGTTTACCCAGAATCAAAAGAGTTCCCAAAAATATCTGTGGTTAAAAGTTGTTTTTTGACGGAGAGATGCAACTGAGTGATTATTACCATAACATTCATCAACAAATTCTGACACTTATGAAATTTGCTAAAAATATTGAAATTATATTGGCACCCAAGGATCAAAAGAGTCCATATATACCGAAATTTGTAATGCAGCTGCCTCCACACGATTTCTTAGCTCCTCTAAAGACCTGATCGGCTTGCTGTATACGATTTCCTTAATGCATCCCCAATAAAAAAATCAAGTGGATTTAGGTCTGGTGAATGGGGTGGCCATAAAATTGATCCCAGACGTCCTATCTTCTCTCTGCCTGGATATCTGGCATTTAAATATGCCCGCACAGGCACAGCATGGTGTGCTGGACAACCATCATTTTGAAGCCAATGGGATTCCTTTAGTTCTTGAGGCACTTCTTCCAGAAAGGTTGGGAGATCATTTTGGAGGAACTCCAAATAACCTTGGCCAGTTAAAATCCCCGGCAACTCAAAGGGTCCAATTATTTTCCCATTGAGAATCCCAGTCCAATAGTTTATTTTGAATTGGTACTGGGACCTGTCTTCCCTCATGATGTTTGGGTTTTGTAGTGCCCAGAAGTGGAGATTATGGAGATTAGTGTAGCCATCTCTTTTAAATGTCGACTCATCGCTCCAAAGAATTTTGTCAAAAAACTGCGGATCTTCTTCTATTTTCATTATCATTTGTCGACAAAAACTCATTCTCGTTTCAAAATCTTGCGGCTGGAGAGTTTGCACCCGTGTTAGGTGAAAGGGATGATATTTATATTTACTTAGCACATTATGCGCAGTCGTCTTTCCGATCCCAGTGCGTCGTGCTACTGTTTGGATTGATACTGTAGGATCTCGGTCAAGTTCCGCAAGCACTAAGTCTTCGGTATCTCCTCGAGGGGGTCGTCCCACGCCAGCACCACCAACACCACTACCAGGCAGCTTTCCTTCCGAGAAACAGCTATGGACTCTAATAAACACTCGAAAGCTTCGTTTGCGTTGCCTCTGCACTCTCCATAAATGAAAGGCATGTTTGCATATTCTTGTGCAGAATACAGAATACGTGGCATCGAAAAAGTTCAATCAAACGTCTTAATTATCAAAAAAGGTTCAGGAAAACAGCTATTTAGACCGTTAATTTTTCTGAAGAATGAACAATAATAACGATATAAATAAGTCTTCGTCGTGGTCTTAATCTTATGAATTAAGATCAAATTACAAAAACTTTAATTCAAAATTTAAAAAAACTTACGATTTTATGCGTTCTCACTTTCTCAAGATCTTACAATTTACTATTCAAAAAACACAATTAAAATTGAATCAGAAGACTTTTTGTTTGGAGAAAATAACAAATAAACTAATAGCAACCAACAAAATATTTGATGGGTTTGTTAAAGCCCAATAGAACAGGTAAAATTCAAAACAAGCTCGAAAATGTAACCGTTTTTTGCACTTTTTTGACATTTTTATCAATAATGCGTTCGGCCCTAGAAGTTGAAAGCTTGGATTTATCATTAGGACAACATCGTAGAAACAGCCAATAAATCAAAAATCTGCTATGTTCAACGCTTGGTATTATTTTCACGTTTACTGTGCTAATTTTGAAAACTTTTGTTTTTGCTAAATTTACTCTAGTATTGCAAATTTTTACCAATAACTTGCTATTGACTCTAGATATAATAATAAGTAATACCATTTTGAAATCTGCATTTAACGCGCATATTTTTAAAATAGTTGGCCACTCAGGTATTCATGCATTTTTTTTATACCAGCTATGATTTAACTTTTTCAAAAATTATTTGTTTTCACATTTTGCATTGAAATTCAATGTTAAATAATTTTTTTCTCTAAGAAGTCCAACAGTTATAATAATTTTCTTCTACTTATGTGTTGGCACAAGTAATGTAAAATATTCCTGCAAAAAAAATATGATGGAACTCATTCACTTGTAGTCGTGGTATTCAAAAATGTAAAGTAAGAAAAAAAATAATGCACTGAACAAAAAAATGCATATAACTTTTCTTGTGGTTAGGATAGAACTCTTTTTTATCAGTTTTCAGGACGGTCATTAAGTCTACTATGCGGCATTTCAGGGTTATCCATTACTTACGGGACACCCTGTATAAAAAATTAATTTTTAAGAAAACCGCTCCAACGATTTTTTGTTTTTTTTTTTCATAAATTCATATTTATCAAACAAATCAGATGGCATACTTGATTTTGAGCTCTTTCTCTCAAAGCTATTAAAATAATAAATTTATAGTAAGTTATAGTAACAATTTATTTAATTTTTTTGTAATGCTTTCCTAATATTTTAGAACATATAGTTATGTATGTACTTGTACACCATAAATTTCTAGCTACGTTAAAGTTCTTAGCTACGAGAGCAAGTTTGTGCGATCCGGTCGTGCCCATTTTTTATTTTTATTTTCCCTCATCTTTCCAAGCACATGATGAATTAGTTTCTTCTTGATCTATCATGGGCATGGGCTGACCAAAAAATCCTGCAAAATCATTGTTGTCAGAGTCGTGCCAATTTTCAATTCCAACGCGTGGCATTTCTTTTGTGTCTTCTCTCAAGGTAGAAAGGTTCGTCAGTTCCATTATCTTCACTTGTAATTCCCGGAAAAGTAAATGGCCATATTCTTGCAAAATTGATTAAAACAAAACATTGTAACAATATTTTTTATGCGATAACTGAAGCGCACAAGGCTTGAAATTTGAAACAAAAAACAATATTTGTATATCAACTCTCAAGTTTTTTCGGTCATCTTCTACTTTTTCCAGGAGTTAAGAAAGTTGATCAACTCTAGAGTTGAAAGTCTAAAGTTGAAAACGTCAACTTTGAGTGAATAAATCAAATATACATGTGGAAAATAAAAATATTCAAGTTATGTTCAACTTTGACTGGAAAAAAGCCTTAATGTTTTCACCTACCTACATTATTATTTTCATAATTAAAAACAAATTAAAATAGAAGAAGTTTTCTTTATGAAATTTTGTAAATAAATAAATTTTACAGATGCATTTGTAGGTATGGAAAGTGTGGTCCAATCATAATGCACGATTTTAATTGTGAGTCACACCTTATCTTCAGGTTTTTTGCCCAACTTAATTTGATATTTCTTTGTTACAGTATTTGACAAATTCAATTATGGAGAGGTACACAATTGAGCAGCGTGTTAAGATTGTTAAAGCCTTTTACGAAAATGGGCGCTTAAATCAAAATGCATTTCGTGCACTTCGTGATGTTTTTGGTCAGCATAATCGACCAAATGTGTCCACAATCGGTAGAATTGTGCGCAAATTTCAGCAAACCAGGTCTGTAGGAAATGTGAAAACACCTGTGCATGCTCGCTTAGTTCGTTCTGCAGAAAAAATTGCTGTTCTTTGCGATAGTGTGGCAGAAGAGCCGTCAACCTCGACTCGTCGTCGGGCCCATCAATTGAACATCTCACGAACATCACTGATTCGAATTTCGAATAAAGATTTGAATTTACACGCTTAGAAGGTTCAATTGACTCAAGAGCTGAAGCCCACTGACCATTTCAAGCTTTGTCAATACGCCGAATGGTTTGTTGAACAGACAGAAGTGAATGGTGGCATTACAAAAAAAATCAACTTAAGCGACGACGCACACTTTAACCTCATTGGATTCGTTAACAAGCAGAATTACCGCATTTGGACAAATGAGAATCCACGAGTGATTGTTGAAAAGTCGACGCATCCACAAAGAGTGACGCGGTTTATGGGTTGGCGGCGTCATCGAGCCGTACTTCTTCGAATGAGTTCGGCCAAGCAGTTACCGTGAATGGTGTTCGCTACCGCGAGATGATAACGGACTTCTTGTGGCCAGAAATTAAGGATATAGACTTGGACGACATGTGCTTCCAACAGGATTGTGCCACTTGCCACACAGCCAACGAAACAATGGCTCTTTTGCGCGAGAAATTCAATGGCCGTGTTATCTCACATCGTGGCGATGTTAATTGGCCGCGACGATCATGTGATTTGACACCGTTGGACTTCTTTCTTTGGGAATATTTAAAAGTAACAGTGTACGTCAAGTGTACGCCAAGCAAAATTCAAGAGCTAAAGGATGAAATAATTCGGCACATTAACGACATTGAACCTGAATTATGTCTCAGAGTCATTGAAAATATGGACCATCAGATAGAGGTATGCCACCCAAGCCGTGGAGAGCCTTTGGCCGATATTTTGTTTCATATTGTCATATTTGTCAAATGTTTTTCTATCATAATCTTAAATACTAAGACAATTCTCTGAAAACTATTTGTTTTATTTATTTATTTTTACAATTAATATCGTGCGTTTTCGTTGGACCACCCTTTATTTGAATATATGAAGATAAGTAGAGGACTACATAAAGCTGTAGACTGAAAAAGAAAATAAGAACTTAATAATTTTCGAATTGTTTTATTTAAGAGTTTCTTTTTGTAAAACTGTTCCAGGCGTGCATAAGAGTTTGTTAACTTTCAGAACATGAAATATTTTTATATCGCTTACCTACAACTTAGCGCTTATATTTGGAAATTTTCTACAAAAAACGTTTCCCTCATTCTCTCAAAACTTTGCTTCCTTTTTTATATGCAAAAACTGTAAGGGTTACAATCTCCCCCCTCCACCCCACCCCATTGATTTCCACCATCTTGTTCCGCGGTTTTCTTATCTTCAATCACCAATTGACAGATTTAACGACCAAATTGAGCAACAAAGCTTAAGGCTTTCTAATGAATTATTTTATAGGAGTATATGGGAAGAGCAAAGTTTAGAAATGTTACGAGAATTTTATGTAGTCATTCTTGAAGACAAGAAAAGGGTTTGTTTGATGAAGCCTTTAGGAAAGCAACTAATATAACTTCCTGTAGGTTTGGACATAATCAGTAGCCAATTAAGGCTGTTGCTGCAGAGACATACACTTCGTACACACTTTTTCTTCTCCACTATCAATATGATGTATGTACGTCAGCTTTGCTCAAAAAACTCGACATGTCATATAATGAGGGTACCTACTTAAGCATTTGTATTTTCCTAGAAATTATCCTTCTTATCGTTGACAATTATTATACTACATATTCGCTAAACCTTTGCTTTTTAATTCGGCAAAAATAAAAATTTACACAAATTAAGAGTCACATCTGCCTCAGAAAAAAAAAGAATATAAATCGATTACTTAAGTACTTTAAATAATATTAAATTATTTCGTAAGCCCATCTTGCAATGCCACAAAAAACAATACAAGGGTGAACTTTTTCTTCATTTGACATGTGGGACTGGGTGGGGTGGACTCTGACAGTGGAATGGTCAAAATGCAAAAAAAAAAATCATCCCTCTTAACTACTATACGTTGCTCTTTGCTTGTGGCTCGTGGGCTTGCTTTCTTTTTTTCTTGATTTATTTTTGGTAGTAGAAAAAAAAAAAATTAAAAGAAAATTCTTTTGGGCAAAAACTTGCTTCATATAGCTTTGTTGGCTCAATGACAAAATAAATTCCTAAAGACAACACGTTTTCCATCCCCATCCGGCCTGCGTCGTCGTTGTCGGTCGACAATGACGATGGACACAACAAACGTTTGAACCAATAAACCAAAACAAAACAAAAAAAGACTTTCTTTCCCTGTTCCTAGAGAGCCCTATAGTCTAGTTGAATTATACATGGTGGTATCAGCTTTACCAAAACTGAAAGATATTCTCGTATGCAAGATAGAATGGTGAAAAAAGTGTTACCATTAGTAAATTACAATGAATTAATGTAAGTGCTGGCTTAAAGTCCTTAAGTTTTTTTTTGAGTTTTTTTTTTTGAGTTTTTTAATTGCATGCTCTCCACACAACGAAATTCACATTATCATAATATCCCATGCATCAATTTCCACAAAAAGCTCAAACTGAGCTGGAAAGCTGCACCGCTACAGAGTTATCTTCGTTACGAAATTGTTGGGCAGTACCAATGTTTAATGGTAAGAACTGCCATTGACAGTGGAGTTCCTTTCGTCACCGCAGTTTTGAAGATGCATCTATTACGATTCTTCTTGACCTTCTTTGCAGGGTTCGGTCCGGACGCTTAAGCCTTCGGTGGCTTTTCTCTATTTTCTCGATCGCGTGTTTCTCAT
This sequence comes from Melangyna quadrimaculata, assembly GCA_949320155.1. Classification (NCBI taxonomy): domain Eukaryota; kingdom Metazoa; phylum Arthropoda; class Insecta; order Diptera; family Syrphidae; genus Melangyna; species Melangyna quadrimaculata. The sequence continues at coordinate 386,428,978 of OX439483.1, forward strand.
ACATAAATAAAAAAAAGGCAACGAGCAACCTAGGTCAGTGACCCTTGATTCAATACCATAAATAATGTGACCTGTGAAAAAACAAAAAAACATAATTACGCCAAGCCCAAAAAACCATATTATGTCAAACTAGGAAATTTGTTGACTGGTCTTCTCCTAAACATAAACGGACAAAAACAGTATGATCTCTTAGAGGGTTCATCCAGTTACATTTCGGGACGTGTGACTCCAGTGGCCATTCCTCTGTTAACTCTGCGTGACGTGAGGTCCTACTGGAAGGGGTCTCCATCCGCAAATAATTGTGGTTTGGAGCATATGCTAGCACTTAAGTAAGAACGATCCTGTGACACCCACTTTGCCAGATCGCTATCCGCTCATAAACCATCAACACTGTGCAAAGCTGGAGAGCTTTATGAATAGTAACTCAAAACCAATCCGAATGTGTAACCATCCGGTTTTTGGTGTACGAAGAACTCTTTTAAAAGACCCCCAGTCTACTAACTCGTAAGTTCTAAGAGTATGTAGGAGAACACGGTAAAAAAGTTTCAAAGTTCTTACTAGAGCCATTTTATCACACAGAGAGAAGAGATCAAATCATTGATCTTCAGTTCGGAAAGTTTGTTAAGGTTGTCAAAAAATATCCTTTCTTATAATGGCGCACTTAAACTGGCCAGAGAAAAGCGTGTTTCTCATACTCTTTCCTTTTCCCTTTTCCTGGCGCTCTTTTGTCTCCTTCTGCTCGTTGAGCTAGTGAGTAGCTCTGCCCAGTTGTTCTATGCAGAGCCACTTTGTGTGCTTTTTGGAAGGTTTAAGCTGCTTGGACCTGCTGACACTCATTGTCTAACCAGGGGTTTTATTATGATGGTAGTGAGACCCTTAAAGTCGAAAACAGCATCTCTAATAACTACTCGGAATAGAACTTCTTAATTCGTTATACGAGATTCGATGGAAAAAGTAAATGTCAATCTCTTACAATAGTAGTCATCTGAGGTGGTACTGCTCATTAGGCCAGGAACGTTATGGTATCGTGAATTATGGTAGGTGACCCATAATTAACAGTTGACATTTAAAGATTCGTGATTTACATAATCCCTTGTGAATATTAAGATGTGGAAACTGCATATGTGGCATTCCATTGTAACGTATAGTTTAAAATATAAATTGTAAAATTTTAAATAAATATAAAACAACATAGTTTAGATTACTTTCATACATTTTTAGATCGTTTGAAATTAGGGCTGGCCACGAGACGAGACTCGGCAAGACTTTTGTAACTCTCGTCTCGGTCTCGTGTCGGTCTCGTTTAATTAAGTCTCGTCCCGGTCTCGTCTCCGAAAAATACGATTTCCAGACAACTTGTTGATTATTGGACCGAATTATTTTCGATTATAGTTTGAATATGTGAGAAGAAAATAAATATTTAACTAAAATTAGATTTTTTAATTTATAAGACTCTCTGTAAATTACGGTCCAAATATACAGTCTCATTTCGGTCTCGCCCGGTTGCTTAAAAGGCAGTCTCGTCTCGGTCTCGTCATGCGAGACCGAGATCGAGACCGAGACTTTTCTCGTCTCGTGGCCAGCCCTATTTGAAATTCTTGCTTCTGTGTCGCAAAGGACTTGTCATTAAAAAGTCAAAAACTAAGAGAAGTTTGCGTCACGTGCCCCACATACAAACTACCAAAGTTCAGAACTTCATTAATTTTATTTTAGCTAATCTTTGAATATTTCTAACAAAATAGCATATTCTACAAAATAATTAACAAATAAGGATTTTTTAACAAAACAAAATTTAAACTTTTCTTTTCGCGGACATTTATTATTGTAACTTTTTTAAGGTTTTCGGAACTTATCGCGTAAATATTTAGAAGTATTATAAATTTCTTTTTCCAAAAATTTCAAAGAAATTATACTCTTCGTGGACACGGGATTAGACTGACGTTTGATGGAACAAATTAACCACCAAACGTCAGTCTAATCCCGTGACCACGAAGAGTGTAATTTCTTCGAAACGTCGCGTCGACAAAAAGAAATTCATAATTTTTCTTAATATTTATGCGGTAAGTTCCGAAAATCTTAAAAAAGTTACAAAAAAAATTTGTTGAAAACAATGTACTTAATCTGAATTTTGTAACGTGCCCGACATGTACAAAATTAAAACTGAAAATTCATAGGTATTTGCTTAAATATGTGGTCCTCTTGGTCCAAATCGTGATTTTTACTATGTATTTCCCATCGCTTTGCAGTACATGATATAGTAAAATACCTGGAATAGAACCGACCTTTTTCGATGGGGTTTTTGCTCCTATTTGGGCTTTAATGTCGGCATCGGAGATGTAAATAGTTTTTGTATTCGGTACCAATTTAGCAGCTAAGTTCGCAAATTCTTCAACAACTTGCTTTGGGACATGGTTTTTTTGCCTCACAACGCGTTTTACATTACCCACAAATCCCATCAATTACTCCTTTTCCGTAAGCAGTGGCAAAATACGTCCAAGAAAAAGATTTTTGGTTATTTTGAGACAGTTAATGTAATAGTCTAGCCATAAATTTATTTTAAGACTCTGACGATGGTCCATCACTCCATAATACGAAGTGTCTATTATTTGTACGTTATTATGTTCAGACATGATTTAATGATGCATATGGTTTATAAAAACAAATATTGTGTCTTTGTTTTTATTTTGCGTATCAGTGCATGAAATTTAGGACTCACACTTATTTTCAAAAATTGTAGCAGCTGTAAATAGGGTAACGCTCGACCTTGCCCAAAAAGCACTCTGCACCTCATTTTGACATAAACATGAATATGACATCGAAAAATCAACTTGTAGGATGCGTACATTGGAAGCCTTTTTGTCGGAAGATAATAAGTTGCTCTGGATACTTTTGAGGTTGACATGTTGCTGAAAACTTCTGTCTAATAATTCTCCAGCACTTGTTTCTTCAAATATTATTGTCGTTATTTTTGATCCATTCTTTCCAATGAACTTCCTGAGATCTCGGAATAGATACCATCACCTTCTTCATAATAACATAATTTTTAATCCTTTCAGTTTTGATATAAAATTTTCGTGTAGTTTGCGTCTGCATTGTTCAGCTGGCGTGTTTTAATAACAAGACTTTTTTTGGGCATAGGATGCAAAATTTTGAAAATTTAATATTTAATTCATGATTTTCATCCTTAAATAAATGTAAAACTACTTTCAAAAAATTGTCAAGTAGTACTTCTGTAATGTACATTTGTTACCATTTTTCCACACTACCATACAATCCTTCATTCCGGGTCATGTATGTATAAACGATTTCAGGTCGATCAGCCTGAATTCGTTATCAGAAGCAGTTTCAATTCTGGTTCTGTGAAAAAGTGATAAAATAAAATACACATAATGGAAGTCCGGTATCTTAGCATGCCCTTGTCCATGTCCACCTTATCAAAGTATCCCATATGTTTGTTGTACAGTATTTTACGGATATACGAAACACATATAAGAAAAACTCGTTTATAAAAAAATGCAGTCCAGAACGCAGCCGTGTCTTTTTCCTCAAATTCCCTCTGAAATTAATAGTATAAAAGAAACTCGCATATAAGAAAAACACAGTTATAAGAAATCATTTCCTTGCACAAATATTAATTTCAAGAACAAAAAAGAAAATACATAAGAAATTTACTTCATAATTTTTTAATTTACCTTTTCTAAGACTAGTTTATTCCCATAAATGTGTTCCCATGGTTAATGATAGCTTTAAATTTTCCTAAAGAATTGCAGAAATAGTTTAAAAAGCGCTAGAATACTATGTTAACTTTATTGCTCGATTTTCTGTCTCTTGTATTTCTGTATAAGAAATTTCTTTTCTTATATCAGTTTTTCTCATATATCAGAAATTGTCTTTCTTACATATATCCGTTGTTTGCATATAAGAAAAACTGGGATATAAGTCCCCTTTCACACAGGGAAACCAGTTCCTGGAGATTTTTTTGACGTCTTCCTTTAATTGCCTTGTAGTCAGAATTGTCAGAGATTTTTTTTTGTTTTCATATAAAGTCTATTGGCTGAACGCACATTACGGACAGTGTGAAGAGGGAATGTGCAAAAATCTCCTCAATCGTTGACCGGGGAGATTTTTTTTCATTTCCCTTACTTCTTGCCCTTCTTGCCTACAAACTCCCAGTTGCCGGCAGCTCAGTTTGCTTGTGTGAAAGCAGTCTAAGAAAGAAATTTCTAGGATTTTCAGAGTTTCTTATATTCGTTATGAGGGGCCACAAATTATAAAGCTTATCAAAATCTTGAGATGTTCTTTCTGTTTTTCGCAAATTGTCATTCAAATGAATATGCCAGGCCTAGAAGCCAAGACGATCCCTTGACATGAGTGAACCAACCTAATTATTTCTGAGTTGAAAGATGGGCTGACAATAATCGTAGTAATTGGGAAGATTTTTGGCGCACATCACGAAGGAAAACCTTTACTTTATCTGGTTTAGTTGGAGTGAAGATTTTACTATTTCCTCTAGCTTTTTGCACTAAATGCAATATGTTCAACTAATTGTATTGAAAATAGATGAATAAAAAAAAAACACGTCGGCTGGTTGAATCTTTTTTTCTTCTTCAGTCCTATTCTCAAATAATTTTTTGACGATGTTCAGATGCTTTGCATAGCTTTCTCCTTCTGTTCAAGAACATACATATAAAAGAAGATCATCTTCGCTAATCAATCCCTTGTCATGTTCTTCTTCAAGCTCGTCAACAAAAATGATTTGCATCCGCATCGCCAAATAGATTTTCAACGTTTGCTTCACAATCTTGTGGTTTTTCACCACCGCTTTCTGATTCAATATCCGATGGAATTCCTATAAGAAATTACCTGGGATTCTTCCTAACCCGTCGCGTCTTGGTCATGTATTTATCTTTATATCTTTTATCTATCTTTTTCTAAAAATAAAAATAAAATGTTTTTTTTTTTTTCAACTGGGGCCTCATCACGGAAAACAAAAACGGTCGAACGATATCGTTTTGGAGATAGCTGTCTTTATTTCTCTCTACTAAAGTGATAGAGATAGCAGTATTGAAAACGATATCGTCCTATCGTTTCTGTTTTACGTGATGAGGCCCCTAGTTTGCTGAATCACATCCAACAGCTTTATAAATAGATGTGTGGTTTCACTGCAAAACCACTAGTTATGACTTATTGATAATTTTAATGTAATAGCTTGGCCACTATGATCGAATTTATATTGCAAATTTTCCGCCATTTGGAAGAAATTTCGACGTTCAGATCCAAAGTTCGTTGTCCTTAACTCTGTTTAGTCCGTTATAAAAAAAATTGGTCAATATCCGATGTAGCTATAGATAGCTGAGCGTGGTCGGGAGCTCATCCCTTCCGCATTATTCTCAACATGGATGACTATACCCTTAGTATAATTTTAGGAAGTAGGACCCGGATAAACCAGCACCAGCCTGACTGAAACTGGACAGATCACTGTTGATTTCATATAGGGAGTTCTTCAACTGTCGCCTGTTAGCTCCAAGGAGAAAAGCCTTACTCTCATTAGCAAACCTTCCAGAGGGATTAAAACCTAATCTTCAGTTAAATTACTTGGCCCTTGTGCCAAGGCTAGAGCTACTTAAAATATAATACTTTGTTAGATGTTAAATAATCCATACTTAGATTTAGTTCTCTGAGTTGAACTTGGTTTAACCGTTCAAATTGGACGAGATTAATTTGACTTAAGCTTTAGTTTTGTACTTAAGAACTGATCCTTGTTTTTCTTATATCAATTGAAACTATAACGTGCTTTTTTTATAAACCTGACCTTAGATATATTTTCCTGTGACACAGGCACTGATTTTTGTATGTACTGACTTTAAGATCTTGAATTATTCCTTTTAGAGATTGGATTTAAAAAAAATAAGAATGGAAACCCTGGTGCAGGCAGATGTGTTGGTTCTTTCACGAATCGAGTACCAAACCCAGTCACAGAACACTGGTACAGAAGACAGGCTATACAAAACAACAAAACGGACTCACTATCACTAAAAAGCAACGACAGGGAGACACATGCCAACGGAATCTTCATACTTGCTTCAAAGAGGCGGGCAAAGCTTGGTGGACGGGTGGTTTGATTGTTGCTGAGAAATAAGGACGAGGAAAAGGAAGCACGACAAAAACATTCTTTTTTTTTTGTCGGTATAGGTACCTATACATTTTCAGTTTTATTTATGGATTTAATATAACCTCTGTGGGTATCACGTTGAAAATTATATATATAATATATGTTGTGAAACGATGGCGATGGTCCTACAACGATACAAACTTCATAATTTTTCCTTCTTTGATGTGAGCTGTGATGGCGCTCCTATATACGACGACGATGACGGCAAATAGTGTGATACCTACCCTGTGAGTTTGCTGTGTTTTGCTGATGGGGGGTCGGGTCTCGGTCTCGGGTATCCCTTCGTCTTTGCGCTATCTGTCTGTCTGTATGTCTGGATTGGCGTCTTTAAAACAGAGTCATAACGATACGAAACCCGTAGGAGTTTAAATGGGCGCGTGGCAGAGAAAAATTTTTACTGTGGTTAAATGTTTCCTCTTTCCTCTGAAATATGAGAGACGCAAAGAGACGAAAGTTGGTGTATACGCAAATTGACCCCATTAATTTGCTGGGTTCTGTCAGTTTTTATTTTATTTTATTTTTGGTCTCATCTTATATACCATGGTTCAATGCTTCATTTTGTAAATGGTTTGTTGATTTACAGTTACAGATAAGAAGCCATTTATTCTGTTTTATGCATATGACCGACAAATGACCAAAGAAAATGTTCCATTTTTCCATCAGATAGATGGTATGCTATTTAGCGCTTGTGTGGGTTTTTTTGTTTTGTATTTTGTTTAAATTTTGATTTCGACGACGACGAAGGATTATTATTTTGTTCTCTTATTCCGTGACTTTAATTTTTTGAACTGGCAGAAACTTGATTGCGTCATTCTCATTCGTTACTTTCAACGTTACTTTTATATTAATTTATGTAAAGATGCTCGTTCGTGTAATGTCTCATTTGCTACCAGTCGAATTCTAGTCCGGTGCAGATCCTAAGTAGCTTTTTTTCGAACATTTGAAGTTACTTCATGGCCGACTTTAAGATGGTGATGGATAACCAGGCTGGGAAGGCAGAGCAGATGACAGGGCGCAGGATCTGCTGCATCAGTAGCTTCGTTTTCTGGGTAAGTCCGTTTCTGCATCTCATCATCAGCTGGTTGAGTTGTTTGAAGGCACAGTTGACTTTTGTGAGCACGTTTCATGATTGCGATTGTGTGGTTGAACCTTTAGAAACTTGTTGAGGTGGCTTTGGATTCCAAGGTACTTCAAGTGCTTTTTCACTGATCGTGGATCTCATTCGGAAATTTTAGAACGAGGCTTCTGGAGTTACATGCGCTGTGAGTCTCCTGAAGCACAAAAGCCCTAATTTGGAGGATGCCTCATTTCTTGTAGAAGACGTTAATCATAATCAATTCATTCATCGAAGACATTGATGAAGGGAGCCATCAGCATAACGAAGATTGTCACATCAAGTAGGCACATGATGGACATACTGTTAGCAGGCAGACGAAGGGGCCTCCAGCTTTGAACCCTGTTCAACTCCGTCTTTTCAGTTCCAGTTTATTTAGTTGAACTTATATGTTTCTGCAAGCAAGAACTAAATAGGTACAGAATTTTGTTAGTAACAGTGACGGATGTAAATACAGTAGATTTGTTGATGAGTAATTTGCCATATTGTTAATTATTGCCTATTGAAGAAGTAGTTCAAGACCTCATCTGTTCGGGTTCACTTGTTCGGCTTTAAATGTTTGGTGATATCTGCTACTTCCTTCATATTGGAACTGTGTTGGCAGTTAGGCCAATTACCGGGCGTGGTGTAATTAAAAATGATGACTTCTACGGGGTTTGCTGATTGGATGCCTTGACTATGTTCCAAACTCTAAACCATCAGGTGGTTTATCTGTAAAGTTTCTCTAGAAGAATTTGTGTTGGTTATGTTGATTGTTGTTGGGATTGCTGATTTCTGGAATTAAGCGCTGTTTTGCAACGACCTTCTTGATGGTCTTGAATGTTCTAATTCTGACTTCAACGCTTATAGCCTCTTCTAAAACTAGATATTGTTATGGTGTTGGACGGAGTTCCTCAAAATGACGTTGACACGTTCAATGCATCACGGACAGCCTACTGCAGACCGGAAAAAGGTTCAAACAAGCAAGACAGAACCAATGACCAATCTTTTGTAAATTAAAAATGACTGCAAAAAATAATACAATGCAACGAGGTACTAAAAATGTTTGGTATTATGTGAGAAAACATATAAAATACCATCTCGTCCTCTGTTAATCAAACACTCGTCTCTTACGACACTCTTTTTGTCACTAGATAAAGCCAAACTGCACGCAGGATAGTTTTCTGCTTACTCGACGCTGCAAGAAATTGTTTTGACTCCCTCTGTCCTCCTGTACTTGAAAGCACAAATGATCTTATAAGACGAATCTTCTCTCGTAATTGTTCAGTTACCAGAACCGTGAATGATTTTGATGCACAAAAATCCACTAATGGCTCCAATGCTGGCAATGCCACTGCGTAAGGCTATCCAACTCTACTGGTTCTTTTCGAGTGGAGCATTTGTCCAGTCTGTCCCTAAAAAAGGCGTAGGTATTTTTTTCACACTCAATCTGTCGACTTATTGAACTTAAGTACCTTCCTTCTAAGTTCATGGGAACGCTGATCGAACGAACACTTCTTAAAACCCAGCAGTTTCGTGGCAAAAGGTTCACTGGTGAGGGGTGATCTGATGGTATATCTTACCAAACAGTGGAACAAATCTTAACACCGTTTTGGAAATATTAAGATTATTGTGATAAATATTTAAAAATCGTTTAGGAAACCCGCCTCCCCCATCATATCGCTATCTATAAGCAGGATCTTTCATTGACGAAAATAAAAAGATTTTAGTCTTTGGTATAAGACCATCGTCTGTGGAACGATCACATATTTAACGTCGCTACACCAAATTTGCTGCTTAGTGTTAAGGTTTTCTTCTGATATCTATTAAAGCCTTTATTCGTCCTAATCTCGAGTAGAATAATTATCATATCTGAACGGGAGCACCTAGATTCACTTGAGAATATTAGAAAGAATACAAAATCAAGCTTCGAAAATGATCGGTGATAAGACGATAACTGAAACATTTACATACATCGATTACCGCCGTAATGTTTCATGTCTTGCATTATTTAATCGCTATTTTTATAAACAGTGTTCTAGTGAAATAGTTAGCTGCAATCCTCCCCTAAAACTATTCTACCGTAATACTGGCACTTCTGGGACAGCCCATCAGTTAACCCTTGGCCCCAACTTTGAATCCGGACGTACTGTCAAGTACAGAGATTCATTCTTTTCGCGCACCACACGAATGTGGAATTCTTTACAAGAATCCGTCTTTCACTCTTATTTTAATATTCAGAACACCAAAACCAATGTGCATCGTTATCTGCTTTTAAATCTTTTCCTATTTTCATAATACAAGCACTGTGTACAATCTTTAATCATTCAAAGAATAATCAAAACCCCCTCAGTGCCTCAGCACGCCCACGATATCAAACAACAATCAGTTGTCATACTTAGATTTTGGTTATACACCCACTCCCAAAATTTGCTGTCGGCTCTTGTGAATTTTGTTATAATTTATTTACTATTATTTGTTTTTTAAGAAGAAATAAGTTAGAGAATGAGCCACACCATTCCTTAAAACCCATTTACAAAAATGTATAACCACTAATTAAAGGACTAACGAGAAAACTAAAAAATATTTCCTGTATGAAAAATTTAAAAAGCCTTTCGATTTTGATTTTTTTTTTAATTTTTGACACATCTGATAGAGCTCTCCATAAATATTTTTCGTAGCCTTTTCGTTTATGTTTTCGCTATTAATGTGGAGAGTACAGGCATTTTTCGTTTCGCTTCAGCTGCGTACTATGCTAATACGAACTTCAACTAAGGATGACATTTTACCTTTAACTGCCTAATTGACTAACTGATTGACGTAATGACATATTTTTGTACTGATAAACAAATATTTTAAATCCTCGATGCGAAATCCATGCATATATTATGTAGATTCGAACCATAATACTACATGAGCAGAGCATGCAATTCAGTCTTATACTATAACATGAGGTCATGAGCTTTGAAACCTCAAACCCTTCCTGTTTTCTTATCAGTTACATCAGTAGGTCATTTTCACCATAGTTCCTTGTGCCCATGTCCAGCCCACCAGTTTTAAATTCAAATTACCAGCATGCCGCAGCGCAGCAGCAGCTATTCGGAGTCCTTGTCACTTTTATTTGATATTCGATAATTATCCAAACAATTTAACCTCTCATGGGACTGTTTTATAATAATTTCCGTACGAATTAACGATGCTACTTCCGTATACCTATACTTGGTACTGATGTCCTTTACCCCCATTCTCGATCTCGTTGAAAATCCATTATACGAGTATTATGCTCCACACAAAAACATATGTCCCTTTACACGAACTTACTTCTGGTTCTGCCTACACGACACGACAGACGACAAATAAAGCCAACAACAAACGCCCCGCCACGCTAGCCAACGAACGCCCAGCTTTTGCAAAGTGATGCTCATTATCGAAAGGACATGGTTTGGTTAGTGGCTGATAATAACGGAATTTATAGCGTCTGGTTCAGGCGTTTGCGATGGTAATTTATGTCATAGTTTGACCCACTGAATTATGGCGGTTTAACTGATGCCTCTCTCTATTGGGATTTTATGTTTGCTTTTATATTATGATTTTTTTTGCAAATAACTATAATAATAGCATCAACATAATATAAGGCTTGCAATGTGTCAAGACAAGTTGATAGGAGTAGGAGGTAGCGGGGAGAGCTGCTAGCTGCTACCAATAAATTTATGATTTCACATGCAATTAAATTAAATAAATTAATTATCAGTGGCTGTTGATGGTTACATGCTCGGTCAAATGCGTGTTAAGGTAATAAATTGTTTTTGGGTAATTTTGTAGTTGTTTTTTTTTGTGTGTGAAATTTTATTAAAACATTGCCATCGAGTAATATATACATACCTACAGTGCCTATACCTATCGAAAAATAATTTAATTTATTGTAAAATTAATTAAAAAAAAAATTTATTCTATGAGTACTTAAGTGTGGTTGTTTTGGTTTTGTTATGCGTAAATCCTCTTCTAACGGGTAAGGCCTAGTTCGCACGCGATTACACCGCACGTTTTTTATCGTATTCGGGTTTTACTGAACCAACAGCAGGGTGTTCACATGGCACTTTTTATTTTTGACGCCCGGGCGTCAATTTGTTTTTGACGCCTGGGCGTCATTTTATTTTTGACGCCTGGGCGTCATTTTATTTTGGATGCCCGGGCGTCATTTTATTTTTGACGCCCGGGCGTCAATTTGTTTCTGACGCCCGGGCGTCAATATTTTTTGACGCCTGGGTGTCAATATTTTTTGACGCCTGGGCGTCATTTTATTTTTGACGCCCGGGCGTCAATATTTTTTTGACGCCTGGGCGTCATTTTAATTTGGACGCCCGGGCGTCAATTTGTTTTTGACGCCCGGGCGTCAATAATTTTTGACGCCCGGGCGTCATTTTAGTTTTGACGCCTGGGCTTCATTTTATTTTTGACGCCCAGGCGTCATTTTATTTTGGACGCCCGGGCGTCAATTTATTTTTGATGCCCGGGCGTCAATTTGTTTTTGACGCCTGGGCGTCATTTTATTTTTGACGCCCGGGCGTCAATTTGTTTCTGACGCCCGGGCGTCAATATTTTTTGACGCCCGGGCGTCATTTTATTTTTGACGCCTGGGCGTCATTTTATTTTTGACGCCCGGGCGTCAATTTATTTTTGACGCCTGGGCGTCATTTTATTTTGGATGCCCGGGCGTCATTTTATTTTTGACGCCCGGGCGTCAATTTGTTTCTGACGCCCGGGCGTCAATATTTTTTTGACGCCTGGGCGTCATTTTATTTTGGACGCCCGGGCGTCAATTTGTTTTTGACGCCCGGGCGTCAATATTTTTTGACGCCTGGGCGTCATTTTATTTTTGACGCCCGGGCGTCATATTATTTTCGACGCCTGGGCGTCATTTTATTTTTGACGCCTGGGCGTCATTTTATTTTTGACGCCCGGGCGTCAATTTATTTGTGACGCCCGGGCGTCAATTTGTTTTTGACGCCTGGGCGTCATTTTATTTTGGACGCCCGGGCGTCAATTTGTTTTTGACGCCCGGGCGTCAATATTTTTTGACGCCCGGGCGTCAATTTATTTTCGACGCCTGGGCGTCATTTTATTTTTGACGCCCGGGCGTCAATTTGTTTGTGACGCCCGGGCGTCAATATTTTTTGACACCTGGGCGTCATTTTATTTTGGACGCCCGGGCGTCCATATTTTTTGACGCCTGGGCGTCATTTTATTTTTGACGCCCGGGCGTCAATTTGTTTCTGACGCCGGGGCGTCAATATTTTTTGACGCCCGGGCGTCATTTTATTTTTGACGCCTGGGCGTCATTTTATTTTTGACGCCCGGGCGTCAATTTGTTTCTGACGCCCGGGCGTCAATATTTTTTGACGCCTGGGCGTCATTTTATATTTGACGCCTGGGCGTCATTTTATTTTTGACGCCCGGGCGTCAATTTATTTGTGACGCCCGGGCGTCAATTTATTTGTGACGCCCGGGCGTCAATTTGTTTTTGACGCCCGGGCGTCAATATTTTTTTGACGCCTGGGCGTCATTTTATTTTGGACGCCCGGGCGTCAATTTGTTTTTGACGCCTGGGCGTCAATTTATTTTTGACGCCTGTGCGTCATTTTATTTTTGACGCCCGGGCGTCAATTTGTTTCTGACGCCCGGGCGTCAATTTGTTTCTGACGCCCGGGCGTCAATATTTTTTTGACGCCTGGGCGTCATTTTATTTTGGACGCCCGGGCGTCAATTTGTTTTTGACGCCTGGGCGTCATTTTATTTTTGACGCCTGGGCGTCATTTTATTTTTGACGCCCGGGCGTCAATTTATTTTGGACGCCCGGGCGTCAATTTATTTTTGACGCCTGGGCGTCATTTTATTTTTGACGCCTGGGCGTCATTTTATTTTTGACGCCCGGGCGTCAATTTGTTTCTGACGCCCGGGCGTCAATATTTTTTGACGCCCGGGGGTCATTTTATTTGTGACGCCCGGGCGTCAATTTTTTTTGACGCCTGGGCGTCAATTTATTTTTGACGCCTGGGCGTCATTTTATTTTTGACGCCCGGGCGTCAATTTGTTTTTGACGCCTGGGCGTCATTTTATTTTTGACGCCCGGGCGTCAATTTGTTTCTGACGCCGGGGCGTCAATATTTTTTGACGCCCGGGCGTCATTTTATTTTTGACGCCCGGGCGTCAATTTGTTTCTGACGCCGGGCGTCAATATTTTTTGACGCCCGGGCGTCATTTTATTTTTGACGCCTGGGCGTCATTTTATTTTTGACGCCCGGGCGTCAATTTGTTTCTGACGCCCGGGCGTCAATATTTTTTGACGCCTGGGCGTCATCTTATATTTGACGCCTGGGCGTCATTTTATTTTTGACGCCCGGGCGTCAATTTATTTGTGACGCCCGGGCGTCAATTTGTTTTTGACGCCCGGGCGTCAATATTTTTTTGACGCCTGGGCGTCATTTTATTTTGGACGCCCGGGCGTCAATTTGTTTTTGACGCCTGGGCGTCAATTTATTTTTGACGCCTGTGCGTCATTTTATTTTTGACGCCCGGGCGTCAATTTGTTTCTGACGCCCGGGCGTCAATATTTTTTTGACGCCTGGGCGTCATTTTATTTTGGACGCCCGGGCGTCAAGTTATTTTTGACGCCTGGGCGTCATTTTATTTTTGACGCCTGGGCGTCATTTTATTTTTGACGCCCGGCGTCAATTTATTTTGGACGCCCGGGCGTCAATTTATTTTTGACGCCTGGGCGTCATTTTATTTTTGACGCCTGGGCGTCATTTTATTTTTGACGCCCGGGCGTCAATTTGTTTCTGACGCCCGGGCGTCAATATTTTTTGACGCCCGGGGGTCATTTTATTTGTGACGCCCGGGCGTCAATTTGTTTTTGACGCCCGGGCGTCAATTTTTTTTGACGCCCGGGCGTCAATTTTTTTTGACGCCTGGGCGTCAATTTATTTTTGACGCCTGGGCGTCATTTTATTTTTGACGCCCGGGCGTCAATTTGTTTTTGACGCCTGGGCGTCATTTTATTTTTGACGCCCGGGCGTCAATTTGTTTCTGACGCCGGGGCGTCAATATTTTTTGACGCCCGGGCGTCATTTTATTTTTGACGCCTAGGCGTCATTTTATTTTTGACGCCCGGGCGTCAATTTATTTGTGACGCCCAGGCGTCAATTTGTTTTTGATGCCCGGGCGTCAATATTTTTTGACGCCTGGGCGTCATTTTATTTTTGACGCCCGGGCGTCATTTTATTTTTGACGCCTGGGCGTCATTTTATTTTGGATGCCCGGGCGTCATTTTATTTTTGACGCCCGGGCGTCAATTTGTTTCTGACGCCCGGGCGTCAATATTTTTTGACGCCTGGGCGTCAATATTTTTTGACGCCTGGGCGTCATTTTATTTTTGACGCCCGGGCGTCAATATTTTTTTGACGCCTGGGCGTCATTTTATTTTGGACGCCCGGGCGTCAATTTGTTTTTGACGCCCGGGCGTCATATTATTTTGGACGCCCGGGCGTCAATTTATTTTTGACGCCCGGGCGTCAATTTGTTTTTGACGCCCGGGCGTCATTTTATTTTCGACGCCTGGGCGTCATTTTATTTTTGACGGCTGGGCGTCATTTTATTTTTGACGCCCGGGCGTCAATTTGTTTTTGACGCCTGGGCGTCATTTTATTTTGGACGCCCGGGCGTCAATATTTTTTGACGACCGGGCGTCAATTTATTTTTGACGCCTGGGCGTCATTTTATTTTTGACGCCCGGGCGTCAATTTGTTTTTGACGCCCGGGCGTCAATATTTTTTGACACCTGGGCGTCATTTTATTTTGGACGCCCGGGCGTCCATATTTTTTGACGCCTGGGCGTCATTTTATTTTTGACGCCCGGGCGTCAATTTGTTTTCTGACGCCGGGGCGTCAATATTTTTTGACACCCGGGGCGTCATTTTATTTTTGACGCCTGGGCGTCATTTTATTTTTGACGCCCGGGCGTCAATTTGTTTCTGACGCCCGGGCGTCAATATTTTTTGACGCCTGGGCGTCATTTTTATATTTGACGCCTGGGGCGTCATTTTATTTTTGACGCCCGGGCGTCAATTTATTTGTGACGCCCGGGCGTCAATTTGTTTTTGACGCCCGGGCGTCAATATTTTTTGACGCCTGGGCGTCAATATTTTTTGACGCCTGGGCGTCATTTTATTTTTGACGCCCGGGCGTCAATATTTTTTTGACGCCTGGGCGTCATTTTATTTTGGACGCCCGGGCGTCAATTTGTTTTTGACGCCCGGGCGTCATATTATTTTGGACGCCCGGGCGTCAATTTATTTTTGACGCCCGGGCGTCAATTTGTTTTTGACGCCCGGGCGTCATTTTATTTTCGACGCCTGGGCGTCATTTTATTTTTGACGGCTGGGCGTCATTTTATTTTTGACGCCCGGGCGTCAATTTGTTTTTGACGCCTGGGCGTCATTTTATTTTGGACGCCCGGGCGTCAATTTGTTTTTGACGCCTGGGCGTCAATTTATTTTTGACGCCTGTGCGTCATTTTATTTTTGACGCCCGGGCGTCAATTTGTTTCTGACGCCCGGGCGTCAATATTTTTTTGACGCCTGGGCGTCATTTTATTTTGGACGCCCGGGCGTCAATTTGTTTTTGACGCCTGGGCGTCATTTTATTTTTGACGCCTGGGCGTCATTTTATTTTTGACGCCTGGGCGTCATTTTATTTTTGACGCCCGGGCGTCAATTTATTTTGGACGCCCGGGCGTCAATTTATTTTTGACGCCTGGGCGTCATTTTATTTTTGACGCCTGGGCGTCATTTTATTTTTGACGCCCGGGCGTCAATTTGTTTCTGACGCCCGGGCTTCAATATTTTTTGACGCCCGGGGGTCATTTTATTTGTGACGCCCGGGCGTCAATTTTTTTGACGCCTGGGCGTCATTTTATTTTGGACGCCCGGGCGTCAATTTGTTTTTGACGCCCGGGCGTCATTTTATTTTTGACGCCTGGGCGTCATTTTATTTCGGACGCCCGGGCGTCATTTTATTTTTGACGCCTGGGCGTCATTTTATTTCGAACGCCCGGGCGTCATTTTATATTTGACGCCTGGGCGTCATTTTATTTTGGACGCCTGGGCGTCATTTTATTTTTGACGCGTCATTTTATTTTGGACGCCCGGGCGTCATTTTATTTTTGACGCCTGGGCGTCATTTTATTTTTGACGCCTGTGCGTCATTTTATTTTGGACGCCCGGGCGTCAATCTTTTTTGTCGCCTGGGCTTCATTTTGTTTTGGACACCCGGGCGTCATTTTATTTTTGACGCCCGGGCGTTAATATTTTTTTGACGCCTGGTCATAAATAACTATATAACAATAAAATAGTTAAAAATAACTATTTTATCTACCAATATTAACTATTAAGTAGTTGATTGTACTAACATTATGAATTGACAATGATAACAGTCATAAATAAAAACTCTTTCAACTTCACTTAATCACTTTAAAAGCAATACTGCCCGAAAAAATAATTCTTACACATTCAGCCGATGAAAAAATAACGGAATAACAAAGTCAAAACTTATGGCATAAAACAACGGATATGTTACTGCTTCTCCAGCGATGGCAGTTGGCATCACCGGGCGGTAATGGGAGTTCTGCTTCACTTACTTGCGTAGTTCAAATAACCCTTTGAATTTTACATCTTTCACAATAAAGCTGCAATGCAAAACGGACTATTAGATCACATAAATTATCATCTTTGTTGCACCTTTTTTATGTAAAAACGAATTTTCTTGAGAAAACTCAAAGCCTTTTTAGTTTGAGTAAGAATAAACTATTTCATAATAATATTCTTTTCTCTATTTTTCATTTTGATGCTAATTCAAGGAAGAAAACAAAGAACTGACATCAACATCCAAAACCATCATTAATAGTGCGAAGCTCTTCTAGGGAAAGGGACTTTCATAAAAGATAAAAAAGAAACAAAAAACATAAGGAAGAACCTCCAGAACAGAGATGTGCTGCCTGTTTCTATAGAAGGATTTGAATCTGTGAATGAATATGAAAAGCGTTTTTGAAGCGGCCAAGCCATTACAAAGTGCTTTTCCTCGATTCCGGATCCGGGCCACCTGCCGCCCGTTGTTAGTAAATACCTTGCTCAAGAACAATGAGCAAAAAAAAATGAATACGTTTTTGTTGTATCTATAAAGTGATTGTTCTAATCGACTACGCTTGGTCATTGTTTCTTATCACAACAATAGCATCCTTGTCCTCAGATCCAGAGCAATGGGCGGCCGCTGCTGTCGGCAGCTATAAAGTGTTTCCAGGAAAAGTGTTTTTCGTTGGGAATATCATTTAAAATGTCATCGTTTTCATTTCTAAAGCATTTTTATTGCCTTTTTTGTTTTATATAGTATTGAATATGCTTACAGAGAATGGCCAACCCTAGAATAATAATTAATTTAAAATATAAAGCGAAACTCCTTCAAAACGATATAAACGATTCTCTGATGAATAAATTATTCTCATGTGGACACCAGCTTCAATAGTACATAAAAGGACATTTTGGTTATAGATATGCCGCTGTGTTTGACTTATAGGTAGCGAAATATGTATACCGGTTTAAGTCTATTATGTTGGCATTGCCATCGGCAGTGAACGGCTTTGTCTTCAAGAAAAGGCGGTGTTTCAACAAACAAACAAAAATAAATTTGAATACCTATATATTTTTACAAAAGTGTATTTCAGGATGATTTCAGAAAGGCTGGTTCAACATTTGAAAGCCCGGAATTATCCATAAACAGATCGTACTAAGGTAACTCGGTCGGGTGTCGGGTTGTCTTTAGTAGCCAACCCTCTCATCAGTAGATTTGCGTGACTGTCAATCGGGAGTGTCGTACTAGCTCCTTTACCGAAAGCAGTAGGTACATGTTTAGGGAGATTGGGGCATATTCATAGACGCAGATAGACCCAGGTTTAACTAAACTACAGTTTAAGACCGACAGACCGATTTTAATTACAAATTGTTGGTTTTATATTTTTATAAGATAATTAATTTGGTATACTTCACAAATAGCTTCAAATATTTTGAAATGATAAACTTAAAAAAATAGAATCAACGTCCGAAAGTGCAACGAAACCTATATTTAACTTAGACCCCGGTCTAAAATGACAATGAATACGCCCCATTATGTTTGCCTCCATGTAAGCGAATCGTTAGCATAAAGGAGATTTCCGCATCCAGTTCACACAGTCTAATCAGATATTATCAGGCTGTTGAAGAAGGCGCTTAGCTTCGATTAAAGCTTCCGGCTTTAATGCTCTTCACTTGTGATTTGCAGGTGCCTAGTCGAACGTAGAATTTTCTTTAAGAAAAAAGAATTTTTGTTAGCCACGAATGTAGAATGCTTTCTTAACATCCAGCTCTTGA
Organism: Melangyna quadrimaculata; assembly: GCA_949320155.1. Taxonomy (NCBI): domain Eukaryota; kingdom Metazoa; phylum Arthropoda; class Insecta; order Diptera; family Syrphidae; genus Melangyna; species Melangyna quadrimaculata. Next base: position 386,447,699 of record OX439483.1, read on the forward strand.
GTGCTATAGTGATGTCTTGCTGGAATTTCAGAAGTGGATGCAGCGTGGAGCCAACCTGATGATGATGACATTTTTGCTGCAGATCCTCTTAAGCCTATGTAATACTACGTTTTCACTGAGCCAAATGAGGTAATTTCGTTTCAAATATCCAAATGAGATCCGAAATTACCTCATTTCCCATACAAATTGTCGTTTCCAAATGAACTAAATTCAACCAAATTTGCACAAAATGAGGTTCGAAATGAGGTAAATCCATCCATCAGCAGTCGATGTCAAAAGCTTTAAAGAGCTCTTGCACGAAAATGTCAAAACACAACGAGAAAACAACAAAAACAAACGTTTAACTGCCATTCCAAATTCAAAATGAAATGAGATATCAAACGAAATTAGCAAATTTGATAATGAAAACACATTTTTGTCAAATTCCGAAATTACCTCATTTCGTCTCTAATGAAAACGTAGTATAATACTTCTGCTGGTATTTAACTTCTGTTGTTCAGAAAAAAATGGGCCTGTAATTGGACACCAAGTTGCAACCACCTTTGTTCTGGATAGCGAAGATCTTTGCTGTTTTCCACCTTTGGGGGAAGTAGCAGTTATTCTTTTTGATTGTTAAGAAGACCTTTTCAATATGTAGTTTGAGACTCCATTTAGTCCGGATGATTGTTTCGGCTTTGAGATTCCGATAATACCTGCTACCTCCCCCAGATTGCAGAGATGTTGCAGTTGGGTCACTTGTTGCGTTGGAGTCACCAAAAACGACTCGTTCTGGATTTGGCTGAAAATTTTGTTGAATGGATGTCTCGACTTCGTTCAGAGAGGCGTTAGGCAATAACGACCAAGGCAAAAGCGCCCAAATCGAGTTGGAATTATAGCCCATTATAGTTAAAATTATATTATTATTATTATTAAACCAATTTTGTGACGCCAATCATAAAATGGAAATATCGCCCAAAAATTGAATATTTAAATTGTTTTTGTAAAATTTGGGGGTTGTTTCCTCAATTTTGGTCGATTTTTCCAAACAAAATTTCAACGGAATTTATTGTCAATAGTTTTCTTTAACAAGAGTACCTTGGGTTGCCCTTTTTGGGTCCTCTGTCCCGCTCACGCGACTCCGTCACTCCGCTTATGGTATGCTCAGTCGCCAATCAGGCGCCTATGTTGTCAGTTGGTGTGCACAACCAAAAATTGACAACATAGGCGGCTGCCTGACGACTGAGCATACCCTAAGCGGAGTGACGGAGTCACGTGAGCGGGACGGAGGACCCAAAAAGGGAGTTTAAGTCCTTGAACCTGCGAAGCAGACCACCCAAGGTACTTTTTATTACATATAAACCGAAAGCACACCAAGATAAAACATAGGCACCTGCCTGGCGACTGACCATACATTCAGAGGTGTTCAGAGTTTTTTTGGGCGATATTTCCTTGCATTTGGGCGTAACATCGTTGTTTTGTAATTGTTTTTGTCAACATATCCATTTGTTGGGCCTTATTTCTAGTTTGTCTTTTTCAATTTAAAATTTTGGGCGTTGTATCATCTACATAAATTTAGAAAAAAAACGGAAAAAACGCCCAAAACTGGAAACAAAAATACAACAACAATTTCTTCAGAATTTTATTTTATTATTGCCTAACGCCGTTCAGAAACGCAGGATTATAAGGTGGTTTTGATGTGAAGTTTCCCTCGAAGTAGTAGGCGAACGCTTCCCTGTCTGTCCTGTGATGTTGCTTCAGTGTTGTTGTGACTGAAGATTTCCGGGATTGGTTCCTTTTTTCCAACGATTTTGTTAATGTCTTGAATGCTTCTGGTCCTGGCTTGACCGCTTGTAACCTCTTCTGGAAATGGATGTTGTTATGGTGCTAAAGGGAGTTCCGGTATATGACGTTGACACATAGCAACTCCCTGTAGAGTTGAAGTTGATCTTGGTGATGTTGAGCTCTTTTACGGATAGATCATTTGGAGTCGTTTTCTCAGCCACTGTCTGTGTATATAGATTCTGTTTGTACCAGTACCTACACGGAAAGATGCTGGTACCTAGACTTTGACGTTCTAAGTCGCTTCTGGTTCTGCAATGCAACACAGCTTATCAGGAGATCATATATATAGCAGCGTTCATTTCCCTGTCCAGCCAGTTTCGGTTTAAAGGTGAAAGCGTAATGTTTTCTTCAATATTCTGTTTGAGTCGTCCAACACTCAGCCATCTACATTTAATGAATTTCTCTGTTGGCTATGTTGCTAGACAGATGGGTCGGTCGAGCTGGAGCTCAGGAGATGGAAGGAACATTTTGCCGCCGTAATTAACCAAAATGAACAATTCACAGAAAGAAGTTCCCCTCTTTGCAGCTGCCCACCCAGTTTAGTCGAGATAAATTCAGCAATGAAATTCCTATAAGTAAACAAGGCGGTGAGCTTTGATGGCGTTTCCGCTGAGCTTTATCAATCAAATCGCAGACATAGGAGAGTGAAAGTTAGCTAGGGGGATTCCATGCAGGTTTATCCGGTAAGATCATATCAGTATCTTAAAGATCAGAGTAGAACAATGCGTGGAGTTTCGTTGCCTCTTCATATATTCCTTGTCGATTATCGATTACGAAAATGCTTTGAATATTTTAAATCGAGATTTTATTTGTTTAGTCGTACACAGAAAAGGTATACCTGAGAAGCTTACCGGTATTATTAAGGCTTTTCCAATACGAGGAGAGGTATCGAAGGACTTCGATATCCATAGCTGAGTTCGATAGGGGAGTTTACTTTATCACCGTTGTTTTTTTGGAAATGTTTTTCATGCAGCCCTAAGCGATCCAGCTCGAGGATGATGGACGATGTCTTCCTCTCTGCAACATCTCAACTACCCGGACGATATTTGATTGTATCATGGAATTTTACCAGATGGTGAGCAATCTGGAAAGTGAAGCAAGGAATTTGGGCTAAGGATCAACTCCGGAAAACGAATTTCCTTAATATTTTTTGTAACTGCTCAATTTGACTTTGAGGGACAGAAGTTGAACAACGTTCTGTACCAAGCGTTGTCTCGAAAGACGTTGGTAGTACAGTACAGATGAAGATGTTCATTGCCGTATTGGTATAGCAAAATCTGCTCTCTCAGTACGAAGACCAGGCTGGTGACTGTTCCGCTAGATCGTAGAGCCCATACTACTTGATGGATGTAGTACATGGAAAGTGGTCGCCTCAGCCTCTTCGACATTTGAGAATAGATGTCTTCAAATCTTTCTCAGGATTTGACCGAATACCGTCTTAAACCAAGAACTCCTTGGGAGAACTGGCCAAAATCCTATCGACAAAAGGAAGTATCAGTGGATTGGTAAAGAGTCCATCGCGACACACGCAATGAAGTACGATCCTTTTACCCAAGATTGCAGAAGCTCTGAGGGCGAGAGAAAAACTTGGCGCAGAGTAGTCCAAGAGGAATCTCAGAACCTGGGAAGAAGTTGGACAGAGCTCAAACACATTTCCAGAAACAGAACAAGATAAGGTATAGTGGTTTTTGTTAGTTGACGCCCTATGATGTACTACGGAGAGGTTAAGGAGCTAGGTGAGTTAGTATTCCGTCATGTGAAAGTTAGCTGGCAAACCTATTTTCTCATAAAATTCTTTAAAAGTTATTAATATTCACTAAATCAATCCAAAAACTCTTTAAACTTATTAATCATGGTTATAACTTATGTATACCTACATTCCAATTCCATTAATTAAAAGACAAAATTAAACAGTGTCTTGTTGATGAGGTACCTAAACGAAAAACCATGTCAATGTTTCTGAATCCCCTCATATATTAAATAAACTTAGGTATTCCGCAAAATAATCATTTATTCTTTGGACAGCAAAATTATAACTTTTCTCATTTACAAGTCCAGGAGTACATATATTCAATAATTACATACAACTCAAGCTGAGTTCTGAAATGGCCTCTGAGAGTTTAGCAGTAGACCGCAAATAGGCTTTTCTTCTTGATGGTTCTTCTATGGGTTTTAGTTTCATTAAATCAATGAGTGTGAGAGGCCTAAAATTGAGCAGAACTATGAGCATCAGCAACCTTCATTACGAAAACTAAATTATATGCTGGTTATAATACTTCTGATTATATGTAGGTAGTAGGTAGTAGGTTTCTTTAGTTGATGCAAAAGTAGGACAACCTTTTAGGGCTAAAACCTATTATGTGGCCAGGTATGGGGACTTAAACTTCACTACACCTACAACAAAGCAACATACAAAGATATGTATCCTTATAGAGTCCTTTACCATGTCCTATATTGTAAGTTTACTAAAAGGATGAATATATTGATATGTATTGTATAGATTACCTTGTGTTGAGATGGACTTCGAAAGGGTGAATTACATGACCGTAAATATCCTCTTTGGACATCCAAATGAGTTTGTTTGGTATATAACTTTTCTAGTTTCATTTTCATGTTCATTGTTTCTGTCTGTTGTGTGTTGTGCCTTTGTGTGTGAGTGTTTATAAGTTTTCCCATTAGGATAAAGCGAGCCTGTGAAAACAAGGACTTGATTTATACATCACTGACAAACAAAATTTGTTAATTATTTCTTCATTGATTGTTTTTTATTGAGAAGAAATAGATATATTGAAGAAGAATAAGCTATGAACTTAGGCAAAGGGAATAAGCAATTATTCTGAGTTAAAGGACCTACTCATGCTGAATTGAAATCCTAGAAATAGGCAATTGTATTGATATAACTAACTTATACGAAGCTATAAGTATATTCACATGTGTTCTTGATAGGAGATATATATTTATATAGGAACTCTGAAACTATTGTCTAAACTTTAGAAAACCCTTAAGATCTCCAACTTCTGGCTTTACAGACTTTTTCGTTTGTCTTTCCTTAAATACTCGTAATATTAATGAAGAATGTAGATATATTATTTTTTTTATAAATTTTAAAAGGATCCTGTCCAATAACTAAGATCTATTTGTATATGGTGAAGTTTTTTATAAAGTATTTTATTGTTTTACTTAAAATCAAGGCTCTTGGAATACTTCTATATTTTGTTTCACTTGTTTTTAATATCTTTGATTTTTTTTTTTTTTGGATTGAAAATATGACTTAAAAACATTTTTGTTCATCATCGGCAAAGCGTTTAAAATTCATAACTGGTTATAACTTAGTTTGTTTTTTTTTGCATTTTCTCAACTAGCATACTAGTGCATACTTAGAAATTTGTTTTTAAATGATAATTATTCGTAACGTTCATATAGTACGGATTCCTGACGTTGGAGGTCAATCCACCAACACTCTAGACTTGTTCCTTACCTCTGACCCTGATTAATACACTTTTAGTGTATTATCGCCTCTAAGCACATCAGACCATTGTGTCATATCTGCCAATTTCTCATGCCAAAAAAATAGAGTTAGAGAAAAAACTCCCAAGAGAACCGTTTGGCAATATAAGAAAGCCAACTGGGACGGTCTCGACGATTTTTCAAGAAATTTAACTGATCACTATGCTTCCTCGATAGTGACGTAGATGCCAGTGCAGATATGATCACAAATTTAATTCTTTGTGGAATGCGAAATTTTATCCCGAATAGGGTGAAATCTATGAAACCCAGAGAAAACTCATGGTTTGATTCGAGCTGTAAAGAGGTTACTAGGGGTAGAGAAGTAAGCTTCTGTTGTTACAAAACCAACCCTACTGAGGAAAACCGGAAATGGTTTCAACAAGCTAGAAGGACATGTAACGTTCATATTCGACAAACCAAATTTTTACATGGACAAAAATTGCGACACAAAATACTAGAATGTCCCAAATGTAGTAAAAATGTTTGGACATTTGTAAAAACATACCAAACACCACCTCGTCCTCGATTCCAACGTCTTCAATGACACCCTTTTTGTCAGCTCGTTAGATAAAGAAACATTGCTTGCTGCCCAGTGTGCTGTTACTTCTACACTGCCAGAAGGTGATATGGCTCCTCCTGTACTTGAGAGCGTAAATGATTTTATGGGACAAATTATCTTTTGCACTCATTCAGTTGCCAGAGTTCTGAAAGATCTCGACATTTTGGCCCGGATAGTATCCATCCGATTGTTCTAAAGAGGTGTTTTTCAACGCTGGAAAACCACTGCGTATAAGCTTTTCCATCTTTCTTACTCAGCGGGTCTCTTTCCGAGTGGATGGAAAACAGCATTTGTCCAGCCTATCCTTTCTTTCCCATTAAACTGTTGACCAATTGCACTTACGTCCCTTCTTTCCAAGGTCATGGATACGCTGATTAATTTCCAGGTTAAGAAATATCTCGAAGAACGAAAGCTTCTTAATGACCGGCAGTTTGGCTTTCGTGTCAATAGGTGCACTGTTCGACTTTTTATCTCAACGAGCAGGGGAACAAATCTTAAAATCGTTTTGGAGAAAGTAAGATTATTGCAATTGATATTTCAAAAGCGTTTGATAGAGTTTGGCATTAAGCTCTCTTATCGAAAATGCGCGCATTTAGTATCGATGAACCTGTTCTTCTATTGGATGGTTTCATGTCTGATATCCACAAAATAAATGCTATTGTGCCCCAGGGCTCCGTTTTGTCTCCGACTGTCTTCCTTATATTTATAAATGATCTTTTGTCTGAAACTTCTTATCCATTAAACTGTTTCGCTGACGATAGTACCCTCAGCTTCTCATATTCGTTTATAGATTCACATCCATGTCCTTCGGATGTGGAACTTGAATAGAAGCGTATGATAAGCTTATTAAATTCCGATCTCGACAGCATTGTCCGATGGGGAATCAAAAACCGCGTAGAATTTAATGCTTCAAAAACTCAATACTGTCTGCTGTCGTTCAAGCGAAACTATACTATCCTATCGAGGAAACCGAACAGCTCTCAGATCTCGGTATGTATGTCACAGACCACCTTTTGTGAAATTACCACATATTTGACGTCGCCAAAAACGCTGCTAAATGCTTCGGTTTTCTCCGTAGATGCAAGAAATTTGTCTCCCTTTCTAATCTGGCTGTGATCTACAAAGCTTTAATTCGTCCAAAACTTGAGTATAATCCTCATGTTTGGGCAGGAGCTCCAAAAACTTACTTGAGTTTTTTAGACAGAATACGAAAGAGAGCTTTAAAACGATAGGTAAAAAATCTATAACGGAAACAATTACATCTCTCGAACACCGCCGTAATGTTTCATGTCTTTCTCTAATTTACCGCCATTTTTATAATCAGTGTTCAAGTGAACTTGTCAGTTGCATTCCTCCCCTTAAACAATTCAACCGTAATTCTCGCGCTTCTAGGAATGCCAATCAGTTATCCCACGAGCCAAACTTCGGACGTAAATTTAAAGTACAGGGATTTTGTCATCAGTCGCACCACACGAATGTGGAATGCCCATTGCGACATACAAACATTCAAAACCAATATGCATCGGTATCTCCTATTAAATGCTCTCCTACTTAATCGCTCGTGCTGTGTTAAAACATTTTAAGGGTAATCATAACCCCTTTTGTGCACACGGAATATATATAAAAAAAATAGTTCGTCACTTTGTAACAAAGCGTTATACTTTGCTTCCCTATCAATGAGCAAAATTAGTATGGACAATATTCCCCTTTGTATGCAGCAAAATAGATGCACACCAATTGATGGCATAAATCGTTGCAAACACAAAAGGCGTAACTTTGATTTGGTTTGGTGGTTCTATAAGTTCACATTTACTTATAGCTGGAAAGTTCATATGTGGAGGTTGGATTTTCAACATAGTTCGTCTTCTGCTTTACCCAATCGTTGTATAGCAATCTTGAGTACTTAAAAGCAGAATTCCTAACAAGAGACACACTAAAGGCTACGTATTGGTACCATGCCAACTTTTGGTCTTAAAAGATTATTTCTGCGATCAACTATCTTCAAAAGATTATCGTTGACAGATGTGTCCCCACTTGCACTATTTTATCCTCCAGTTTTGTGTTAGAGGAAGGAGTACCGCTCCACACCAAATGACTACCGCGTCCACACTGCCTCAAAATGTACCGTTTATTTCTTTGGTTTAATATTTGAGACAGGAGACGCTCCGCACCCATTTTTCCCTCGTCTACTTTTCTTCAAAAAGCCTACGAGGGCAGAGTAAGCTACCGAGGGCTGCTCATCGATTGTTTCTTTAGTTTGTTACTAAAGACAAAAGTAAGCCATATACCTTGATTACTGCTTTTTCCATCGCTGCACTTCTTCTAAGTGCACCGCGGGCAGGATACCGTTTATTCCTCTAGTTTGATGCTAGAGGCAGGAAATCGCATTCCGCTCGTACTTCTCCCGCATCTATATTCCTCTACCGATTATTCCTCTAACTTAGTGATAGGGACAGGAAGAAAACCAGTTTGTAACCATTTTCGAGTCCAATATAATAACATGAATAAATTAAAGCTATATTTATTACTTAACTCGAGTTTTGACTTCCAATCTCCCAAGTTTTACTTTGCTTTCTTTGGGATATACCCTGGCCAACCCTGAGTCTACCCCAGCCTCGATAGAAAAGCACTATAACTTTTCACTTCCACTCGATCAAGCACCCTTTTAAAATAGATATTTGTATGGACTTTTCTTATATTTGTTTTCCATAAGAAAAGGAATATTTATACCAAGTTTTATCAACGTAACATTATTTTAAAGTGTAATATTTATCTTTCGTACTGAATTTATAGTCATACTTAGATACATAAAAATGGTTCCGGTTGACGTATCGTCTTAGTTTAAATTACATTACATTACTTTGGTGGGGCTCACGGAGTTTTAGCTTTTCTGGCGGTACTGGTGGAGCTTTTTTTCTTTTCTGGTGGAGCTGGCGGACTTTCTGTCGGTGGTGGCTGATTGGTGGCGGAGTGATCTGGGGGGACTGTTGGAACTTTCTGTCTTTTCTGTGGCTGTGTGGTGGCGGGATTGGTGGCAGAGTGAATAAGTAACCCCGCGACCCCCGGTACTAAGCGAATAGGAGGTCAGAGAGTTGGTGTCTTGATGATTTGTCATCTCGTGTATGTAAAAACACCCAAAATGTACGTAAAAAATAACCCAAAAATCAAGTTAAAACACGAAATTTACGTAAAAAAAATCAATAATAAAAAATAAGTACCTATGCGTTTCTACTCAAATATCTGTTTCTCTCGTTTATCATATGAGTCGCTGTCTAGTTACTTTCTCATTATTTTTTTTCCAAGCTTATGTTTGGAACCCGCTTATCCCTACTACTTTAACGTTAACACCAAATTTCATGAGGGTAGGAATTATTATTTGTTTCGAAAAATATTATGTATCTACTATTTTAACTGTAACATGACGTCAACACTGACAAAAAAAATTCACTCAAATATCGGTTTGGCGCTTATTTAGCCCAAGGAAAAACTTTGGAAAAGTAACTATACTTAGAAAATCTTCTGACAAAGATTAAATCCGGCGATTTGCATTCCTTATATATAAATTCTGCTAACCATCAACTATTTTATTTCTTCAAATATTGCATCAGCAATAGATTTAAATTTGATTTAAAACGTATGAAGTATGAGGTATGAGGTATAAACTTTTTTTTACACTCGATTCGATTTATATCCTTAAATCAGGTAATATGGCCGATATAACCCTTAAGTAATTGATGCAGACGAGTATTTCAAGCGAGCATTAAATTCCTAAAGTAAAATGAAAACCTTCCATAAATTGGTCCATAAGTACACCTGATTAATCCTTATCCTAGCATCTATACATGGGCACTAACGTTTTATTGCGATAGCATCATCGTCTCCTACAGCAGTAGAGGCAGCAGCATTATAAGGCCCCATCAAGGACCCATCAAAAGCAGAAATGGTGCATGCAGAAGCCCCATCGTCTTCACCAACAGCATCGTCATCATCGCATTGGACCGGGACGGGGTCGTAATCCTTAAAGAGTGAGAGGGATACAACACAAGCAACAACAACAAAAAAAAATGAGCCGGAGGAGCCCCAAGGACCTTCAGGCAAGATTGGTTCCGATGTCGATCCGAGGCTGAAGAAATTATTCGCAGACACAATGCAGTGGAAATATGCCGTGCAGGCATATCCTGTCCAGGACAAGATTGGATATAGGGTTGGATTTGGTTTGGGCCGGGGCTGTGATGGTTGAACATGAACATGCAGTTAAAATATGCCAGGCTTCTAAACAATTTTGCACGTTGCAGAAACAACCACACTCTTCATCGTTGATTGTTTGTTGTTTTATTTCGTATACCTACATGCCGAACATCGCAGCTGCCAATGGACGCTTTTTTGCTGCTCATCCTTAGGCAGGTACCTCGTTTTCTCTTCACTCATTTATGCTTCTATTCATTGCCTTTCTCATATAGCCCTTACCTACTGGAACAAATTAAGGCGATTTTCAGTAACATGGCCTTGTGGCCACTTGGTGCAACATACTATACCATTACCCTACACATACCACTTGGTGAAAATATTTTCGGAATTTACTTTTGGAAGGTATAATAATTCTAAAGGTACCTATAGCTATGTTGTGTGAAAGTAAATAAAAAAAATTGCATGCATTTTCTATTGATGTTTATAATTTATTAAGTTCTTAGTTAAATAATGGAATTCTTAGTATAATTTTCAATATTGTGGAAATACATTCAAGCCTAGCAGGTCAGTATAATATTATTAACAAGGAAATATAGATAATAAGGGTATTCATGCAACGTCGTAAGTTTACAAATTTTGTAAAATGATAAGTTTACACAAAAGTTTGTATGAAAGACCATTTTATTCATTTGGTTAAATGTTGTGTAATTGAATCAGCTTTTCGTTTATTTGACAGATTTGGTGTGTGACACATTAGACGTGTTTAGATTTCGAAGTTATTTTTCGATAAAGAACATCTCCCGAACCAACGCGAAATCGGAGCCGAATGTCTCGGAACGATACAAAATGTAAGATACACGATGAAACAACAACATCCGTAGGCTCACGGTAGTGGTTGGACGAAAATAAGCGAATACAAACAAAATCATATACAAACAAAGTGAGCCCATTATGTCGGTTTCTTGATTTGCGTCAACTATTGCTTTCGCTAGTGAAGAGAGCGCCCCCGATTGCACTCCAGGAAATGAAACTGACGTTTGTTGAGACAGGAAAGAAAAAAGAGATGCAGTGCATGATGGCTCAGTTTTTTCATTCTTCAGAAAGCTACTTTTCATTGGATTATGGGCACGAGTACGATAACTTAGGCGCCAAGAAATAATAACGGTTTTTTGTAGAACAGCCCAATATAAGCATTTTTTACTATGGGAGGGGGGGTCTTACTCCCCCCATTTGGGCGGGAGGGGCAATTTTATAAAAAAGGTGCTAAAAATTAAAAAAAATATTAAAAAATAACGGTAATACTAACAATTAAGTTTTATACCTTTTTTTAAAGCCAATACTTTTTACTATTAGCTAGTTTTTAAATCAAGTCAAATCTATGCCTAGTTTCGAAAAAAACGGGCTTTAAGCTCAAAATTTGGGGAAAAAAAATCATAAAAAAAAAAGTTTTAAGTGTACTTTTTCAAAACAGTAAGATTATATATTATTTTTTTTTTCTGGAATTCGTTGCTCTAATTAATTCTTCATTAAAAAATGAAAACTAGATGATTTTAGATCATCTAGTTTTTGAGAAAATTGAAAATTACCAAACCTATTTTTTTATAATTCTTTTAGTTGCAGTAAATTTACTTGGTCTTACTTTTTTAGACAGTGCTGTATTAATTTTTCCAATTTGTTTGTATTTTCGTTGTGGTAGTGCATAATCAGTATGATAGGGAAGGGGGTCATGCTGCCCCCCTGCAACCCCCCTGCTTGGCACAGTATAGGATTTGGGGTGGGTGCAAGTTTGGGTATATGCACAGTTTCTTATGGATTACAAATTTTCCATAAAAAAAACCTCCAAGCAATCACATAATAATAATAATAACTACCAAAGTTTCAAAATATTAAAACTTAAAATGTACAGAATACAATTTAAATCTTCTGTGAGACCATTCAAGTGTTACGAACTGTCTGTACATAATAGATCATAGAAAAAAAAAACGAACAAGCTTTACAATTTGTCCCGTTATTTTTTTTGTATGCACATTACACATAATGTGCATGCAAAAAAAAGCGTTAATTACAAAGGTCATTCTTTAATCAGCCTTTGTGAGAATAAAGTGTATTTTTTTTTTAAACAATGGCGGCTAAACATCCACTGCTTTATCCTTAACTTAGGAATTTTTCCCATTTTTTGATCATTTGAGGATTTAGTTTCGACCAACGAAAAAACATTACATAACTTACTGTACTATACTTATTATAAAAAGAACTATGTATTTTTTCATAATCCACAAAGAGAAATAATTAAAAAACAAAAATCAAATAAAAAGTAGGTTTGGTAATTTTTAATTTTCTCAAAAACTAGAAGATATAAAATCATTTAGTTTTCACTTTTTAATGAAGAATTAATTAGAGCAACGAGTTTCAGAAAAAAAAAATAATATATAATTTTAATGTTTTGAAAAATTACACTTAAATCTTTTTTTCCCCAAATTTTGAGTTTACAACCCGTTTTTTTCGAAACTGTGTAAACTTTTGTAAACAATTTTGGCTTTGGAACAAGATATAAAACTTGATTGTAAGTATTACCGTTATTTTTTAATATTTTTTTTTTCATTTTTAGTACCTTTTTATAAAATTGCCCCTCCCGCCCAAATGGGGGGAGATAGACCCCCCCCCCCCCTTCGATATTAAAAAATGCTTGTATTGAACTGTTCTATACAAAACAGTTATCAATTCTTGGCGCCTAAGTTATAGTAGGGGAAGGTGGCCTAAAATGGCCCCCCCTAAGGAAAATGTCCCATATCTCGGAAAAATTGACATTCAAACTGAAATTTTATATTATTTGCAAAGCTTAATCAATAACGCTTACATTTTTCTTACCTTACGAGTATAAAAAGTTCCAAAAAGTATTAAAAGTATTTTATTTTCAAAATGCCTCCAAATTCCAACGATCAAAATTGACCGGGTAAAAAGGCATACTAGTATACAATCTTACCCATGCAAGTAAACCAACCAGGCAAATTAACTAAAAACCATTTTAAATTTAATTTAAACATTATTTAAAACAAATCAAAGTTCAAAGTAAAATAAACATAAACAATACTCAACAAAAAAATAAAATTAACAATTCATTTAAAACAACTTCAATTTATATAAGTAAAATAAACATAAAAAAAAACTTAAACACCGAACATTAAACGTTTTCGATGTATTTATGGCTTTTGGTAATTCGTCCTCAGTCTAGGACTGCCTCTCTAAAGATCCTTCATATTTTCCAACCATTTTCACTATAAGGAAAATGAAAATGTAAGGGTAAGTATAATTTTCACTATAAGGAAAATGAAAATGTAAGGGTAAGTATAAAATGGCACACTATGCCATTTTAGGCGAGAGCTAAGTAGGCCATTTTGCCCGTATAGGATTTTCTTATTTAAGTTTTAATGCCGAACAGACAGAAATAGTTATAGGCCAACGAATTTCAGTAAATTGAAAAGAAATACTTGATACTTACATGCATTAACTGTTTTCTTTAAAATTCATTATTTTGTATAAAGTTTTTTGTCAAAAAATTTTTCTTAAAATTGTATTGTTTCTACTTTTGAAGATGGCTAGACACATTTTGGTCTGTCAAATTTCAAATAATATCTTGAAGTTGCTAACATTTCGTATATGTCGGTGCTGCCAGATAAACTAAAGAATTGTGTTAGTGAAACCTTCTTATTCTACTCGATTCTACGATTTCTAGCAAGGGGGCCATTTTACCCTGGTGTGTTATTTTAGGCCATCTTCCCCTACTCTCCCCGGATTATGACATCTGCTTCTGACAGCTTTCGACTATTAAGGATTACCCAAACCAATTTCAATCATTCGTTGACGAAGAAGAAAACAACAATAAAAACACGTTGTTGATGTAGTTTTGTCGTCGTCAACGAATGGTTCGCATTGGTTGGGGAGAACCTTTATAATTATACCTTAATAGCTTACGAAGAGTAGCTTTCCTAATCGTTGAGTAAATGTAGACGTCCGAATTATTCTTTCTTGTAATATTCACAACTTTCATCGCCAACTAAATGTGTTTCAGTAGTTACAGAAAACAGTCAGAGTTCTTGTTTAGTTCTCTGATATATATTTATCATATTTCTGAACACGCCTAATTTATAAAAGTCACAATGACGTTTGGATAATTTTACCAAATCATTTCGTTGGGGAATTTTATCCAATTCGAGTAAATCATTACCCATACAAAATTTGACAGTTCATTTACCAAATGGTTAACTTATCTAGTGTTTTAAATCGATGCATGAATAATATTTTAATTTTCTTGAAATTTCAGAAAATATAGAATTATTTTAGTTAGTAATTGGATATATTGCAAGCTTCTGGAAGCTGTATTATAACATTAAGTAGATACGTTGTATATAAAGGGTGGTTAAATTTTAAGGGCCGATGTTGATTTTGAATAAAACACAAATTTTTTTAGGAAATTATTGTCATTTCTGTTAATTAAGATAATATTGGTATGGTTCAATTATGTATGGAACAAAATATCAGCCAAATGGCCGCCGCGACCTGGGCAGCACACCTCCATCCGATGGTCCAAATTTTCGATGACGCTGAGGCATAATTGAGGTTATATGCCGTTAATGGGCCGAATTATCTCATCCTTTCGCTCTTGAATTGTTGCTGGTTTATCGACTTACACCTTTTCTTTCAAATAACCCCAAAGAAAGAAGTCCAACGGTTTCAAATCACGTGATCTTGGCGGCCAATTGACATCGCTACCACGTGAGATAACCATTGAATTTGTCGCGCAAAAGAGCCATTGTTTCGTTAGCTGTGTGGCAAGTGGCACCGTCCTGTTGAAACCACATATCGTCCACATCCATATCTTCCAATTCACAGCGAACACCATTCACAGTAACTGCCTGACCGGAAAAAATACGGCCCGATGATGCCGCTGGCCCATTAAACGCACCAAACAGTCACTCTTTGTGGGTGCATTGGTTTTTCGACCATCACTCTTGGATTATCATTTGCATAAATGCGGCAATTCTGCTTATTGACGAATCCACTGAGGTGAAAATGTGCCTCATCACTGAAGCTGATTTTCTTCGAAAATTGATCATCCACTGTTGCCATTTCTTGCCACCATTCTGACCATTGACGACGCTTGAAATAGTCAAGAGGCTTTAGTTCTTGAGTCAATTGCACCTTGGAAGCGTGTAAGTGCAAGTCTTTATGCATAGTGTTTATCAACGACGAGCATGAGAGGTGCAATTGTTGGACACGACGACGAGTTGACGACGACAGCAGCCATATGCACTGGTGTTTTCACATCTCCTACGCCCATTTTCATAATAAGCCTGAATAACTTTAACGCGTTGCTCGATTGTGTATCTTTCCATGGTTCAAATTGAGTTAGTTTTAAATTGAGAAATGTCAAATGAAATGCTGAAAAAAGCTTGACGTTAAGGTGTGGTTCACATTCAACATCGGCCCTTAAAATTTAACCACCCGTTAATATATCGAGCTTCAAGACAACCCACGTGGACAAAACTTTTGTCGAGAGAAACGAATGATTTTCAATCCCAAGAAGACTTTTAATTAAGAACCACATAAAGTCAAATTAATTAAAAGGTATATTTTGTTTTAACCAACATCTATTTCGAATCGAAATCTAATTGTCAAATGTGGTTTAAGCTTGCATAATAACCACGACAGTGCGTCCGCAAATTTGGAGTTAGTATTGTCCTGGTATCACCACGAGTACCACATTAAAAATCTACAGAACATCGGACAAACCCGAACAAAACACGTGCAGAAAATTATACATCACAGTAGCTGTGAATCCCAATAAAACAAAAAACTCATCACCGAAACATAAAACTAAGGGGCCGCAAATCAAAAATCCAGATTCAGATAGTTACAAAAATTTGAAAAGAAAAAACTTAAATATCATTATTTAATTATTTTTTTTTTTTAATTAAAAATTTAATTTAATTTATAAGTGTTTATAAAAAAAGTGTTAAAAATAAAGTGGTAAATAAAATAAAAAGTGTAATGGGTTAAATCAAACATAAAACAAACAACAAGCTGAACAAAAGAAAATTTCAATACCCGGAGTCAACGAGGTAAATTGTGGCCACAACTTTCGCCGTGACTGGGAATTCAACTGTAAATACCAAATTCTACACTTTTATATCTCTTTGGCAATGATATTTTTTTAATTTTTATTAAACATATGTACATATACGAAAATATTACTTTTTCAAAGCTAGAAAATAGATACTTACTTAAAAATGAAATAGAAATAATACCAGCTGAAATACAATAGAATACCAAATAACTGAATTTCTTCATACATCAATCGCATTCAAATGTTGTCTTTATTTTTTATATTTTTATTTTGTATACTGAATTAGGAATCGAAAAATGAATTTTCGTCAAAATAAAACAAGTTTCATCTGAAAGATAAATATCTAAAATGATTTATTTTCTGGAATAATTTATCTTAAGCTATTCAGGAAAAAAAAAATAAATAAATCGGGTGGCACAACGGCTCATGAAGAACCAGGGCCTAGTGACTAACAACTCGCAACCATTCCTGTGTGCGCCTTTCGACAGGAATGGAAGGGACCTACAATTGTATGCCGAATCCGAATGGCTAGACGAGACGCACTTATTCGTGAGAAGTGATACTCTTGGAGGATTTGTCAATTCCTCGCAAGAGGCAGTAGCCCTGAAAAAAAAACTTTTCAGGAATGATCCGATAAATTTGTGAGAGGATTTTCGTTAAGGGGTTATCTTAATTAAGCTGGGCAAGAGGATAACCATGGAGTATCCAAAATTATTTGGGTTAAAGAGGCGAGGGTACTTTCAAATGTTTCACAAAATCTGAAATATGTCAGCTGTGGTTCATTTGATTTGTATTAGACTTTCTCTTTTTTAAACTCTCTACTTTCTCTTTATTTTCTTTTATTCTTAATTTCGTTCTGTCCTCTGAAGATTATTAAAATAAAACATAGAGGCACGATAAACATGTGTGCTAAGCTAAGGGTATCTGCAGCTAGATCCCACCCCACCGTCGAGCTTATGACTGTGCGATCGCAAGCGTGCCTACAGCTGCAAAGGGATATAGGTCAAACAGCATCTTTTTATTCCACCAGACCCACCTACCTTAGTAATCAATCACAAATCTTAATCCACAATTTCAAACAAAACAATTTTTCCTTTCATTCTTACTATTGCCGAGCATTGCATTTAAAAGACCTTAGGTCTTACAGGCATATATCTAGTTAAAATTATTATTATTCACCCAAAAAAATGTTTGCTATAAATATTACAAAATATGGCAGTCAATTTTACAATAAACGCCAAATTTGTAAAATAAACAGGCACTGCATTTTCACAATTCACAACTAATTGCTATTCTTACATCAATTGCTTTATTTTGTGCACCAAACATGTAAAAATCACTGCATATTTTGGATGTAGAAACGACAGCGCGTTGTCAAATTTATTTTTTAAAAATAAGAATATTAATTTGTAATTTCGGCCAGTGGCCGAATATTCGGCCTGCAAAACAGGCACCAAATTCAAGGATAAGTTACGGATTCTCTTTTTACTAATTTATATAGGTAGCATGACAATTTTGAAAATGTTAGAAAAGCAAAACTAATTGAATAAAACAATTACGTATCAGCAAATGGGCCTTGGTGAACCAAATTTTGTTCTGCTGGAATTATCAAAATTTGAAGTTCTAAATCTGGCGTATACGTACTTTTTTTAATTTCTAAATTAAATAAATGACCAACTGTATTTAAAATAAAAAAAATATGAAAATAAGTTCAAAAGGGACGGATATAATTAACCTGATTTGTTGCCTTTTTTAAAGTATACAATATTTATGTCAAGCTAATATTGCCCTTACTTTAAGTTAAGTTATTAGTTAGTTAGCGAGTGAGTATTTATGATGGGGAAGACTATTTCTTTTGCATTGTACTTTGCACAGAACTCAACGATATAGCAAGGCGGATGGAAGTTTAAAATAGTAAGATTTTAGTTTATAAAATAACCTACCAGCCATCCATAGTTGCTGTGGGCGAACATATTTTAAATATTTATATTACCATTATAATTGCAAATGTTTGAATGAAACAACAACAACTAAAGTGTTCTACCACCAAGTTATTTAGCTGAAGTTATAGCTATTTCACGAGTGCCAACCCGATCATCAGACTTCTTTGTGTGGTGCTGAGTCTAAATATGTTAATGATTGAACTTAAGACATCAACTGTGACTGGAATATGGAAGCCGACGGCTTTATTTACTTTCTTGAATATAAAATGAATACAAATAATTTTAAAATGTTTCGCGTATGTCTATTTTTGAAAATGAAATTCCTTGTACATTTCACCGCAATGAGCTGTCAAAATATAAAAATCGTTTTTTATTTCTACAAATCAATCTACAGGATCAATCTTAGGTCCGTTGTTATTTACTCTATACATAAATGAGCTTCCTTCGAAAGTGATTCATTGTTCTACACATATGTATGCTGATGACGTACGGCTATACAAAAGTTGTCCACTAGGTCTTATCGATAATGCTGCATTTGAAATGAATAAAGATCTCGAACGTATTTGCGAATGGTCGAGGAATAACGGACTATGCTTAAATCCAACAAAATCAAAATGTATAGTTATTTCGAGAAAAAATATTGACACGTCCTATTTTCTAAAAATATTTCTAAATGACATACCCATAGATTTTGTTAACACGGCTAAAAATCTGGACATAACGTTTAACAAAACTCTTACTTGGGATTATCATATAACACAAGTGCTAGGTAAAGTCTATGGTGGTCTTCGCACGCTTTGGACAACCCAATATATCACTGCTATAATAACAAGAAAAATACTTGCCAAGACTTTACTTACACCTATAATTCTTTTTGATTGTGAAATATTTGCGAACTGTGAGTATGAACACAAGTGAAGACTTAATGTTGCTTTTAATAGCATTGTTTTTAATAGCATTGTACGGTATGATCATATCTCACATTTTTCAAAATCGAT
This sequence comes from Melangyna quadrimaculata, assembly GCA_949320155.1. Lineage (NCBI taxonomy): Eukaryota > Metazoa > Arthropoda > Insecta > Diptera > Syrphidae > Melangyna > Melangyna quadrimaculata. The sequence goes on from OX439483.1 coordinate 386,466,839, forward strand.
ATGGCCTCATTTTTTAAAACTTATTGAACTTTAGGACTCTGGCTCTATTGCGTAATATAATGCAAACTCGACAGCCACCTTACCTTTATAATCTGATCCCTTCCTCGCGATCTACAAGAATACTCGAAATCGCACCAGTACGTTACTCATTTTCAATATCTAAACGACAATTTTTCGTCAACGTTTTCCAGCTGTGGAATTGCCTTCCTATATGTATCAGATTAATAGGTGCACGCATCAGTTCAGACAGAGACTTTGGCGGCATTTAGAGGCACTAAGATGATGGAGGTTTTGATTTTTATTTTATTTTTTGTTTGCCTTTCTAATATACCCTTCATTTAAATTGTTTTAATAATACATACATTCGCTGTTTTGTAATTCTTTCTTTTTATTCTCTTCTCTACTATTATTTATTATATTATAAACATGAATATATTGTATATACATTATGTACCTATTACTCTGAAGTCATTCACCCTTGTTATGTTTTCCGATCGTTCATCAAATCCTTTCGTTTTCAAACTCAAGATGTTTTGAAATACTTTGCGTTTTCAAAACTTGCGAAACAAGTGAGCTTTCATTTTCGATCGGATTGAAAAATTAAATTGACATTTGTTATTAATTTGAGTTTTTTAGTCTGATTTGTGAATGTGAAAATTAAATAATTAAAGTCCCAATATTTTGTGACTGATAGCAACTTAAAATCCGCGGAGCCACTTATATTTCGTTGATTTTAATAATTGTTTCTCAAATTTCGAAAGAAAAAAGGTTTGGATATCGGCTACTACGAAATTGAAATTCAGAACACGTTTTTGAATCCGTAGGGAAATCAATTTCGTATACGGATTCAATACGATACGGAAAACAGAACAGGGTGATTATGTTTTTTGCTAATTAAGTCACATACACAGAGAAAAAAACAACGTAAAATCAAAGCAAAAAACTTTGATTCTAATATTTTTCGGAACGATTTGGCGCCAACGCCAAAAATTCTTAAATCAAAGTGGAGCGACTTTATTTCAAAGTGATTCCATACTTAAAAACGAACTAGATTTTACTACGTTTACATGTTGATCTAAAGTGGAATAATAGGTAAATCAAATTCATCCATCTTTTAAAACAACATTTATCTACTTCGAATCAACGTAGATTGAACTTCGCTCGGTTAGGTATTGATTCAAAATGGATACCCACGCCACGCTTCTTTTTTTAAATTTATGTAAGACAAAGACAAATGTATATGTTCATGCTCGACATATTTCATTTTTGTGGTGAATCGTTTATTTGTGACGTCTTAAGTGTATCGTTTGATGCTATGAGTATTTCATACTAAAAGATATATGAAAAGTAATTAAATATTGTTTTTCGATAATATGAAACAGAATTTTGAGTGCGCGTTTAATCTGTTCACAAATGTAAGGGAGCTACTTCGAAAAACAACAACGCGCTCTTGAAATTCTTTATATTAAGCTTATAAATACAAAAAAAATAGAGGTTTACTTAATTATGCAACACTTTGAAACTACGTTGATGGCACTTTAAATGCCATAAAAGTGGATCCCAAAGTAAAATGTGCATTTCAATGTAAAAATGAATACGTTTCACTTTGAAACAAGGTTGAGCGCACTTTAAATGTGGATCTCAATTTAAAAATGATAACGTTTCACTTTACAACAACGTTGAACGAAATGTAAATATACAAAAGTTGATTCCGATGTATAAATAAACACCTTTTAGTTTTAAACTAGGTTGAATCTCTTAAAATTACGTCGCATATTCAAATTAACATTGTTTCAAAGTAAAAATGAAAATGCTCCACTTCATTTAAAAAACTTTAGATCAAATACGCTCGTATTTAACTTTAGAAAGCATTTTTTCCCAGTGTAGAAACCACATCATGTATTATACAAATGGTATTATATACCGAAGTTTACACTAAATTAAAAGATATTGTATCTTCCTGTGTTAAGACTAGTACCGAAATAAATTGAATTGAATTGAAATCAAAATGTAGATTTAACAAAATAATGGCTTTTTTGATCGCAAAATTTTGTGAAACTTACATCAAAAATTTGTTGTTTTCGCACATGATTAGGATTAGGCTGTGGGGGGGGGGCTTGGTAGATCCAGTTTGAGACATTAATGGCCAGTTTCACAAGTTAAACTACAATTTATGTTTAAACTTAAGTTCAGCACTTGATTCGGTTTCAAAGTAAACCTTGAACTTAGATAATTCTGTAGTTCTAGTTAAACGAATGTATTCTGCCATTTAAACTTCATAGCCTAAGAGCCGGCAGCAAATTTTGGGAGTGGATTGATAACCAAAATATGAGTATGATGGTTTGTAGGTGCATATATCGCGGTATCAAAAACAACCGTCTCTCAGGTTTCTTTTTCAGCCTTTTGCGGGGGTGGGGATTTGAAAATAGCGATTTTCCAATTTATTTTGTCAGAGGTATTACCACTTCAAAAATAATATTATGTGATGTTGTCATTAAGTCAAAACATCATAATCTTGGCAATTCGACCAATAGAACTCGAAATATAAGCTTTTTAAGAGGACCTTATAGTCTTTTTCTTGGAGAATTATACAACACAAAAAATCAACAAAACAAAGTCTCCAAAAAATCGATTAAGGTTCGCTTAAAAACCTTATATCTTGAGTTATATTGGTCTGATTGCCAAGATTTTGACGTTTTGACTTGAAGAAAAGCATCACATTATATATTTTTTAAATTTATTGAACCTATGAAAAAATAAACTTGAAAATCGCTATTTTCAAACTCCCACCCCCGCCAAAGGCTGAAAAAAAAAACCTGCCAGACGGTTGTTTCTGATACCGCGATATATGCACCTACAAACCAGCATACTCATATTTTAGTTAGCAATCCACTCCCAAAATTTGCTGTAGGGCCTCGTTCTATCAGTGCAGCGTTCAGAACACTTAATCGTAATAATCATTCTAAAATCTTATTGATAACTGCCATATTATAATAATAATAAATTATTATATTTCTTTCTATTTGAAATCATTTTTTTTTAATGTTTTCGAGTGACGAGGAAATGTAACATTCGTTGTGCGAGTGAAAAGAGAAAAACGCTTCCCTCGAAGAACAAATTATTTTAACTATTGTGACGATGTTTATTTTATTTTATAATTTATATATTTTTATAATTTATACATAACTAATATAAAAAAGTTTTACCCGGGGCTTAGACAAGCGAGTAGAACTAGTAGCATTTGTATCATAGTGTTAGTTTTATGGATATATGTGTGAATAGTAGCTCTCTGCGCGTTTTGTCAACTAGTATGATTTTTTAAAAATATTTCATACAGAAAAATGTACAAATTATGGAAACTATGGAAACAAAACAAATAAATGAAAAAAAATACACTACACTAGTAGGATAACTGGCAGGCTACTCGCAGGCAAAAATATTATACTATTTGGGCCACTAGTTAGCTGTCTCGTGTTCTGATACACTAACACACATAAACGCTACTAGTTCTACTCGCTTGTCTAAACCCCGGGTTAGTTTAGGTTAAAGGTTTTTTTTTTGTGAAAATCTACAGTTATATAAATAATTGAATTGTGGCATTCCCACTTTTCCTTTTAGAATAGCCTTGTTTTTGGTGCATTTATATCAGCTTCTATCCCCGGTTTAAAATGATTTCAATATTACATACAATAACATCTGTAGTATTTAATATTTAAAATATTTTTAGGTGTAGATAGAAAAAAAATGTATATACCTACAATTTTCAGCCACGTCAACCTTTGAACCACCAGAAAAAAAAATCTGTCAGTAAATTTGTACGTCAGTCTAGCGGGACTGCAAATATTCACACGCATGATTTTCTGAGTGGCCAGAGAAAACTCAGATTTTGATTTGTTGTTCCCAAATTCTTCACGGGTTTTAGCCCCAATTTCGTTTTTTTTACAAAGTTAGCGAAGTTCATAGAGTGAATTATTTTTTCGGTTGGCATGTTAATTGTTAAGCCCCGACCCCGTTTTTTTTCAATTATCTCTTTAAGCTTTAGCCCCAACTTGGACTTGACAGTCCCTTGAGTCAAGCGCAAACAATTTCTGGAATAAGGTAAGTTTTAAAGGAATTATTTGCTTAGCCCCGACCACGTTTTTTTGTCCAATTCTTGTCAAGCCCTACTCGCGAGCTGTTTTTTTTTTTTTCGACCCAATTTTCTGTCAATTATCCGTAGCCCCGAACTTGTTTTTTGTACAATTCCCTTCAGAATTTAGCCCCAATCTAATTAATTTGAGGCTTAGAAAATTGCTTCTTTTCTATTTTTTGAAGACGGATCTTTATTCCAACTCTATTCTTCTCAAGTCATTTTTAAAATTCACGCAAATTTTTTTAATTTTTTTATGAAAGTTTTTAAAAAATTCAAGTTTCATTTTCAAAATTAAAGGTAGGTAGGTAATACTTAAAAAATTACTCAAGAATATTTTAAAATTGCTTTAAATATATTTTGAAAATGAAATATTAATTATTCAAAATCATTTTGAAAATTTAAAATTTTTAATTTGTAACTCTTGGCCAAACTTTTTGACAACTGCCTTAAAGGGAAACAAAACTTTATCCACGCCGGTCGAATGTTGGTCATATTAAATATATTATTAAAAATCCTGATAAAGGGTATGTTTTGTCTAGGTGTTCCTAGAAGTAAAGTATTACAGGTCCATCTAACCTAAAATATAGGTGTGTCAAATTTTATTAATTTATTTATTTTATATAATAATCCATAGATTAAAGGTTAAACACTTGGTGGAAATTCATTTTTTAATTTGTCATAAATTCAATATTCAATTGCTTTTATAAAACATTCCCAATGCTGTTTTTTGAATGATTCATGACTTTTCTCGCTTTTGAATTTACAAAAAAGAAGAGTTTTTCTGTAAAACAATACCACAGGCAGATAGCCATAGCTACGCGTGCATAAATAATGTACATGTTAGTATATAGTTAAATATATTATCTCTTAATTCAAATTGGTTTGCTTTAGTCGCTTATTCCTTTGAGCGATCAGTTAATATACAGAGAAAATAACTACATACGTATATTGAAATGAATGCGGTTAGCCAGTAGAACAACCGCACCGAACACACAACAGCCAATAGCCATTGTATTCGACCAACCACTGAAAACAGACTTAAAGTGGCTTCAAGCAAAGCCGACCTCATTATAATAAGCTTTCCCTTTAATTGGAAAAAGAGAGGTAGGTAACTCACTCACATGAATATTGAATGTCCTCCACAAATGCATTAATATATATATGGTGCTGTAGTGTATGTGTATGTGTATGTGTATATAGCTATACAGTATATTATTTTATCCTGATGCTATGGCCAACAAACTCGATGTTATTTTCTTTACGGTTTCTGGTCATTCCCAGTTTCATTTGGATCAATCGCATATTTTCAGTCAATTTATGGTTTCAATTTAATGAAGTGGGCACCATCGCACCATCACTATATCCAGACCATCGAGCTGTTTCCCTCTCTTAGTTGACCGCAGTCGAAAACCCCAAAAATATTTCCCAATTAATTGGTGCAAGCTAGAGAGCTAGAGACTATACGATACGCCATGTTTATTAAATTGGTGGTTTGATATGGTACGTTTTAGTAGGTGACTTTTGGTTGCACAACACAATTTTCAATTGGAGTCGAGTTGATGGGATATTTTCCTCGTTTTGGTTATATCTATGGGTTTTTTCACAAAAAATCGTGTGAAAACAATTTAAATTTTTTGAGAGAAAGCTGGAATAAATGTTCTTGTAGCAGAGCTCCGTTCTTGTGGTGGCAAAATAATAAAAAGAATGACCCTTAAAAAAAAGTTCCCTAGGATACTAAAACAAATTTATTTTTTGTTTTTGTTTCAAAAAAAGCGTCAAGTAATTCAATTCAACAAAGTCCACCCAGTGACATTCCTTTTTTTTTCATATTTATCGTTTCTTGGTTTCCCGAAATTCGGAACCACTTCAACGATTTGTATGACATTTTGAGGGTTTGTTCTTAAGAACGAGAAAAAAAAATTCAAAAAATAATTTGACTAATATTTGCCACGCATACTGCCACGTCCACTTCCACGTTCACTTTTACCATTTCTTGGTTTTTCTCATAAGGATTCATAACGATTTGGTTGGAATTTTCGAGGTTTGTCCTTACGACTGAGAAATATATTAAAGTAATGGTTTGATTAATATCCGCCTACTGTTACGCCATCTTTTCTTGTTTCTTTGTTTTATGAAATGCAAGGAATCGGCTCGATTCCTCGGAAGCTTCTCAAATGATTTGGATCAAATTTTGAAAGGCTCTGTTTTCATGAGCAAGAGAAAAATTCAAAAATAATTTTACTAAAATCTGCCTAAAATGTCCCCTTTTTTTATTTCTTATGGTTTCTCGAAACTAATTAACAATTTGGATGAAATTTACAGGGATTTTGATGCAATTTTAAGAGTTCGTTCTAATAATTGAAAAAAAAAAAATGGAAATCCATTTAAGTAAATTCCGCTGACTTAAACTGACGGAAAAAGCCATCATGCACTCAATACATAGACTCTTATGTAAATTGTATGCACTGAAGTATGTATAGGATTGCTATGAAAAATTACTAAGTATAATAAATTAATGTGCACGGATCACAATTCAATTTATGTATCAAATGAAACCCACCAATATCAAGGGCTGATTCTTTATTTGCGTTTATTGAGTACAAGTCGAATATACTCAAGACACATCTATCTCGCCAACTTATGTAATGCCTACACAATAATATTTATAACCCGCCACTAAGCTATGCGCCATGCAAAAGTGGCGTGCGCTGAGTCTCTTAATTCTAATTTACAGTATATTACATTGATGTTTAAATTTTTTTTTGGCACATAAGGGGCCTAATTTTATACATTGTTTTTCATTTTTATAAAAATTATTTAAAAAATTGTCTTTGATTGTCTTATACTATTTACATTATTAGGGATGGTTCATCTCCGGTTGTTCATATCCGGTTGTCTTTGTGGTGGTATGCGGGGTAAGGATGGCTGCTAGCCACGGTGGTAGTTTGACGCTTCATCCTCATAGAATTGGATTGCTTCGTAGTCGTTGATAGAAATGATTCCTTCGTCCAGTATTGCTGTTACTGTTACGTGCGCTGAGTCTATGCGTACGTTTGTTCAACACAAGTGGATAAGACTCAGTATCAGTAGGTACATTTCTATCTGGCCAACTTATTTAATGGAATCAAAAATATTTAAAACCCACCATCAAGTTTTGTGTTACGCAAAAGCGCCGCGCAGAGCGCTGAGTGTAACACTCATTTACTGATGTATGTCAAGTTAGGACTACATTTGTGGAATTTCAAAAAACTAAATATGCAGTTAATTGTAGCTTTTTAGTAGTAAATTAGTAGTGAAAAAAAAAATTTGTATCTCTACTATTTAAAAAAAGGCATGTAGTACTAACTTGATACTGCAGTTAATTAGTTGTGGAGAGAAAAAAATTTCAAAAAATTGTTGCCATATTTTTTTTTTTTTAAAAAAGGAAATTCAAAAATAAAAACATGACATTATTTAAAGCTTTTTAACAGTAAACTAGTTGTGGAGAGAAAAAAATTCCAAATAAATTTCTGCCGTACATTTTTTTTTTTTTTTTTTAATAGGTAAGGGTGAACAAAGGTGAATAGGGGTGGTAAATTCAGCCATTAAAATTAGCACTACACACCATTTTTTTTTTTTTTAAATAGTAGAGCTACAATTTTTTTCACAACTAATTTACTACTAAAAAGCTACAATTAACTCCACATTTAGTTTTTTTGAATTTCCACAAATGTAGTGCTAACTTCACATATATAATTTACTGAGCGCTAGTGACATAGACTCAGTACATTACATTTCTATCTGCCCAACTCAATAAAGTATAAAGTAACTGTATGAAGTTTTCAACTCATTAACATTTCAAACTCATTAGCTCAGTGTATGCATGCTCACAAATCAAGATAAGTAAAACTTCGATTTTTTTTTTAACACAATAAAATTATATACTTTTAGAGTTAAAGGAAAACCAGCGGTCGCTGTCCGATAAATGGCGAAACTGAGATAGAGATGACATGCAAAACTGAAGTGAGCAAGTTATACGTTAACATAAAACTGTTACAGTCCATTGTGATAAGTACTCTACTCATATTATTTATGTAATTTTTAGATATGATTTTTGTAATGGGACATATGCTTATGTACTGGGTACAAATATTTATGTAATGAGTACATGTTGTTTATGCATTGAGTACAAAGCTAATACATCATCAATGTACCGATCACAGATACCCCCCAACTAACATTATTGGAGCTAGTTGAAGCAAAACTGCTTTTCTACAGCTCTAATATAGTGTAATCTAAGGCTATAGCTCTGTAAGAGTTTATAATACAGCTCTCTTTATTTCTTTTAAAAATTGTGCTCTATAACAGATGTTCTGGAATGGTTTCAGCTCTAGCAACTAATAACGTCTCAAGATTCAAAAATATGCTCCTTACTGGAGTTTATAACATTCAAAATAGAGCATTGTCTAAATATCAGCGCTCAACGAGTTATTATAGAGCTTTCAACAACACATGGACAAAATATTAACGCATGCACCTACCAAAACGTCGAATCATAGCTCTAATATAACCACACAAAAAGTGCGTATAGAGCTGAATACTAATACTTTCACACAAATGGTACATAATAAAAAAATTACTCATGCGCATTGTAAAGTGTCAAAAGAAAACATTTACAGAGCTATTGTAAAACCACCACTGATTTTGTAGGGTGTTACAAACTTATATAAATTCAACAAAATTAATTCAACAAAAAAAAAAAAAAAAATAACCATGAGTCTATAATAAATAAAGTCGTGTTTTTTGAGAGAGTGACTAGCAACTCAGTAAAAGTTTTACACGGAAAACACAAACAAAATTCTCTATAATAATTTGTTTTGTTATTGTTTTGCGTGTTAACATTTTGCTGAGTTGCTATTCACTCCCTCAAAAAACACGACTTAAATTAATTTTCCTATAAAAGGGTTTAAGAGAAGGAAGTTGAATTAATTATAATTATTTATTATTTTTTTCTATACCTTAAGAAAGCTTTAAAACTTATCGAAATTTAACTAAAGCTGAATAACAAAAAAAAAACTTGCTCGTTAAGTTCAAAGTGCATCTCGTATTTGCTTTGCAGAATATTCACTCTTTATGCCTAAAACAGATGTGCAGCTTTTTCCATGCAGCGAAATTAAATTACACAGGTTCTTATGGGAGCCGATTCACTCAAAGTCTGCATGCAGCGCAGCGCTGCACGATGTCTCTTTTTCTAAATTTGCTGCCTAGTTTCATTGCAGCCACAACTGAAAAACGAAAATTTCTAAATAATTGCTATTTGGCATTACTCATTTTGACATCACCTGCCATTCTTTCAAAAAATTTGTTTGTGTTGGTGATTTTTCTTTAAGAATCCATGAAGCCGGCGTTGCCACCCTACCATCGTCCAACGAAGAAAATCTCATTCCAACACTATTGTGTGACATCGGCAACGCTGTGCTTTCATGTTATTTGTTTGACATAACTATGCATCATGAATGTCAGAAGCTATGCACATGTGTTTCGTGTGCAGCTCTGCATGCAGAGATGCGTGCAGACTCGCTGCACATCTGTTTTAGCCATTACTTTATTTTCTAAAACACCCTATTTTATATAAGGCACTGAAAGCAAATCTGTCACCTTGTGGCTACTCGTTCTGAAATAAGGCTATTACAGCTCCGAAGCGCTATTACAGCTCCATGGAAAAGAAACTTTTACCCTAATAAAAATATGGCGATGAAAAGAAAAATGATTCGAATAACCAATATTTTTTTTTCAATTTTGAAAAAGAAAAGGTCTCCTTCTTTCGATTAAAAAACACAACACATTTTTTAATTTTTAAACAAAAGATTTTAATAATAATTGACAATAGTTCTCAAGATTTTTTGTTTTGTTCAGATTAAAAATTTTCAAAATCTTAGCGTAATATTTGTAATTCCGGAGGCGCGTTGTAATTTCGCGAAGTACCTTCAAAACATTTGTGATAGAACAAAACGCGCACTTAAGATTCACAATTATATTACCGAAAAGTATAATAATTCCCTTATTCTGCTCGAATATAAAAAATAACTTATCTTGTTGACATTACGCACTTAATGAAGTTTTTCAATACTTATAAATACTTTAGATAAAATAATCCATCACACAAACATAAAGTATGTTGTGCAACTATTATATTACTATTTTTCGATTGTATTTTGCACACATCCCAACAAAAAGATGTCAAAAGTGCTCCTTAGTAGATATAAAATGCATAATAAAAGAGCTTAAAATCTACTAAGTCCCAGATAACGAGCTGATTACGAACAGAAATTTGCTCTAAATGTCAAATAATTTCCTGTAAGAGAGCTCTAAAATTACTCTAAATGCGCAACTAGACCTAATTCTCGAAGTGACGAGCTTTAAGACTTGCTCTGGAAGTGCTGTTAGAGCATTTGAACAGCTAAATTTGTTTCTTGGGCCGGCACGTTTATATTTATTTTTTATTAATTTCTATTAATAATATTATAATTAGCCAGTTACTTTGTTGGTTTTTTGTGCTTGCAAACAAAATTAAAAATATTTGAAACAAAAAACACATTGTTTTTGATTTATTCCATGAATTGTTCCTGCTCCATTCACACACATCGTGATGTTTTTGTTGCGGAGAAAAATAAAAGGGTGGTGCTTATTTTGTAATGCTTAAAATTCATAAGTATTTTCCTGTGAAAGTGATGAAGGTGATTCTTTGTAAAATTTTATTTAAATCGCGCATGCCGTCGAGCATTTGCAAAAGTTCTAAGATTTGATGCAAAATCTTTAAATCTTTCACATTTATTAAGTAGATTCTATAAAATAAAGTGTACAAAAAAATATTCTTAATTTTATTCAAACAATATCGCAACAAAAATGTACAATAAATTGACAAAACCAACATTATTTATTGTTGTATTTAATTTTATAAAATATTTTGATGGTCAGATTTCAACACCTCAAAGATTACAAAAAAAAGCGCCCCCCTAATATCTATCTACATTATTGTTGTGTGTGAGTCAAAGTGACAAATATAGCTTACGACTTCAAAATTATTTCTCCTTCAAAAAAAATTCATTTTGACCCATATCTTCCCCATAATGTATCTTTTAATTTTTGAATGATGAACTACCTTACCAATGGTCATTAAAAAAATTAAAAGTTACGTTATGGGGAAGATATTGGTCAAAATGAATTTTTTTTGAAGGAGAAATAATTTTGAAGTCGTAAGCTATATTTCTGCATTAAAATATTCAATGATTAAACTTTCGAAAGGTCTCAAAATCAACACTTAACTTTTTCAATGATGGTTTTCAATGATAGCTATAACTGGCACCTTAACAACCCTTATGTTGGCTCTATACAACGTTGCATAAGTTTATGAATAAGGTTTTTGCGTTCAGAGGCATTATAAAGAGTGCATAGCGCTATGCACTCGCTATAATTCGATTATGCTGTTAATGTATCCATGCAATATTTATATGTAATAAGTACATAAAATGGTGCATAGGAACTGTAGCCAATCACAGATAACCGATACTTTTTTTATATAATTTTATTTCTCGGAAACAGTGCTAATGATTTGGATGAAATTTTCGGTTTAATTCTTCTGAATGAGTAAAAATAAAAATCAATTTTAATAAAATTCACCCACCACTTCGATGAAATTTTGAGAGTTCGTTCTTATAAATAAGAAACAACTGTAGAAGCCGCCCAGTGCAACGCCTGCTGATTTGTTTCTTTGATCTTTTCAGTATTTTACTAAGAATTGATAGGAGCGTTAAATTTTGGAAGCAAAATTGGTATACTTATAAAGTACAATCATTTTTCATTATTCATATCTTTCATATCACATCATTATAAGATAATGTAGGTATGTAAAGGGTCACCTAGTGGTGTCATACCTCCGCGGAACGAAATAAATCACTTCACGCTTGTAAAACGTTGGAAATATTGAAAACTTATTTCCAAAGTGAGAGCTGTGTAGCCCAAACAGTGCCTTTTTTGAAAAGAAGTTTTCGTCGAAATGAAGCACCCACCCCGCACCTGCAATGTTAACAAAATTGGCGCATCTTGGGATCAGAAAACCCGCACTTGATTGCTGACAAGCCATTGCATCCACAGAAAGTGACAGTTTGGTGCGGATTTGGACGACGATTCAAGTACTTAAGAATATCATCTAAAAAATCCGTGAGCTACAGCCGGAAACAAACCAGGTCTTGGAAAATTGTAGTGACAGACAGACAGCGCTACTGCGAAGCCAGCCGAGGCAGCCACTTGGACGACGCGACGCACGCGTCGTTGGTGTTCCATATAATAGGAATGCTTGCTCTTACTAATAAAGCTATAATACATGGACAAAATTTAATATTGTTCATTTTATTGCTTTTTAAAAACGAAACTTGTGTTTGGCCCACCCTGATAATAAAACAGATGTAAGGAAAAATATCTTTCGGTTCCAATTTAACATTCACTATATCCAACACATGTACAAAGTACACATATGCAAACAACACCTTGAACATTTAGATACGCTTAACATACAAGAACAGATAAAGCGTGTGTTTTTTTTTGTGAATTCTGAAAAGCTTTTTCCTATAATCACTTCTAAATCCTAGTTTTCTTGCATTTATAGCAAAAACACAAAACAGACTTTAAAATAACATTGCCACTCTACTAAAAGAGTCAACCAATTTGTAGTTGTGTGGGAGTCAACAGTTGTGAGAAAGGTGGCACCTGGTACTGGTACATTATAATCAAAACTTTCTACTGTATCTTCTTCTATGGTTGACGCACTGCTTCAAAGAACTAGGTATGTACTCACAACTCAACCATAAAATGTATCGTTAATTTATAACATAACATGAGATTGTGGGATTTGTAGCACCTAAACATAGATAAAGTGAATTTGGCCAGTTTTCACGTAAGCGAAAAACTTTCACAAACTTTTCGCTTTCTGAAAACACTTACCTTTTATTGTGTGACGCTCATTAACATTTATTAGAACTATTGGTTTTGACGTCGTTATTGATATTGCTATAGTTGGTCTTTTTTTGGAATTTCAAATATTCCATAAAATAGAGTTGTTCTCCTAAAGCTAAGCAAGATTAAATGATTTTTGTTGTTCTTCATATTTCGTCCAAACAAGCTGCATTTTCGTCTTGGTAGACTTGAGAAAGTAGCTCATCATAGCTCCTGACACACGCTTGTGCTCCTCGTCAATAAATTGCTGTTTTTTTTCTTTCACATTTGCCGTCAGTCCGAGTCTGCGACAGGGTGCCCTCGTGCTGTTGGATTGATGCATTTGAGTCAGAAGGGTCCTATAGGGTCCTTTGGCAATATATCGCTGTCTCATTCATTTTCACTTTGCGGGGAAAGTTGTTAACATTGAAGACAAAGAAGAAAAAAATTGTGTAAAATTAGTTCAATAAAATCAAAAAAAACTTTTAAAACTTGTGAAATATTTTGGTCTTTAGATATTTCTTTAAGTTTACTTATTTTATATTTATCCACTATATCACTTTTCTTTTATCAACAAAGTTTTTTTTTCAATTACCTTTTATTTGACATTCCCCACAAAGTGCTAGCTGTCACTTTTGAGTTTGACAGATTCGCAAAGAGCTCTATTGAATTAGTTCGGGTTGCAACTTGCGAGACTTGAATAACGTCGTAGATTTGCCTCGAGATGAAAAATTGTGTTCTTGTATTAAAAATTAAGCAGGCAAATTTAATAAAAACTTGCTTATTTGATTCAATTTTTTTTCAAATGTGGTTTTCGTATGATAACACACTTGCAGTTAGGTAGCATAGCTTCCCGCGCAAAATACCTAGTTTTTGGCAAGGCACTACAGAGTTTTATATAGATTCTGACAAGGGGCTAGCAAAGGCTAAAACAAGAGCCTTGGCGATTATGAACCCATTTTTCTCGGCAGGCGATCTTCTGCTTGTCAGTCCAATGCGCTACCCGCTGGGCTTATTCGCTATCGCTATACAAAAACTCGATCTCGATCATCATATTGCATAACAAATACATATAAAGTTGTATTTATAAAGAAAAATAGTTATTTTAGCTCCCGTGTTTAGGAAAACTACACAAATTAAAGGCAATTGCTTATTGCTCCATTTGAGTTCAGAACATTCTTATTCCATGGAGTAGTTTACCTAAACAAAGGAGCTGAAAAAAACTATTATATATGCGTAGTATAGGGTAAGTTTAGGATTCGTTAAAAAAATATTTTTGGAAGATAAAACCTGTATTGTGTCATACGAATTTTATTCATGGAGCTCTTAAGAAGATTGAGGTCAAAAATTAAGTTTGATCAAAGTTCAAGTTTATCTTTTAGTTTGTAGGCAAATGGTGATGTAAATGAACACTTTTTATTCCGTAAAATAAGTCAAACTATTAGCCAAAGTTTAAGTATAAAAATTGTAAAAAGAACAAAAGCCAATCATGGACAGGGTGAGCAAAAAACTGGTTCAAATTAAAGTTTTTTTTTAAATTTCGAAAAATAGCCGTTACTCGAAAACCGTTATGGTTCGGTATGAACAAGTTACCAAATTCTGAAAGTTCATAACCTGGCCTATTCAGTTTGGACCATCCTTTACGGGACACCCTGTATAAAAAATTATTGCGATTTTTGAATTTTTTTTCATAAATTCATATTAATCAAACCAATCAGATAGCATACTATTTTTTTAGCTCTATCCATTTTAGCTTAAAAAAAAAAATTATATTAATTTATAGTAATAATTTATATTTTAAATTGTCTTAAAACTTTTTTTAATGATATCATACTGTTATAGAACCACTATATATGCACATTGTCAATTTTAAGCTACATTCAAGTTGTTAGCTACGAGAGCAAGTTCGTGCGATCCAGGTCGTCCCCATTTTTTATTTATAAATAGGGGGG
The DNA here is from genome assembly GCA_949320155.1 of Melangyna quadrimaculata. NCBI lineage: Eukaryota > Metazoa > Arthropoda > Insecta > Diptera > Syrphidae > Melangyna > Melangyna quadrimaculata. The sequence continues at coordinate 386,481,893 of OX439483.1, forward strand.
ATAATATATAGAGATTTCTCACACACCCATAGAAAAAAGTATAATATGAAAAAGGAGACAGAGGAAAGGGAGACAAATGTGTCGTATGATACTGAAATTGCATGGTGCTTATAAAATGTTTGTTTTTGGTGTAAAAGAGACATTCCTGATGGGGTACCAAAACATGTAAAACAAGTTTTTACTAGGGAGGGCTTCACGAGTGTTTGAATAGTTTATCTCGGTTAAGTTTTTGGTTATGAAATCCAGCAAGGGCTTCCTAAGTATCTGACCATTTTTCTTTGTCTAGATTTCCACTACTGAAAACATACTAGAGCCTTGCCCAAACTAGACAGAAACTTAGTATTTTTCCAGCCGGGTTTTGCTGCGTCATAACTCATAAATAAATAAATTGTGTGGCGCAACGGCTCGTGAAGAACCAGGGCCTAGTGACTAACAACTCGCAACCATTCCTGTGTGCGCCTTTCGACAGGAATGAAAGGGACCTACAATTTCATGCCGAATCCGAATGGCTAGACGAGAAGCACTTATTCGTGACAAATGATACTCTTAGAGGATTTGTCAATTCCTCGCAAGAGGCAGTAGCCCTGAGAAATTTGTTTTGTTTTTGGGGTGGACGAGGATGGGAAGTGAACCCAGACCTCCAGCGTGACGGTCCAACACTATTTTAACTATTTTCATACTAAAAATCGGGAACACTATTTTAAATAGTTAAAAAATAGTTATTTTTGACTATTTTCATTGTCAATTAATAATTTTCGTAAAATCAACTGCTAAATAGTTAATATTACTAGGTAAATAGTTATTTTTAACTATTTTATTGTCAGTTGATGTTTGTTTCCAAAACCAACTATTCGACAGCCAATATAAGCTATCCAATAGTAAAGCCAACTATTCAACAGTCAATGTTATTAATAATAGTAGTAATTGGTGACTATTTGATTTTTTCAGAATCAACTTTTTGATAGTCAATTTAACTATTTAAGCTGTTACAAAAGCGACCTAATAGAATAGTTGTTGAATGACTATTAATATCGCCATCTTCAACACATGTTTTGGAAATGCTTACCTGTTAGTTTTATACTTGCCGCGTATGCAATAGAATAATTAGTTTCCTGAAAATTCTTCAAAAAATTAACGATAACAAAATTTTTTTGAATCATTTCAATTGAAATTTTACATTTTATTATATCTTAAGAATTTTAAAAAAATTACAGTCAATAAAAAAAACAATTAGAAAAGAAATATTTAAGTCTCATTAAAAAAATTGAATACCTACAGCTTGTCGTCCTCGATTGGCTTACAAGTTGGTATATGCCTGGAGAATATGTTCAGCTTTGGTTTGTTAAACGTATTTTAAGTCCTTCACCGTCTCCACTGCACTGGCGTCAAGCACTTCTAGATTAAAAATTTCACATATATAATTAGAATCGTTTTCGTTATTCATTTTAATGTACCTAAAAATATAAAAAAAAAACTGGAAAGAAATATGTAAAGTAGGTTTTTGAACCTGTACCCAAGCGGGTACAATGGCACAATGCATGCTCATTTTTTTGCTAAATGAAACATTTTGAAATACTCCTTCTCTACGCAAAGTGCTACTATGCATTGCTCGCAAGTCCATCTTATTCGGTTATGGCATTGTCTACAGCGTAGTTGTTTAGCTATTCGCTTTGGAAGAGTTGCTAGAGGCCTTATTTTTGCCATTTTGTCGGTGAGAACCTAATATTGTTGTTAGCTAGGTGGAGATATTTTTTGATTTCCTTGAATCTGGTTCGGGACATATTGTTAGCAACAATTGGTACACGGGTGTCTTCATCTGTTTGCCAGTACACGTTCTGTCTTGGCATAGAGTGGTAGCCGCTGTAAAGCAAAATACCCAAAAAGACTTCCAAATCGTCTTCGGTGAATGAGACGGTGGGTATTAGACTATGCTGCATAAACGCGAGACTGCTCAACAATCAAATTTACTACTTCTTCATCAAATAAAGTTTCAAAAAATTTCAAGTTCCGGCTTCCCATCCAATGAAGTTACCATGTTTACCTTTTTTCCCAAAAAAGCACAGCTTTTTGGCATTTCAATTGCACATGGTTTCTTGGACCATTTTGGAAAATCTTCACGTTATGAGGTTTGCATTCTGCGCCACGCGCGCCGTAGCTCTTGAACCGGTTAATAGTCTTCACTGTCACTGTCACTACTACAAAACACCTCTGCTTCACCTGGAACATCTTGCGGCATCATATTTCATATTATAATCTGGATCTGGTGGCAGCAACACAATGTCTAAATTGCTATTGCTTGAAGACGTTTCAACGAAGTCTTATGCGTGTTCTAAGTTCTGAAAGTTTCTGCCGTAAAAACTTGATGGTTTTGCTGCTTTGAAATTCCATATCAATGTGAAAAATTATCTAGAAAAAAATGTGAACAGTACTTTTATTACTTACCGAATGCTATCAAAAGAATTTGTTTTCAATAAAACTTATTAACATTATAAAAACACAAGCTGTTAACGTTCTAAATTCAGTTATAATGCTTTCAATTACAATGCGAATTTCCTTTGACGCTGACAAATGATGACTAGCCTACTGAAATCGCGCCAAACTGACTAACACGATCCAAAAGAAAGCAAACTAGAAAATAACGGTTTTCGCTGCAGTTATTTTGTGTAGGCGAAGTTGTAAGGCACAATTAGCGTGAGCGAAACTGAAAAAAAACTGTCCAAAAGCTCTTTACGTTTCGGCTTACCGTCTATTTGAAAATGACTATTTTTTTGTACCCGCTTGGGTACAACGGCTATTAATGGGTTAATATGAAAATAGTAACAATCAACTATTTTGTATAGTCACTAAATAAAATGATTGATTTTTAACTATTTGTTAACTATTTTCAATTTATTTTTCTGCAAAAATAGTCATTCGACAAATTTTATTGGAATTCATAGAACGACTATGGCAATAGTTACAAAAGTAACTATTTTTTTCTCTGAGTGAACGTACTAACCATTACGCTACAGGCTACTACTACATGCTGCGTCATATATATTTATATTGAATGTTTGAATGAACAACAACCACTTGAGTGGGCTACCACTTTTGTTTTTAGGCTGGAACTATAGCTATTTCACGGCAAAGAAAAAGAAATTTAAATATTAAAATATTAAAATTACTTTGGTTTTAAGTGAATGAACATAATTCAAATAAAAAGTACAAGTTAGGTCACTCCAGAAATTGTTGTGTTTCGCCCAGGGTATAACAGTGGGCTCTTCAGTCAGTCTATTATACCCTACTAAGATACAAATTTTGGTCGATGTTTACCGACTCTTATAAAAATCACAGCAAGAAGATACTGTGAATTTTATTATTCTAGGTGAATTTTTTTTTTAAATTATATAATTCAAATAAAAAGTACAAGTGTCCCCAACTCCAGAAATTATTGTGTTTCGCCCAGGGTATAACAGTATATTCATTTACTCCACTTAAAACCAAAGTAATTTTAATATTTAAATTTCTTTTTCTTTATTAAAAAAACCTGACCATGAGTCATTATTTTCTGTGTGCACGAATTTAATCAAATTCCCCTTGAATGGAAAAATTCACAGTATCTTCTTGCTGTGATTTTTATAAGAGTCGGTAAACATCGACCAACATTTGTGTCTTAGTAGGGTATAACAGACTGACTAAAGAAACACAATAATTTCTGGAGTTGAGGTCCCTTGTACTTTCTATTTGAGCTATTTCACGGCTACCACACCGATCATCAGATTCCTATATTATTGATGCGTCTTAGAGCCAATTTTTCAATAGTCAGTTAAAGAGCCAGTTAATTACTGGAAGAATAAAGTTATTTGGCTGTTTAACAATCGTATAGCAAAATTGAATTTTTCAGTTGAGAAACAATAATCTACAGAATATTGTATATGTTTTAGATATTTTTGTTTTTGTATATCGAACATTTCTAAAGTAATTTTAATTTCATTTAACGTTTATTTCAAAGCAGTGTTGACAAACAGTAAAGTTTGACTTTGAAAATATTTATTCCCATGAATAACTTTATCTGAATTCTCAATGAGTAGATAAATTAACTGTTCTTATTCCTAGAAATAAGTTATATCTGCCCATTGAAAAATAGATTTTTGCTCTATCTGAGGATCCGAAAATAATAATAATTTTTATTTTGTTGCAGTTTCAACACTCCTGAAAATTTTAAGAATGGGTTCATGCAGTTTTTTTATAAGCATTGGTTTTCGATGAATTAAAAAAAAAATAGTTAAATATGACGTTTGAAAATTCTGGCCAAATTCACCTGGGAAAAAAGGATGTCTTTATTATATCTTAAAACCGGCAGCAATTTTGTATTTATAATGTTGTGTCTTTTTCTAAGAAGAAACAGGAACTACCTGCTGATATATACATAAACATTAGGGTGGTTCTCATGTGTTCTCTTTTGCGAAAATTGAGTGCGACGCCCCTAAATCATGTCTAAAAAATGATTAAAAAGCCCCTATTTTTTCAGATTTTTATCTCTAACCCTTCCTGGCCCTAGTTGCATAAGAATATTTTAATTTTTTTTAGTTTTTGGATTTACACTATACAAACACTGTACCAGATGTCGTTTTTAAACTAATCAATGAAAGATTCGAATTAGGCTCAAACGAAGCGTCTCTGAAAACTGTACAGCCGCGTGTATGTTTAAAAAAATGTCGATCATTTGTTTAAACTCTATTGTTAATAAACAAAAAGGCAGATTTTTTGTTCCGTTCAATACGCGAAAAGTAAGCAACATTTTTACATAAATTATTTTTTTTTACGATCTCTCCATCGTTTTCATTAACCTGAATTAAATGAGATTTTTCCTTATATATTCGACACTATCAAAGTTTCGATGTGTTATGTTAATATGATAATAAGTCATTGTACTGAAAACGGCTATAGCGGCGGCGCGGCGTGCCGTAGTTTTGAAAATGTAATTTTCAATAGGTAATCTGCATTTTTTTTTTTCTATGCACTTTCTACTTAAATAAAATTAAACAATAACACAGTCAATACAATTTAATTTAGTCGGAGGAAAGGATATTATTTTCCCAAAAAAATTTCAATAAAAAACAAATGACAGAAAATAAAAAAAAAAAAATTGCTAATGAAATAGGGTCAGGAAGGGTTAGGAATAAAATTCTGAAAAAATTAGGGAATTTTTTTTTCATGAATTCGAACCAATCTAGGGCCGTCGTCATTTTTTTCCTCTAAGAACCACCCTAATAAACATATATGTCAATTTGTCCTGCTTAAACAAAGTGGTGGGCACCCACTTTGTTTAAACGTATTCCTAAATTTATGTATATGTGAATATATGTTGTATGAATGTAATAAGAATTCGATTGCGCCAAGGGCTTGAATGTGAGAACTGGAGAACGAGAAGTAAGAGAGGACTTATTCAAGTTCTGTGTAAGGATATTTAGATTTCACTTAATTTGCACAATCAAGAATCTCAAAAGGACCAACTTTATAGTATAGAAGTACGTAAACTAATGCATATCTAGTTTATGCAAACAAAATGAAAAGTCCTTCTATTTAGTTCTCCTTCTTCTTGTTGTTATTCTTCTTCTTCATCTTTTTGCATAAAGGCAACAATTTTCTTCGATGACTTAACTGGCAGTATACGAAGCTGTACGGCACGGTGTGCGACTTATTTCGGGTTTGGGGAACATTTTTACGGGACTGACTAGGATCCTCCGCTCAGGTACCTTGAAGATGTCAGCGGAAGTTTTCTTGTACCCAGCTTATCTGCACTGACAAATTGCAATTTGTGTACATAGTGTTTTTGTGAGTATGAAACGTGTGTATGGAGGGATGTGTGTGAGTGTGTCCTTGTGGTGTGTGCATTCATTTGCATATATACATATCAAAGAAAGCTAACTCAACAAATGATATGCGTTTTGGTTTTGTAGAAACATATTACCTACAATTCCTGTACAGAAAATGTTAAAATAAATATACGGATGCTTGTAGTGTAGGTAGGTCTACCTCTACCTACTTTGATTAAGGAGCTGCGAATAATTTATTCGACACACCTTTGTATACATTATACAATCTTCATATGCAAGTAAAGTTTAGATTATTTAGTTCCTAGAAATCTACCGTTGGCAGACTAAGTAACGTTAACTATAAACCTTTGCTATAGCGTTATAAAAAAAACTAGGCAAATTCTCAAGTGTCAGTCGTTCGTTGAGGTTGAGAATATTGAAACCCGCATCATAGGGTAGATGTATTTCTTACCTACAGTTCAGTTTTCACGGGATGTCTTTAAAATGTGATTTAGTACTGTTATACTATACATCCACTCTGTCCAACAAAAATTATCCATGCTGCATTTATCGAAGAGTTTGTATGGGTTGTCCTTCATCGATCTATAGAGCCTCAAGGAATGACGGTTTGGTTTCAAAGAAGAGGGCCGAAAATGTATGGACAACAAATTCAGAAGCGACAAGAACGAAATGCTCACTAATAAGTTTTTTTTTTTTTAGGTATATATTTTACGCGCACTTCCTTTATAATGTTTTAACACAGCACGAGCGTTCAGGAAAGTTGGAGATGACTTAAAAGGAGAAACCGATGCACATTGGTTTTGAATGTTTGAATATCACGCAGTTTGGCAATCACGCAACGTGGCTTTTGGAGTATTCGCAAATGATTTTTGCAGAAGCTGTTTGGATGAAGAGGAGGAAGAATCTATTCCTCATCTTCTTTGTACATGGCCCGCCCTATCTCAAAGACGTAAACTCCATCTTGGGGATTTCTTCTTCGATGATGCAACGGATCTAGCAAGCTCGGATATTAACAGACTCATGCGCTTTGTAAAGAGCTCCAATTGGTTTTATAGAGTGAGGAGAAAATCTTAGATTCGTGAGGTATCACAATGGACCAATTGATGGCCCAAGTATGTCGGCTTCTTTGCTGGCAGCCACTATAACCTAACCTAACAATGGGACGGACAAACAGAGCCGAGTAAAGCATTCCACATTCGTGTAGTGCGACTGAAGAAAGAATCTCTATACTTAATAGTACGTTCAAAGTTGGGCTCAAGGGTAAACTGATGGGCATTTCTAGAAGTTCAGATATTACGGTTGAATCGTTTAAGGGGAGGAATGCAACTGGCTATTTCACAAGAACACTGTTTATGAAAATAGCGATAACACAATGAAAGGCATGAAACATTGCGGCGGTGTTCGAGAGATGCAAACGTTTCTGTTACAGTTCTATCGCCTATCATTTTTGAAGCTCTCTATTGAATTCTATCAAAATGAGTTTTCGGAGCACCTGCCCAAACATGAGAATCGTAGTCAAGTTTTGGACGAATAAAGGCTTTGTAGATCACAGCCAGATCAGAAAAGGAGACAAATTTCTTGCATCTTCGGAGAAAATCTATGCAATCATCAGCGTTTTTGTCTTTGGTGAAGTCAAATATGGTGCCGTGAAATAATGTAGAAGGAAATAAGGTCGAATCGACTTTATTTCCATTTATATTGAAAATAATGTCGAATTCAACTTTTTGCCATGGTCGAATTTATTTCCATAGCAAAATAGTAATAATGTCGGAAAAGGGAAATGTATGTTGAAAGCTAAAAAATGGCAGAAAACAAAAATAAAATCAATCGAAATAGAAAGGTAATAAGGTCGAAATTATATTTAACGTAAACGAAGACATTTATCAGTTAGGTAGCATGCAGCCAATTTATGGAAATAAAGACGAAATTCTTTACAATGCACTGCAAATTGATGGTGCATAGAAATGTGTAACACAGAGAGTTTTTCGTTGATTCTTATAACGTTAATTCTCTTAAAACAAAAAACCAAGGTCCTGCTTTCTGTGATGAGTTTCCATATAGGATAAGCTTATTTTAAGTTCGTCTCTGATGAGTTACGATTAATGTAAGTTTGAAGTGACAACAAGAGTTATCATTCGAAAATAAAAAAAAATCGGGTGGCACAACGGCTCATGAAGAACCAGGGCCTAGTGAGTAACAACTCGCAACCATTCCTGTGTGCGCCTTTCGACAGGAATGGAAGGGACCTACAATTTTATGCCGAATCCAAACGGCTAGACGAGAAGCACTTATTCGTGACAAGTGATACTCTTGGAGGATTTGTCAATTCCTCGCAAGAAGCAGTAGCCCTGAAAAAAAACTTTTTAGTTTTTTAGGTGGACGAGGCTGGGAAGCGATCCCAGACCTCCAGCGTGACAGTCGAACGCACTAACCATTACGCTACGGGCTACTACTACTACTACGGGCTATCGGTCGAACCAAATTAAAAAAAAAATCTAGAATGTGTGGAGAAAAAAATGATGATGTTTATTATTCCAGGCATGAGAAAAAATAGTAAATTATTATTCATAGCCTCAACAAATCGAATATATAGCAAAAATAAAGTGTTGGGAAATCTAATGTATTACGTTTGCGTCGTGCGTTGGTTGTAGTTGATTTTCATAATGAACACTTTTGTAGAAAAGCAAAAAAAAAAAAAAAATGATAAGCCAGTTTTAGTAAACTCTATAATAAATAAATGCAAAAACGTTAGTTTAAAACGTTCGAAAATTAGAGAGATTTTCGATGAAGAGTGTAAAATGAACCCACAAGCTTCGACATCTGTTGAGTTCGGTAAAATGCGAAGCCAATAATTGATAAGAGAAGTTTTTCCACAATCGGCAAACAGCTTTCATGATGTTATTAAAGTTTTCGAAGATAAAAACATTAAAAAATAATTTGGAATGCCTCGTTGGGATGCCGAGCTTCCCTTTTATCGAGATACGATAGTTGAGAGAAAATTTGGTTATTCCATTTTTGCACCCGGTAAAATAATTCAGGAAATTATAAAATGAAAAGAACACCTTCCGAGAAACTATTTAATTGACGGTACTTTAAGTATTGTTCCATCATGGTGAACACGTTCCCATGGTGAACACGTAAGTAGTGAAGTAATATAAAGTTTACATCAAAAATTAAAAGATACCTATCTTTTTTTTTTGTTAGATGTTTCGGTATCTCTACACAGAGAAAAAAAAACAACGTAAAATCAAAGCAAAAAACTTTGATTCTAATATTTTTCGGAACGTTTTGGCGCCAACGCCGAAAATTCTCAAATCAATGTGGAGCGACTTTATTTCAAAGTGATTTCATACTTAAAAACGAACTAGATTTTACTACGTTTATATGTTGATTTAAAGTGGAATCAAGGTTAAATCAAATTAATCCATCTTTTAAAACAACATTTATCTACTTCGAATCAACGTAGATTGAACTTCGCTTGGTTAGGTATTGATTCAAAATGGCTACCCACGCCAAGCTTCTTTGTTTAAATTTATATAAGACAAAGACAAATGTATATTCATGCTCGATGCATTTCATATTTGTGGTGAATCATCTATTTGTGACGCCTTAAAGTGAATCGTTTAATGCTATGAGTATTTGATATTAATAAATATAGGAAAAGTAATTAAATATTGTTTTTCGATTATATGAAAGTGAATTTTAAGTGCGCGTTTAATTTGTTTACAAATGTAAGAGGGCTACCTCGAAAAACAACAACGCGCTCCCAAAATTCTTTATATTAAGCTTACAAATACAAACGAATTGAGGTTTACTTGACTATGCAACACTTTGAAACTACTACTTTTATGGCACTTTAAATGCCATCAAAGTGGATCGCAATGTAAAATGTGGATTTCAATGTAAAAATGAATACGTTTCACTTTGATACAAGGTTGAGCGCACTTTAAAAGTGGATATCAATGTAAAAATGATAACGTTTCACTTTAAAACAACGTTTAACGGAATGTAATTGTACAAAAGTTGATTTCAATGTATAAATAAAAATGTTTTACTTTGAAACTAGGTTGAATCTCTTAAAATTACCTCGCATATTAAAATTAACATTGTTTCAACGTAAAAAATAAAAATGCGCTACTTCATTTAAATACTTTAGATCAAATACGGTCGTATTTAATTTTAGATCGCAATTTTTCCCTCAGTGTACATACTGATGTAATCCTATTCCTAGGAATAAGTTATATCTGCCCATTGAAAAATTGAATTTTGCTCTATCTGAGGATTAAATACTAACTGACTGCTTATCTGACTATTGAAAAATTGGCCCTTAGAAAATTTTATTTGTTTATTTTGTGCTAAAGAAAAAGTAAAAGTTTATGTTAAATTTATATAAGTACAAACCTTTATCATTTTTTTTTTTTTTGTGAAATAAAGTCGAATTTTGTTTGAAATTTAATTGTGAGTAGGTTTGATATTGGGAAATAAAGTCAATGATGAAAATGATCTTATTTAAGTGATCGATATTATTTCCATTTGTTTTATTTTGTTTTTAGAAATAAAATCGCCCATGAAAAAAAGTTGAATGAAAGTTGAACATAATTTCCAGTCTAAATGGAAATAAAGTCGACTCGACCTTATTTCCTTCTTCCTTATTTCACGGCACCGTCAAATATGTGGTCATTCCACAAAAGGGTGTCATTGACCCAGAAACATACCAAGAACTGAAAACTGTTCAGTTTCCTTGAAGCAAGCGTCGCTCATGGATAGCGGAATTTGGAGAAGGTTTCGCTTTAACGACTAGAGACACCATTAGGTTTTTAAAGTTTTAAATTCTACGTAGTTTTTGATTTCCCATTGGACAATGCTGTCGAGAACAGAATTTAATGAGCTGCTGTTGAAGTTCCACATCCGAAGGACATGGATGTGAATCTTAAAACGAATATGAAAAGCTGAGGGTACCGTCATCAGCAAAACAGTTTAATGGATTAGACAAAAGATAATTTATGAATATAAAGAAGAGAGTCGGAGACAAAACGGAGCCCTGGGGCACAGCAGCATTTATTTTGTGGATTTCAGACTTGAAACCATCCCATAGATACAACTTGTAAACTTACTTTACTTTTTTTTTTACTTTAGATGGTGCTCACAGCCCAGGATAGGCTTCGGCCTCAACTAACAAGCCTCTTCAGCCAGCTTTGTCGCTAGCTAGCCGCTTGCAGTTGCACACACCGTGTTGGTTGATGGCGTCCTCCACTTGTGCGTGCCACCTGTTATGGGTTCTTCCTCAGCTGCGTCCACCATTGGGGTGAGATTCGAAGACTCGTCGAGCAGGTGTGTTGCTGTCCATATGATCCATGTGCCTCAGCCATCTCAGCCGCTGTATTTTCAGCTTTTGGCTGTATAGCCCGTATAGCTCGTCGTTGAATCTTCTCCTCCACACTCCTTCGATACACACCGGACCAAAAATCACACGAAGAATCTTCCTCTCAATGCACCCTAGCAGATTTTCATCCGATTTTTTCAGTGTCCATGCTTCTGCCCCATAGAGCACGACCGGGATGATGAGGGTCTTGTATAAAGTCTCCTTAGTTCTCTGAGAGAACACATTACTACTTAAATGCCTTCTAATACCGAAGTAACAGCAATTGGCAAAAGTAATTCTTCGTTGGATCTGTGCACTGACGTTATTTTGCGAGGTAATAGTGGAGCCCAGATAGACAAAGTGATATCAGGCCATCGTGATATTTTGTCCTTGCAAACGATCCTGCATGAAAAATTTCATGATTTCAACTTTTTCTTTGTATACCCATGCCTGAAAACTAACCACTTTACCAAAATTCATACATAATCCTGCCCAAATCGAAAGTGCTCTCAGTATATTTAATATTAATTCTGTGAAAATGGGTGGTTGCCACGCCCACTGAATGTAAAATCTCAAAGTTTTAATTTCCCCTTTGCTTGCATGTCAAATCCTATCGGTGGTTGGATGTTGTAGGACGCGGGTAGTCACTGAGTGGCGTCAACACGGCGATGTCCAGTGATGTAACGAATACTACACATCAATTGTGCTTATTTTACCTCCAAGTGGTAACCATCGGGTACTGGTCTCGTCCATCCAAATACACAAATAAGCGCGAGTGTTGAACAAGAGACAAAAATAGCAACACTATAAATACTCTGTCGGAAATGACTGGCTGTATAAGTCGGCTGAAGTCTTAGACGAGCCCATCAGAAAGAAGGTGTGCGGCGGATGAATTCATCAGAATCAACGGTGTCACCAACAGTACGGACGGCAGAGACCGTACGTGAGCTACTCTGGAGTATTTAGAGCTGAGGTCAGTAAGGATTTTCAGTACTAGCCAGGGTGCTGAAAAAGAGATGGTGGTGGATGAACCCTTTAAGGGTCAACGGCAGCACTCATATCCCCGTATTGGGCTACTGGTATCGGATTATCCGGCCTGCTGTCCTAAAGCTACACAAGGATCCGGCCCTCCGGGTCTGGGGGTCGTGTGACGGGTTGGCAACCTACCACATGTAAAGAAATCAACCGCTTCGAATCGGCAACTACAGCCTCGGATAAGGAATGATCAAACGATGACGACTTTTGGCTATCGAACAAGGACAAAGATTGGATTCTGGAATGTTAAAACTCTTCTCGATAACCGCGAAGAAGGCCCTAACAACACCAGATTCCTCCAACTTGAGAAAGAATTCCTACCGTACAACCTAGACATCTTGAGTCTGAGTGAAGTGAGATGGTTGAGCGCAGGGCAGGTGGATTCACCTTCGAAAAGCACTTTCTTTATTTACTCCGGAAAACCAGTTGGAAGCTCCCGATGTTCCGGCGTAGGTTTAATGTTGACTCCAAAGGCGCGGCAAAGTCTTATAACCTGGAAACCCATCAACAACAGGATAAGCGCGAGACAGGACATTGACAGCCAGGTTCCAGAGTAAATTAAGAAAAATCACCATCATCCAGTGCTATGCCCCAACTGAGGAAGCGTCGGACGCCGAGAAGGACGAATTTTACAGCCAACTTAGCGCGGTTTTCAGAAGCTCGCCGAATGGAGACATCACTATCGTAATGGGAGATCTTAATGCTAAGGTTGGTCAGGACAACACAGCGTTGAAGCACGTTCTGGGTAACCACTGGGTAACGCAAATCAGCTAGTCATTGGAGGTACTCTATTCGAGCATAGGATCTCGCACAAGATAAGTTGGTTATCCACAGATCGTCAATGTACAGCGAACTTAATCGATCACTTTGCTATTAGCAAGCGCTTTAAAAATTGTCTTCTCGACGTCCGAAACAGACGCGGTGCTGATGTAGGGTTAGCTCGCGATCACCATCTTATGCTTGCCTACGTTCGTCTTCGAATTGCTTCAGTACATGGAAATCGGCAAAACTTCCTGCGTACACCCAGGTGCAATACCGACAGATTACGGGATCCTACAGTGCGCCAAAGATATAAGGACCGCCTCGCCATAGAAGCAGAAGTAATCAGCATTGCCACGCCAGAAAATGCACACCAACACTGGAGCAATGTGAAAAAGGCCTTTGCAACTGCCGCAACTGAGTCTGTGGGTAAAAGGCAGAGAAGCCAAAGCACATGGCTTTCTGCAGATAGATGGAGTAAGATTGAAGAAAGGAACGCGATTAGATCCCAACTTGCGGCTGCCCCAGTAGGTGAGAGATTTAACATCGAGTCTCAGTACCGTAGGAAAAGGAAAGAAGTGCAGCGTAGTGTCAGACGTGACAAAAGGAGGCGCGTAAATGTCCTCGCAGAACAGGCAGGGGAAGCAGCATCTAGGTGCGACAGTGGTACCGTCTACAAGATAACCAAGAAATTGGTTGGAAACAACACACGAAAACAACACCTCGTCAAGGATGTAGACGGCACCCTGCTAGTTACGTATGAGGATCAGCTCAGGAGATGGAAGGAACATTTTGCTAGCGTGCTCAACCAGATAGGCGATAGCGGAGGTGTTCCAGCCCCTAACCCAAATGAGCTATTCGTAGAAACTAGTTCCCGTATTCGCACCTGCCCTCCCAGTTTAGCCGAGATAGCTTCAGCAATCAAATCCCTCAAGAACAACAAATCGGTAGGTTTGGACGGCATTCCCGCTGAGCTCTACCAAGCAGATCCACAAACATCAGCGAAGTTGCTACACCCCTTAATAGCACAGGCATGGGAGAACGAAAGTTTCCCCATTGAATGGAAAAAAGGGATGATCGTCAAACTACCAAAAAAGGGAAATCTTACGGATTGCGGAAACTGGAGAGGGATCTGTGTCCTCCCCGCGGTGGCAAAGATAATGGCGAAAATAATCTTGGAACGAATCAAAGAACATCTCGATTCTACTCTCGACAAAGAGCAAATGGGATTTCGTGCAGGCTCATCCTGCATTGATCACATCAACACCTTGAGGATCATAATAGAACAATGCGTGGAGTTCCGCTCCCCTCTTCATTTGCTCTTCATCGACTTCGAAAAGGCTTTCGATAGTTTAAATCGAAATTTCATTTGGTCAGCTTTACGTAGGAGAGGAGTACCTGAGAAGATTATCGCCATTATAAAGGCTACCTACGAGGGTTGCATCGTGTCAAGTCTTACACAACGGAAAGGTATCAGAGGACTTCGATATCCATAGCGGAGTTCGTCAAGGATGTTTGTTATCTCCACTACTTTTCCTGGTGGTTATAGGGGATGTCCTTCATGCAGCTCTAGCCTAGCAAGCGCGTGGAATTTGATGGACGATGATTTCGTTCCTGCAACATCTTGATTACACTGACGATATTTGTTTGCTCTCGCACAACATTATGGATCTTCATCATACGGTGACTAATCTGGAATACGAGGCAAACAAAGTCGGTTTGAGGATCAACACCGGGAAAACAAAAATCCACAACATTTCTGAATCTTCTCAAGTTGTCGTTGCGGGACAGCAGGTTGAAGCGGTGGACAACTTCCTGTACCTTGGTAGTTTTGTCTCAAAAGACGGCGGTGGTACGGATGAAGATGTTAACTGCCCAATTGGCAAAGCTAAAGCTGCTTTCGGCATGCTGTCTTAAGTTTGGAGGAGCAACGTCTACAGTACGAAGACCAAGCTGCGACTGTTCCGCTCGAACGTAGTCAGTTATACTATATGGGTGTAGTACATGGAAAGTGACCGCCTCTGTCACAAGGAAGCTACAAAATTTCGAAAATAGATGTCTCCGAAACATCCTAAAGATTTTTTGGCCGAACACCATCTCCAACCAAGAACTCCTTCGGAGAACGGGCCAAAGTCCTATTGACATCGCTATTAGGAAATGAAAGTGGCAGTGGATTGGTCACAACCTACGTCGTGGTGCAGACTCTATTGCAAGACATGCAATGGCGTGGGATCCACTCATCCAAGATGGCAGAAGACCTGGAGGCCAGAGAAAATCTTGCCGCAGAACAGTCGACAAGGAATCATAAAAGCTCGGTAAAAGTTGGGGAGAGCTAAAATACATTTCCAGAAACCGAACGAGATGGCGCGTAGCGGTAGTTGACGCCCTGTGCCCCTTAGAGGGGTCAAGGATCTAAGTAAGTAAGTAAGTAAATCCTATCGCTCTACCAAATTTCATCACTCTACGACAATCAGAAATTCTCTATATAGTTGATATCAATTCTGAGAATATGGGCGGGTGCCACGCCCCTGAATAAATAATTTAAAATTTTCCAAAATCTCTTTTGTATTGACCACATGATCTACCAGTCTACCAAATTTTATTTTTCTGCAACAATCCGAAGTGATACATATAATTAATAAAAATTCTGAGAAAATGGACGCCCCATGAATGCTAAATATCAAATTTTAAAGTTTAGCCTATGTTTGCAGCTAAGTTCTACAGTTCTACCAAATTTCGTCATTCTGCGACAAGCAGAAGTGCATCATATAATTGATATCAACTCTGTGAAAATGGGCGGATGCCATGCCCTCTGAATGTGAAACTCAAATTTTAAAATTTTGCATTTGCTTGGACTTCTAGCCCTACCGTTTTACCAAATTTGATCATTAGTCAGATGTGCTCATAATTGATATCAATTCTTATTCAAATGAGCGGAAGCCACGCCCCCTGAATGTAAAATCTCAATTTTAAAAATGTTGCCTTTGCGGCTTTGCCGGCACTTTAAGCCCTACCGCTGTACTAAATTTCATCAATCTACGACAATCAGAAGTGCTCCAAGTAATTTATATCAATTTCATGAAAATGGGCGGGTACCACGCCCCCTGAATGGAAAATCTCAAATTTTCGATTTTTGCCTCTGTATACACCACAAGTTCTACCGTTGTGCGATATTACAAGATTCTACGATGTCGGGAAGTGCTCAATAATTTTGATGATCTGTCAGTGATTCAGTTACGGTTTTTGCAGTCTTATATCTGGGGAACCACTGATGCTAAGGAATTGCAATTTGGTGAGTTGTCTAAAACTGGTGAGCTTAGTAAATTCTGCGAGTTTGAAGTTTTTGACATTATTGCTACTGAAGTTAGAGATTGGTCGAAAATCGCCTTAGTTTGATTCTGTAAAAAGAGTGCAGGGCCAAAACTTGGCTCGGCACTACCGTGCCCTTTGATCTCCAAGTCTTAGAAAAAATATTTGTGGACCTCTCTTTCGTTTTTTATAGTATAATATCGTATAAAATACTTTTTAGTTGTGAGATGTCTTTCCATTCGAAATGTCTTAATTTTTCGAACGCTACGAAAATGATTTAAAAAATGTAGGTATTTCTGAATTTTGTATAATGTTGTTTGAGTTGGTACAGTGTTGAAACATTCTAGCAGGTACCTATACAAGACTCCAACAACAGTGGGAGTCGGAGTAGAACACTTTCGAAATTTTGCGTAACTTCCAAATTATTAATAAGGATGCCTAACTTCACGCATTCCACGAAAATGCAAGTAGGTAATTATATAGTTTAGTTAAATTATAGATATAGTCATCTTAATTATAAGAATTAAAAGAATACATTTTAAATTATTTATTAAATATAATTTTATTTTAAAATTTATCTGTTGGATATATAAATTGAAAAATAAAAAATCATATATATCCAATGACTTGCCTCACACGTGTGCTACTTAAAAGCTATTTCTTAAAACGTATTCAGATTACTAAACTGTATCAATGTTATCAGAAAAGATATTAAAAGTGAAAGAATATTCAAACAGAAGCCACAATTTATTTCCAATAAGCCATACACATCTAATACCACCGGCTTTAAAATCAATTGGTTCAAAAACTGGTCAACCTGCAATAAAAGAAAATTAATCAAACAACTATTATTGAAACAGTAAGCTCACACTGCGATCCCAACGACTATCGACGTCAGAAAATAATATTTCCCACTCAATTTGCAGAGGAATTTGCGATCTGCGAACAGTCAAATCCATTACCATGATAAGAAACAGAAAGTCTTCGACTTGGACTAAAGCTAAAATCAGCGAAGTCCATTCAACTGATCCCGACATTAAGAACACTAAAAAAATACGATTTATCGTCGCCAACATAATCAGAGCCTCAAGAATAATCATAATTAATATATGAAACTGAAACATGTCATGGAATTTTGTAACAGTCTTGAAGATTTCCAAATAAAGTTCAGTACAAAGGTCCAATTCGTCAGAGAAATCACATAAGATTTTCATTTTTTGGTACTTTGTTGTTAAATGTTTGTTTGTATCTGCGATTTCTACGCGCTTGGCAAACGATATCATATGATTCCCAATATTGTAATATAATCCTCCCACTATGGTATAGCCCAGAGTCAGGAAGTCAGCTGCCACTAGGACTCCCATACACGCAATATAACCAAGAAAGTACTCAATTCTAAAGACTAAATCCTTTTCTGAATCAAGATAGAACAAAATTACGGGAAAACTTGAGAGTATGTTGAGTAAATTATAAAAAACTCGACTAAAAAGTATAAAATAACACTCCGGCCCGAAGAACTCCAAATTCATTGACAGTTTTGCGACGCGAACAATTATTTCAATTGTTTGGTTGATAATCTTAATGAATTTATGATGAAGGGCCAGCTGAAAAACTACAAACGATATGCTGAAAACAACAACTCCCCCGAATTGTAAGAGTGTGACTGCTTTTTGATAAATGCTAAGTATATTAATTAATCGAGGCAAAACCAGAAAGAAAGCTACCAGGCACACTAGCCGGCAAGTAATTGACCAGCAGAGGATTTTAGGGGAAAATTTAAGTCGAAAACGAGACGTTAGAGTAAAACAAAACATTCCAAATAGTTGACCATAAAGGTAAATTATTTTAAGGAAAAATAATACTCGGAAATGCTTACGACCAGGTTTGTCTGTCATTTTAGTCGAACTGAAGTTTTCAATTGATTGTAACTACACCAGTTCTTATGTACATATCAATTAAGGAGTGCACTTTGAGAGCATTTAAGTTTTTAATTGTGCATTTTAAATAATTTAAATACAAAACCTTGGAGGAAGATTCATTAATTTATCTGTTCAATTTATCAATTTTTGTTCAATTTTTATAAGACCATTAAGAAAAAGTAGGTATAGTTAGGAGTATGTATATGTATTTAAAATACTAAAGTTTGACAGAAAGAAAAAATCAAAGGGCACGGTAGTGCCCAGCCAAGTTCTGGCACTACACCCTTTTTACTGGATCAAACTTAGGCGATTTTTGACCCCCCCCCCCTATAACTTCAGTACCAATAACGTCAGAAACTTCAAACTCGCAGCATTTTCTAATGTCGTTTTCGGTTGGAGGTTCGGCGAGTTACTCCTTTTTGACTCCACTTACTCTAAAATAATTCGATTGGCTGTTCCGATTAATGTTTTCGGAGTTATTTTCTGTTCCGGATTTTATAAAAGAGTAGACCCGGAACACGCATATAATTACTTACATAAGCTCTTTCATCGGATAAATTGTCAAATTATTTTAATCGACTGAAAATGCAAAATATACATGAATATCAGACAATTTAGTCACTTCGCAAATTAGTCTTGAAACAACAGAAAATAATTCGATTGGAATCAAAAAGGAGTAGTACTGTTCCGAATTCCAATCGAAAACGACATAAGCTCACCAGGTGTAGATAACAGGCAGCAATAAAAAAGTGCTGCCACCACGACTATGCTCAGCGATGGGGTGGGTTCGCGAAAGGCTTTTTACGGAGTGAAAAGCAAATTAAAATTAATAAATTAATGATTACGTTTTTATATATTACCTGCAAATTAAAACGGCGCCAGAGATTTTTTTTTGAATACAAAGGAATTGCATACCTTTTGAAGCGAAATCGACGCACGGTGAAAGTAATTTAATATAAAAAGAATATATTTTTGAATTTCCAAATAGGAATTTAAAGCAATTTATTGAGTTTAAGTTTTGCTTGGGAAACCTTGCTAATTGGGCCCATACATGACACAGACACGTCGCGTCGTTGCAGACAAATACATTTTGTTGTTGTGCACATATCTGCGCAGACCGCCTGCGTCGTGTGTATCCATCATCTATGTCACATGTTTGCAGCGACTGTCTGTGTGAATTCAAAACTTTTTGAAAACACGCAATCATTTCCTTAGTCTGCAACGACATGTCTGTTTCGTGTATGGAGAACTGTGCACAGACGAGCGAGAAAATTTGTGGAGTAAACATGAAAAACAATAGTGAAACACATTTTTTTAAACAATTCCTTGCTCTAAATTCTTTTTTTTTTTTTTCTTTGATTTATATTCTTTTGTTGTTTTTATTGTCAAATCAATGATAAGAGCAGCGCAAGCAGTATCATCTGGTATCCCCCATTTTTCCGACCCGATGACCACGACGAAACGATACAAACTAATGTCTGTGCACATTGTCTGCATCGTGTGTGGCGAAGGCATGTTTGCACAGACTACAAATTGCAGCGACGTGTCTGTGTCGTGTATGGGCCCCATAATGGATGGCTAAAACCCAAGATTTTTAAATGAAATTAACAGATTATTTTGGTGGAAACTTTTGATTCCAAAAATGGAACGTTATCTCTTTTTTCCGAACAAAGAAAATAACGTAAAAGGGCGTCACGTTTCCTGCAATTTCAGAATAATGGACCGAACAAAAACCAACCGGATTTTCAAAAAGAAGCAAACGGCACAACTTAGCCACAAAAAAAAAGTCATTATTAAAATTTATCGCCAAAATAAATTAACATTCCAAAAACTAAGTAAGCAGTTCGTTGAAGCTTTTTAATAGCAAACTAGTTGTGGAAAGAAAACAAATTTTTTTAAATTTTTGAGTACTATTTTTAATATTAAAAAAAAAATTAGTATGTAGTGCTAACTGGATATCAACTTGGCACTACACTTTCTGAAATTCTAAAAACTAAGTACGCAGTTAATTCAAGCTATTTAGTAGTAAATTAGTTGTGGAGAGAAAAAAATTCCAAAAAATTTGTTGCCGTACTTTTTTTTTTAAAATAAGAGTAGGTAGTCCTAACTTGATACTGGTGAACTCAGCCATTAAAAAGCGAAATTCGAAAATAAAACATGCCCTTATTTAAAGCTTTTTAGTAGTAAATTAGTTGTGGAGAGAAAAAAATTCCAAAAAATTGGTGGCTTGAATTAACTGCGTACTTAGTTTATAGAATTTCAGAAAGTGTAGTGCCAAGTTGATATCAAGTTAGCACTACATACTAATTTTTTTTTTTAATATTAAAAATAGTACTCAAAACTTTTTTTAGAATTTTTTTCTTTCCACAACTAATTTACTTAGAAAGCTTCAACGAACTGCTTACTTTGTTTTTGCAATTTCACAAAGTGTAGTGCCAAGTTGATATCAAGTTAGCACTACTTACCATTTTTTTAAAAAATAGTAGAGCTACAAATTTTTTTTTCCACTACTAACTTACTACTATAAAGCTACAATTAACTGCATATTTACACAAATGTAGTGCTAACTTGACATACATAGCTTTTTTCCTTTAACTGCCAACTTCCTCTCCTCTAAAATGTTTCCCTTTTTTTGTGTCCACCTTAAATTTTCTTTATACCTAATCAACCCACAACCAACTTTCTTTACCAAATATTCAAAATTAAATTTGCTCGAAATTAAACTCTTTTCCAAATATTCAAAATTAAATTTTAATTAGAGTTATTTTGATGAACCTCAAAATTATCAGAGAAATCTGTTATTTAATGATTACTGACTTAAATTGAGTTGGTTTACTAGGCAAGTTTTCTTTACCTAATTACTCAATTTTGAAAAGAAAACATGATTTTAGTAAAACAACCCAATTTATGTCAGTAATCATTATATAACAGATTGCTCTGATAATTTTGAGGTTCTTTGATATTACTCTATTTAAAATATTTGATATTTAACATTAATAAACTTAGAACTTGGCGTACTTTAGATCTCACTACTTCTTACGACTGACTGGTTGCGAAAAGGTTTTTGTATATAGAAGAAATTGGCTTCTTTTTTAACATTTATGATTTTAGTGTGATTATATTTTCCTAACATAACAGTTTTGAAAGAAATCGACCCAATATTATTAATGCTTTTAATCAAAGTCTTGTAAAAATAGCTTATAAACACTAAACAATCCACGAAAAACGTATAAACTTTCTTTTTCTCGACAAGTTTTATATGGACTATTGATGCCTAGTTGTAAATGTTATCAATAGTTGAGTAATTTTTTCCTGAAATCAGATTCGTACTCAGTCAGGATATGGTATCTCTCCACCCAAGTGTAAGGTCTCTCATTTAGGATGCCCGTCATGATGTTCGCAATGCAGTTCATGACCAAAATTACCTCTGTAATTACTTGGCTGATTTCCCCTCTCTTAAATATTGGAAAAATAATTGTTTTGTTGCAAGATTCTTTTATCCTTGATTTATTGAGCTTATTCGTATAGGCTTCTGCTAGATAATTTAAGAAATCGTCCGTGGCATTTATTACGAATTCGTGAATAATTCTGTCCTCTCCAGGAGCTTTATTTAGATTTACTTTGGAAACATTTTTTTTAATCTCATCTATGGAGATTGAATTATTAAATTTTCGGTTTTCAATGAAACTTTGTGCATAGAGTGAATTTGGTTGATATGCTGGTTGGGATTTAGAACATTAACGAAATAAGTTTTAAACTTTGGTAATATTTGCGGGCATACATAAAGATCTTTGTTTTTGAATCTCATTTGCTAGGTTCCACCAATCCTTACTATTTTTTATCGTACTGCGAGATTGATGGCTTAAATCAATTGGATACACAAATTTGACAACTCGACATAATGCATAATACAGAATTGCTTTTAATGCATTTTTAACCTTGCTACAAACAGAAAATATTTGTATATGTTCATTCCAGTTGAATTTTCAATCAAACCCGTAATCTATGGCAAGCATAAAAAAGTTCATAAAACAAAACACATCCTATTCATCCGTGAAAGTATAAAACATGGTGTAAATGGACTTTAATGTCATCCGATTGTTTTACTTTAGATACCATTTTATACTATGTGCAGTCGTAGATAGGTAGTTATACATAAAGTTATCTAATAGTTTCGAACAGAGAGATTTGTAGTTGTATTGTTTGGAAATTTCATCACCAAAGCCACATACCTCATTTTTCACCACAATTTCATTGAAACGCTAATTTGTTAACATTTAACGAGAATTATTTGACTTTCAGGCTCTATGTAGTTGCTCCCGCATCCTGCCTCAACAGCTCTCGCTCAACGTTTCCACGTAATGCCGCCTACTGACTGCCGAAGTGGCGCATAACCACAGAACATTTTTGGGTTTTCATACACACAATAATTTTGTTCGCACGAGCCATGTAATTCGTATCCATGACATTTGAATCGTAATTCCGAATTTTCATGGCATCCCTCAACTCCACTATCACACCCCCTGCCTTCCAACTCTACCACACCCTCTGTATCCATCTCGTGTCCCACCCCCTCTTGAAAAATATATATGTACAACACCTCGAATGGTCACATCCTAATTCGGTCCGATAATCACGCTGTAAACCAACTTCAAAACCAACGAAAAATGGGTATGGGCTTGTCCGTCGCATCGTCGGTCGTCGGTCGTCGAAATTGTTGATCCAATTTAAATGCCCCCCAGATGCCACATTACAATTGTTGGCATCGTGCTACAAAGCTAACGCCTAAATTACACATCAGTATTATGCATTTCAAATTTTCTATTTTCTGGCTTTTGGATAAAGGCCACAGTGATGTTATAGAAAGGGTGTGGTAAGTAAATATAATTTAATAAACTTTTATTTATTTATTTAAAATATACTGTAAATACGGTTGAATTTGCAAAATACTTCGAGCTTAATTTTAATAACTGTGCTTCAATCAAGAAAGCTGAAGCCAGAACATAAGAAATAAGGGTAATACTTAATTTTCACTGGATAAAATGATAGTATTTCGTTGCAAATTTCCAAATCAGATCCAAAATTAGGTACCTCATTTCCCATACAAATTCTCGTTCTCAAATGAGCTAATTTCAACCAAATTTGCACAAAATGAGGTTCGAAATGAGGTAAATCCATCCATCAGCGGTCGATTCCAAAAGCTTTAAAAACCTGTTGGAAAAAAATGTCAAAACACAAAAAGAAAACAACAAAAACAATCGTTTAACTGCCATTCCAAATTCAAAATGAAATGAGATATCAAACGAAATTAGCAAATCTGATAATTAATACACTTTTGCAAAAATCCGAAATTACCTCATTTCGGCTCTAATGAAAACGTAGTATAATACCACAGTACACATATCTAAGGTATTATATTGCGCAGTTTAAGATGGCTGTCCATTGTGCCCATGCACAGTAAACAAAAACAAATTTATTGTGACTAATTTTTTTTACTATTGATTTTCACAGTTGCGCAGAACTGAACGAAAATGAAAACGCTAAAGATATTACCTTTAATATATGTACCTTGGTATAATACTACGTTTTCATTAGAGCCGAAATGAGGTAATTTCGGAATTTCACAAAAAAGGTTTTATTTTGTACATAATTGCTAAATTCTGAACAGCTAAAGTCAAAGATAATGCTACGTTTCCACCAGCCACTAACCGAGATTTAGTAAGATTATCACAAATCTTCTTGAAATCTCGAAGATTTACCATACTAATTTTAATCTCCTCAAATGAAGATTTCAAATAAAACTCATTCAAATCTACTTGGAAACATTACTTTGTCTAATCAAACAAATTTTTTTTCGGAGAATAATTATGGAACCAACCCATTTAAATGCCAATTTTGATTATTGACAGATAGAAATGTTAAGAAAAACTATCTATCTGACTTCCACTTCATATCAAAAAAATGAAACACCATTTGAATATTTTGGCATAATCCTCTTTTCGATCTTTTTGTGCAGTGGAAAAATCAAACAATTATCATTACCTAAATTTCGGTTTAGTGGTTGGTGGAAACGTAGTATAAGGCTCGTAAGTAATTCGCCTCTAATCAATTCAGGGGAGCACTTAAGCGGAAAACACAAAACTACTCTTGTGTTATTTCTTACATCCGTCCATTTTAGAAGCATTTGTGAAATACTCTCTACTCAGCAAACAAATTGCGAAACACAATTTGCAAATATTTGTCTTCAAATAATAGGTATTTTGTCATTTTAAATGACAGCTCTCATTAAGGTTGTAGCGATTTTTCTGTGTTAATGAAAGACATTTACCCGGGAAAAAAGCTGTTCCGGCGGGACATTTGAATTTATGCCTGAAATCCGGGACGTCCCTGTCCCTGCAACGCTACCTGTCATGCAACGTTTACTACACAGCAATTGTGCTAATTTGACCTCTAAGTCTTTTGGATACTGGTCTCCGGTTCAATTGTCAAAGCATTGAGCAAAAGAGAACGGGAACGTTTAGGTGACTTCCAAGTAAGGCATCTTTCTGTCTGTGATTGGTCAGCTTTCATAATATTGACTTCAAATAAAGGAAACTTTTACTGGAAAGTGACTGAAAATTTAGTCAAGAAATATCTGCCTTAATTTCAAATCAAGTGTGTTTTTGACAAAATTGTCATTTGTGAAATTAAAAATTAGTTTAAATTTTTATAAATTGTTTGTGCGGTCGAGTTTATTAAATTTATTTATTTTATTTATATTTATTTTTTTTTTCTAAGCGAACTTGAGGTAAACTATCCAAGAAAAGTTATAACTTATAAGTATGACATAATGACATGCGGAAAAACAAAGTTAGTAATTTTGAGGTAGATTATCGTTCAATGGATATAGTTAACTGAGTATTAAGTGTTAAGTCCCTTAAGTCTCCTGAACGTACCCAATATCTAATAGCAAAATTTAAAAATAAAAATAATTTTTGGTGTTAATGGCATAAATATGTGAGTCAACAATAACAATGAAGTGCGAGTAGTAAGTGTCAGCTGAGTTTCACTGTGTGCGGAGCTTAGTTGAACCAAGTTTACTTGCACCATTTACAAGCTTAAATCTGTTTAATACTTTTTTTTATAAATCCTAAATTCAAATCTCTGAATTAATTTAAAATTGATTTTGAAGGAAAAATTTCGAGGCCTAATACTACGCTGTGTAACATAAGTAGGTATATATAGGGCTGGCCACGAGACGAGAAAAGTCTAGGTGTCGATCTGGGTCTCGCATGACGAGACCGAGAAGAGACGATACGAGACTGCCTTTTAAACAACCGAGACCGAGACCAAACTGTATATTTGGACGGAAATTTACAGAGAGTCTAATAAATAAAAAAAATCCAATTTCAGTTAAATATTTATTTTCTTCTGCACATATTCAAATGATAATCGAAAATATTTCGTTCCAATAATGAACAGTTTGTCCGGAAATCGTTTTTTTTTCGGAGACGAGACCGAGACGAGACTTAATTATACGAGACCGACACGAGACCGAGACGAGACTGAAAATTTTCGATTTTAACGAGACTGGGACGAGACTTACAAAAGTCTCGCAGTCTCGTCTCGTGGCCAGCCCTAGTTATATAAATGTATTGCAAAACAAAAAACGAAATGTTTGTACTTTAATATTAAAATATCCTAAAAACATGAATTAGTGGAATAGTTCTAAATTTTTAGGCCAGTGTATATATTAAACATTGAACAAAAAAACTTACGACTTCTTTGGGGTACTCGGCACCAGCTTGAATCCATCGCCTCAGCCATATCATGATACTAACAGTATCTTGATGTTCAGAAAGCATCGCACTTGCAGAGAATTGTTATATATATATGTTGATATATATATTTATGTTGGGATTTGTCCCCATTAACGTGCACCACCCGTTTCTATATTCCACCTGTAGCGTCGATACACAAAACGCCGTCGCCTTTTTTCATTAATTGGTTGTACACACGAGTTAGGTGTGCTGACCAAAAGTGAACGAAAACTGGATCAAACCCGATATCTCGTATGACGTTTTGACACTCCCCGGTTCTCTTGAATTTTTCCATGGCATGAATGGGATGAGGGTCCAGATGTTTAGCCTGCTGGGACTCATATTTAATAGTTCTTAATACTCCTGCGGTATATAAATGAGGTGGCCCTGACTCCGACGATTCTCCCTCTCGCATTAGCTTTGATCTTTGATACCGTTTTTTGCCGGTATATTTCGGTAGACTGTTGCTCTAAATTTTTCACAACTATTTTTCTGAACTGACCTCGGCATTGTCGTTTACCGCAATCCCCACTGCCACTTGTTGCAAATGCATTTAAATTTTATTAGTTGGTCGGTTTTAGAGTGCGCTAAAAGTTCACAAGTTATATTGCTCCTACAGTCACAAAAACCTGCAACAATAGACCATACCATACGGCAAAAAAGGTCGATTTTGTTAGAATTTATGATATTATTGAGTGTTAAAAAATGTTTCGTGAAAATTTGTAATTTTGCCTTTAAATGCTCCAGATTTTTTATCTAAGCTAATGTATATAGCTGTTTTTGAAGTGGTAACCATAAGGCAGCTGATATTCATCGTAAATTTTGTTTTACATAATTTCCGTCAATTCTTGTGGTTTTAATATGTTTTCACAATTCGGTAGCTTGGTCTTCCCTGTCTGTTTCTAACTTTTCCCCGTGACTCTAAAATAAAGCCGTCGAAATCAGTTTTTGGAAAAGCTAATATGAAACCAAAATTGAATTTGGTTTTTCAGTCTGACCGAGATCTCAAATTCACTTCCAGGAGATTCTGTAGAGTTACTTGGAGTTATAGGCGGGTTGTTGGCTGAGTTGTTTTTTGTGCCAAACAACATTTTTTAACCCAAACCTTTTGTTTACTACACACGAATACAGGGTTTTTGGTTTAATTTTATCAAATAGTTCACCGGAAATGGTTTTCCATGCAGGATGCGTTACCGGGAAAACCGAATTGATTTTCCGTTTATTATAAAGTTTTATATTTTTCAATATGACGATGACGAGTGCTTGCATCGATTCCTATCAGAATACGAACAGCTTGTGTATTTCTGTATGTTTATTTACTTGATGAACAAGACTTCTAATTTGTATTTTTCCTGTATGATAAAAAAACTGTATTTCGACGAGGCAACAGACGTACCAAACATGGATAATTTTGTATTGAAATACTGAACATGGATAATTTTGTATTAAAATAATAACACATCATTGTTAGGCAGGTACTTACTTTTTTTTTTAAATACTTGACACTGTTTACAGGACAGGAACAGTAATGAAACGAATTGGTTAAGCAGTTTCTTCTTCATGAATACCTTTGAAATAAAGAAAAATTTTAATTTTAAGGCCGTGTGTGAATTGGATTTAAATGTTGGTCAAATGTTCTATCTTGGTTAAATTTTGACACTAGCGTAGTGAATAAAATGGGTTAAGATTTATGCAGCTGAGGAGCAGGTTAAGATGTGTTAAAATTTGACGTTCTACAAGGTAGAGTAATTTATAATTTAAGGAAACACTAGCAAAATAGTGTTTTAATAAAGCCCTTTTAACGCAATTCACACAGCAAAAAGCTAAATTTGATCCCACCTCAAACCAAACGTCAAATTTTAATCGTGGTAGAAAATTTAACCAACATTTTAACCCAATTCACACACGGCCTAAGATAAAGAAATGTGATGAAGTGTCATTACAAGAGCCGACAACAAATTTTGTGAATTGATTTAGACGTATGTTTAACAAAAATACGAGTAAGAGGGTGATATAAGAGGTGCATGTGTGGTGATTTAAAAGAAAACGTATTTTATTCCACTGAATTGGACACATTTATAGAATATTTTATCAAAAAAATATCGAGTTTGATTTTCGACCAAATACTAAAAGCGGTAATAGTTAAGATATTTGGTCAATGTGTCGAAATCATTCTAATAATAAACGTTCGCTTCTAGTCGAACGTTCGATTCGCTATTAATAATGAGGGCCTATATTACGCTTAATTAAAAACACCTTAATCTTGAAGATTCAATAAATAGAACTCTGGATAAGCTTTTTGAGCGAACCTTATCGGCTGCGGGTCAGACTAATTTTTTTTTTGTTGCTAAGCAGTCTGCATGAAGTAAAATTTTTTTTTAAATCATGGTATGTACTTACTTTTTATAATATTGTACACCACACGTTACTTATAATAGCTAATGCAGTTTTTTTTTTGTTGGAAACAAAAGCAGCAGGAAGTACATAGGTAAATACAAAAATTTTTACAATTATTGATTTTAAGATTAATACAAATAAAAAAGATACTAGTTGAAGTGTTTTTTGGAGGGGGAAACGACTATAGCGAACAGATAAGAAATCACCGTAAATTTTTGTATATATTTTATATTTAAAATCGTATCTAAAACAGTTTTAATGATGAGTACTGATTGGGATCGCAAATTATTTTGACTGTACTGAACAACTGAACTAACTAACTAAAGGCCCAACTATAATAGGCATAAGCAAGTTTTCCCAACTCCGGCATGACGTGATGACGAGAAACGTTTTATGGTGCATACGCTGGCGTAACCTCGTATACTTACATGGTTTTAGTTCGAAGACTACAACGAGTTCTCTTCACGCACACGTTGCGTTTTCTCATCGCATTGTGAATCCACCTTGATCTGAAACAAAAAATCCCATACAAAAATGATATGAAGAAATCATAAACGAACTGGTTGGTCCTCTTTCACACAGGGAAACCAGTTGCTGGACGGTGGAGATTATTTTGACGTTTTCCTTTAATTGCTTTGTACCTTTTACACAAAGAAAAAAAAAATGCCAGAGATTTTTGTTTGTTTCCTTATATGATGGTGTTGAATTCGACTGACTTCCATCGCCTTTTTTTGACTTCAACAAAACAAAACGTCAAAAAAAATCAATTTAAATTATTTTTAAAAATTTGTGGTTTTTGACGTTTTTTTATAAGATTGGAGGAATTGGAAGAGTTGAACGCACATTACGGACAGTGTGAGAAGGAATGTGATAAAAATCTCTTCAAATTATAAATCGATGACCGGGAGATTATTTATCACCGCATTTCCCTTACTTCTTGCTGATCTCGCAGTCAGTCCAGAAAAATAGTTGGGGAAATTTTAGAGCAACAGTCCACCGGGAAAAAACGGCATCAAAACTAATGCGAGAGGGAGAATCATCAGAGCCACCTCATTTATATATGTACCGCAGGAGTATCAAGAAATGCTTAATACGAGTCCCAGCAGGTTTAACATTTGGACCCTAACGCCATAGCAAAATTCAAGAGAACCGGGGAGGGTCAAAACCTCATACGACATACGAGATATCCGGTTTGATCCAGTTTTCGTTCAGTTTTGGTCAGCACACCAAACTCGTGTGTACAACCAACTAATGAAAAAAGGCGACAGCGTTTTGTGAATCGACGCTACAGGCGGAATATCGATACGGGTGGTCCACGTTAATGGGGACAAATCCTAACATATATTTTTATATCTAGCAGTGCTCTGGTTCTCGTCTCCGAAAACTCAGTTCTCTGCTAGTGCGATGCTTTCTGAACATCAAGATACTGTTAGTATCATGAAACATGATATGGCTGAGGCGATGGACTCAATCTGGTTCCGAGTAGGTCCCAATGATTGATTTATACACTGGCCTACAAATTTAAATTTATTCCACCAGTTCATGTTTTTAAGATATTTTAATATTAAAGTACAAACATACCGAATTTTTTTTTTGCAATATATTATGTTATACAGCGTAGTATTTAGGTCTCGAAGTTTTTCATTCAAAATCAATTTTAAATTATTTCAGAGATTCGAACTAAGGATTTCTAAAATAAAAGTATTAAACAGATTTAAGCAGGTAACATGGTGCAAGTAAACTTGGTTCGATTTAGCTCCGCACTCAGTGAAACCAAGCTGACACTTACTACTCGTATTTCATTATTATTAATGACACATATGTCATTAACTCCAAAAATTATTTTTAAATTTCACTATTTGACATTGGTTACGTTCAGGAGACTTCATTTTTAGTCAACTACATCAATTCAACAATAATCTACCTCAAAATAACTAACTTTTTTCCGCATGTCATTATCTCAAACTTTTCCAGAATAGTTTAAATTAAGTTCGCTTAGAAAAAAAAATCTTCGACATGGATACAAAATTCCGCCGTAATGTACGAAAAATTTCATTTTAAATTTAATTAACTGAACCGCACAAACAATTTTTACAAATTTAAACTGATTTTTAATTTCACAAATGACAATTTTGAGAAAAACATACTTGATTTAAAATTAAGGCAGATATTTCTTGACTAAAGTTCCAGCCACTTTCCAGTAAAAGTTCATTTAAAGTCAAGACTTGCAAGTCGTCTTAGTCATCTGAACGTACCCAATAGCAACCCTATAATGCTTTGTCAGAAATGGCTTAGTCGAGCCCATCAGAAGGCGGAACGGCTGTGAATGAATCCAAAACAATGAATCAAAGGTGTCGAGAATATTATGTCAGGCAGATACTGCGTGTATCTGTATCTGAAAACATCGATGTTTTCAAAACTATCGCAAGTGCCAAAAATGAGAGCAGGGGCCGAATTACCGCATCAGTGAGTGAGCAATACGTTACTGAATTATGTGCATTTGGGATTCTTTCCTAAGATATCGAGTAAAGTAGCGAGTATCGAATTCAATTTTTGGAATTTCCTCGTCAGTGAACGAGTGTTTTTTCAACGATAGATGCTTGGTAGACGAGTGAGCAGTAAAATGGCAGAAAAATAAAATTAATCTCTTTTCTGCAAATATTCCTACACAATATCAGTTTTAGGTGTTTCAGGGTGAATTAAAATAAATTAAATATCACCCAGAAAATTATTCTTGCTTAATTTTAAGGCACAATAATTCGATTTAGCTAAAAATTGTTTTTGGCCAAATTAAATTCCAAAGGTAAATGTAAACAAAACATAAGCCCAACACAAGCAGCGGGGGCGATCGACCAATGAAAAGTTAGGAATATTGACGTTTAGGAAAATGTACTAGAACTATCCTAGTACGAACTCTAAGAGCCCTTCCACACTACCCCACTGTGTATTAATACATGTAAAATTAAAAGTGGGAAAGAATTCCACGCGATTGCCAAATTTGTGGAAAGGAAATGACTTTTCATATTTTGCTTCCACACTTGCTTGTATAAATACTTTACCTTAACCTAAAAAAAAGTGTGATATAATGTGGGATAGAATTAGAACCATTCCTAAAATTATTCATGTATTAACACATGTCAAATCGTGTGGGATAGAATGTCGGGTTATGTAGGCTGGGCTTTCATATTTTGTTTCCACACTATTCTACATGATTTATTCCCACTTTTTTGACATTTATTAATACACAGTGGGCTAGTGTGGAAGGCCTTTAATCGATACGTAATACTTCGTATAACATCACACCAGTGTGATTACTCGATAGTTCGATAACGTTTAAAAGTTCCTCACTCGTTCGCTGAAGACTTAATTGGGCCCCTGAAAAAAGTTGTAACGTATATATTCATAATTTCTCACAAAAAAAAATATTTTGTTCACGCTGAGTGCATTCAACAAATTCTGAAATAACCTTTGCAATTTGTATTGTGCATTCAAGATTATTCTCTTTCTGTTATGAGGCAAGTGAATCTAAAACAAAAATAAGGGGGAATTCTTTGCTTCTGGCTTGATATATTGATGAACTTTTCTGTCTTAATCCCCTTTCACACGGGGAGACCAGCTGATGAAGTTTTTTTTTGATGTTTTCCTTTAATTGCCTTGTAGTTTTCATACGAAGAAACAAAATTTCCAGGGATTTTTGCTTGTGTCCTTATAAAATCTATTGGTTGAACGCACATAACAGACAGTGTAAGAAGGAATATGATAAAAACCTTTACAAATCGTTGACCGGGGAGATTTTTTTCCACCTGTACTTCCTGCCCTTCTCACCTATAAATTTCCAGTTGCTGGCAACTCAGTTTCCTTGTGTGAAAGAGGACTAACCTTAGGAGACGGTTATAGCGATAAGGAAAAACTTTTAAATGCATTTTTTGCACTATTTTCATTCGATTTGAAACGCAAATGCTACACTAATCGATGACAAACAAACAACTTTGTTGATCAAATAAAATTTACAATAAACAATTTTCTTTTGTTAAAATGTATTTTTTTTATTTTCCTGATGCAAATTCATTTTACGTGCCAGGTGATCGTAATTTCCCACAAAACGGAACAAAATATTCCAATATTTTGAGTTCCAATTTCACTCATTCGACTGACAGAATTGCGAACGAAAAAGTTTTTCGTGTGCATTTCAATTAGGAAGACTTGGTAGTAGGTTGCCAAAATATTTGGCATCCATTGTGTTTCAAATCGAATGAAAATAGTGCAAAAAAATACATTTGAAAGTTTTTTATAACTCCTAAACGAGAGGCAGAATATTAATTTTTTTTAAGACTTTTTAAAAGCTGAAGCCAGATAATGAATGAACGCCAGAACAGAGTCAAGGCGAAAGCAATAAATTAACTTTTATTCTTCAAACAAAATGAAATATTTAGTTAAAAATGAAAAATCTCTGGTTAAATATTGCAAAAAATTGTACTTACTCGTACATTCCTACTAACTAAAATAAAAATAAATGTAGTCATATATTTCGATTTAAATTGTTTTTATTTTTTTTTTGCAAACTATCGATCCTATCGGGTATTTTTCGAAAACTATCGATTACTATCGCAAGTGCCGACTATCGATGTTTAAGGAACACTACTGGGACCGCTCTTGCTTAAGTTTGCTTAAGTTAACGAAACAGAGAAAAATTTAACGAAACGGAGCTAGAATCTATTATGTTTACTCGCACGTCAGACGCCCAACCATGTACAAAAATTTCGATTCGGAAACAACTGCAAGATTCGGATAAAGATTATCTTAATGTTAACGATCCCAGAACAAGATCAATGAATTTGGGATGTTCACACGTCATGTCCTTATACAGAACAGGCTCTTTAGCTAAATAATTATTGATGAACCAGGATAGACTAAGGACAGACGTAAACACCATCCAGGAAGTACGATGTGATGGAAAGGGAATACGGAAACTGAGACATTCCGAGGGGCCAAAATACTCGGATCACTAACTGTAGGAATAGTAGCTAGACTACTTACGCAGCTATACATGATGCCTAAACGCAGAGCAGATGCTCTAAAAAGGTTTAAGGTCATGAAGTTAAAATTGCAAAAGACCATGAGAACTTTTGCTGACCACGTTACTCTTAATCTCTAAGCTAGTCCGCTGCCAGTATCAAGTACAGATGCCCAGTGGAAACACTGTAGGAATTATAAAGTGCCGCCTCTGGTACCCAAGATACCGCTGCTAGGCAAAACACTCCAACATTTTCTTCTTCCCAACATAAACGAAGTGCTGTTGGCGTTATTAAAATTAAGTCGTGCAAGGCTGGTGGTACGTGTGGCCTAAGGAACTATCGGAGCTATTCAAATCAGCGCGAAATGAATTGGTAAGGAGCATACACCAACTTTTCTGCAAAATTTGGTTGAATGAAATTATGCCCAATGACTGGAACCTCGATAAAGTATGCCCTATCCATAAATATGAGATGTTTTAAAATACGCCAACTATAGAGGAATGAATCTCCTAAACGTCAATCATAAGATCTTGTCGACTGCCTATGCTGAGTGATCGCTTACATTTTGGCAGCGATCTGAACGTAGGTTTAGAAAAGGCAAGCCAACCGTTGTTGATCAAATGTTCACACTCCGACAGATTTTAGAAACAAATGAAGGTCTTTTCGACTAACTGACTTTTCAAGAGTATTTCAAGCAGAATTACTGGCAATAAGGAAGCGTGCAAATCACTTGAACAAGGCATTGAGGGGAATGAACAGACTGACGAGCTGGCCAAGCAAAAATCAGCCTTTCATAACTCACTTGTAGAAAGAGTCAACATTCTTCTCTTCTTCTTCTTCTTCTTCTTATGAAGGCCAATTACTGCATCATTTCTAGAAAGATTTGGCCCACTTATGATAAATCACAAGCTATTTATCTTATTTTCAGACTCAGGCAAGACGTAGTGATCAGGATCGTTCAAACATCATCCGCTTCACTAAAAACTGTCGTAGTTGTGGGGACCAGGAGGAAAAGGAAACAGTTTTTCATTTCCTCTGTAAATGTCCCGCTTTGGCCAGAACGAGAGCACAACCTTTTGGTAAGACATTTCTTGACGACATTAACGAACTTCCCGAAATGAAGATCAAAGATTTGATTTCATTACTTAACGTAGCGAAACTGATCTAGTATTGACTTCTTTTAAAAATCAGCTTACATCCAGAGGTAAAATAAGTTATGTTATTCAAACTGGGCACTACAGCGCTAATTGGGTCATCGAGCAAAGTTGCTCGTGGCGGCCATCTCTACCTACCGTTCTATGTATGACTGTCGTCTGTTACTTTCCGTTTAATACGTGACAAAACCCTTAGAATCAAATTATTCACAATAAATTCTTGACTATTACGGGGGAACCCAGTTCCATTTACCTTGTTTTGTATAACAACGCTGGTATACCCAACCTGTTAAGTGGAAGGAGAGGTGTGCATTCAAATGCGTATAAGACCCACAAATTTCGCACCGTCAGTTGGCCTTAATGAAACCCGATCCCACTGTTGCAGCAATATAGTTGGTATATAGTGGGCTAGTGTCACACCAATATGCAGCGAGTGATGCTGCTGTGTGAAAATACCCAAAAATGCAATTGTTACACAGATGGAAAATATCTATACGCAATCGGACTCAGACCTACTACCATATCTAGATGGACTGGGCTAATAAATACGTTTCAGTTGGGGGCTTTAGTTGTGTGTCCTTGCCAGTTCTTCCGGTTTGAATGCTTTATTTCAGAACAAAATCCTGATGTTTCGGTATACATTTAGTCTACACATTTCGAATACAAATTCAACATCCAGTTTTAAGTTGGAGTTATGGGTCCGAGGGGAGAAGGTTGGACGGACAATGCGTTGTTCGTTTGCCGTTTAATTTTTCGTTCGCTTTAATTACATTTTCAAATGCATCTGCTATTTCCTCTGGGATTTTATTGAAAAGTGACCAAAGCGAGGCCCTCAGATGATGGGGGATTTCTCGTCGGAATTCATGTATAGCTAATGAATGGCCTGCAGTGGTGACAGAAAAGAGCATTTTATTTAAACTCTCCAAGGAGATTCAACTGATTGGTGGTTTGGTTTATATATGGCTATCTAAATGGACATTACCGCTGGTTGAGTTTATTTGTTTAATGCATCAATTGCCATTAGATACTATAGAAGAACTCGAAGTAAACATTTGAAGTGATTCCCAAGAGATTGCCACTTGTTTGAACAAAAAATACAAAAAAAAAATCATTGGAAAGTCCAAAGCTAACTGAACAGTTCAGTAGATCAAGTATTGGAAAGGTCCAGAAAAGTCGCTTTCATTATACATACATACATATGTACATTACATATGTATGTTTTCCCACAAGTTGTGTTTGATTTTCCTGAATTCATCTATACCCTAAACGCATTTGGACTAAAGGTCACTTAAACACTTTTAATTGAATTTCATTCAATACAGTCCACTAAAATTAAACCATAAACAATAAAATTTCTATTGTTTAGGTTTTGTCTTCTTAATAACCTTCGCCATACCACGGGCATAACATCTACCTATATCTATATATATATATCTAGGTGTCTGAATGTAACCATGTTCCCCTAGAAAAATATAGTTTGCAGTGTGTTAATGATGTAAATTGTATAAACGTCGGTAGCCATCGACTTAGATTTTGCGTCTTAGAAAGGTAACAATTACAGCTCTAACTGATGAGGTCCCCTGTCGTTGTTATCAGGACTGAAACGCATTTGGACTAAAATTCACTTAAACACTTTCAGTTGTCCCCTTGTGTTCTATTGTTAATATGCCAAGATTGTTGAGTCTCGATTAGGTCGTTGTTGCCCGCAAGTAATTTTTTTTAGTTTGCTAATACTCCTTTCCACGAATTTTTCACACTTGAAAAAAATATTCTGCTACCGATTTGTAAAACCATAGATTGTAAAATTAAAATGCAGGATAACTACGAAGATAGTGTATTGAAAAACATCTGGGATATCTGATGTTTTTTAAGATTAAATATTTGTTTTTGGGTGGCATTTGGAACAAAATATTCTGTGCACGCCAAAATTTAGTTTGTTACCTATCTGTTATGGTATGAGGGGTAAATTCCATTGAAGGATGGCTACGGTGATGATGGATTAAAAAAATTCCGATTTTTTTTAGAATTAGATGAAAGTCGTGACTTTGAAGCTGCAGAAAAGTCTGGAAATGCAGCCATCAACGTATTGACAGTATTCTGCGTTGCCGATAGCATGTGACGATCGCACGTGACTTGACAGACTTGAGACAGAATTTGTCGTCATTTTGATTCAACGCTTTGAAAATTTGCGTTGATATAGAAACAAGATTGTGAATTTGTTTTTTTTTTTTTTTTCATTTTCATTATCGAAGCCATAGTTTTATGCAATTTTCATTTAAATGTATGTTTAGAATGCTAGTCTTTTCTATTAAAAGTAGAACGTGGTCAGTAAGAAATTTGAAAGTACTGGCTTGTAAGTTGCGTGCCGCCAACGTCACACTTTATTCACGTACAATGTACATTGTACACATAAGAATTTTACGTTTAATGTATGTATGTACACAACTTGCTTGCCAATAAGACTTACCCAAGTGGCCTCGGGGTTAGGGCTCAAAAAGAAAATTAAAACAAAAATAAAATAGGGGAGTCCCTGACCAACCGAGAAATTGCCGCAGGAAGACGAGAAGTGTAGGTTTGGTAAGCTTGTTGCGGTAAAATTTACCACAACAAGTTTCAACAGCCTATTCTTTTTCCTTATCCCATTTTTAGCCTTTAAGAGCAGGAAAAGTAACCCAAGCAGGTCGTCGTAAATCAAAGTTGGAAATGTGTGACGGGCGGTCCATACAACCATTAACTTGTCCATGTATGTAACAGGCGGTTCACGCCAACTATATTCCATAATATTCGGCGACAGATTTTCGTACACTATACCTATACTGCCATAATGCGAACGGAGTTGTTCACATCGCCAATTTACACTTTTATAATAAGGGTATTCATGCAACGTCGTAATTTTACAATTTGTGTAATATGATAAGTTTACACAAAAGTTTGCATGAACGATCTTTTTATTCATTTGGTTAAATGCTGTGTAATTTGAATCAGCTGGTCATTTATTTGACAGATTTGGTGTGTTTAGATTTCGAAGTTATTTTTCACTAAAGAACCTCTCCCGAACCAACGCGAAATCGGAGCCGAATGTCTCGGAAGGCTCACGGTAATGGTCGGACGAAAATGAGCGAACACCAAGTGCGCCCATAATGTCGGTTTCTTGATGTGCGTCAGCTATTGCTTTCGCTGGTGAAGAGCGCCCCCGAGTGCACCTCATGGAAGTAAAACTGACGTTTGTTTAGGCAGGAAAGAAAAAAGAAACCAATGCCAATCATTCGTTGAACGACGAAGAAAACAACAATAAAAACACGTTGTTGATGTAGTTTCGTCGTCGTCAACAAATGGTTCGCATTGGTTGGGGAGGACCTTTATAATTCTACCTCAATAGCTAACGAAAAGTATCTTTCCTTATCGCCTCGCAAGGTCGTTACGAGCTAGACATTTTCTATATGAAATGCGAATGCCTCATACTACTTTGTTTGGCCAAAGAGAATCTATTGCAAGATGTTCCGGCATTTTTAATTCACTTTAGGGCGTTAAGGGAGCTAACCTTGCCCTTCATTCTGACGGGATGAACTTTGGTACACTAATAGTCCATATTCCAAACTTACTTTTAAGAAGTGTTGCCGCGGTGGCAACACTGGCAGACCAGAGATATAAGGGTTGCCTTCTGACCATTTAACACGAAATTTCACATAAATAAGCCTATAAATCGAGAACCAGACATCGGTTGATGTCGTGGAATGTCTCGTTGTATTAAGAATTCTTGATGCCATACGAATATGTTAATTTTTGACCCCTCCTCCAGCCTTGTAGGCGGGGGAGCAAAATACCCTCGGCGGATAACGGTTTTTATTTGTCAGAAAATGATGGTTTTAAAATGAATATTCATAAAATTTTAAGATGAGCGTCGACGTAGAATTTCATACTTTACAGCATTTCCGAAGTCCATTTTTATCCATCTATTGGTTTTTTGTAAAATCTCTTTCAAAATGGGGTGAGGGAAGGGTGGAAGTATATCAAACCACTTTATATTCGTGTTGGTATAATGTAAGCATATGGCACATGACCTTAGGGTAATTTTTAATGCCCAAACGTATGCAATCAAAAGAATTTCAATATAATTTCCCTAGAAAAAGTTATAACCTTTTTATAAAATGACGACTAAATTTTCAGTGAAACGAGCATAACATTACCAAATTTCAATGGTATGGTGATGAGCACACATGTCTCATTTGTCGTAAGAAATAAGAATCAAAAGAGTCCATAAAAATATCTGGTGCTAATGGGTGTTTTTACAGACTAATTTATGTGAAATTTCGTGTTAACCCATTGCCGGCTAGCGTTGCGTTTTCGCAACGTCATATTTGAAGACTTCTGAAACATAACTGATAATAAATTGAAATAAACTAAAAACTGATTTTGAGAGATTGTTGAATTATCTAATCGACCTGTTTTTGGATTTTGTTGTAGACAAATTTCTTCCTGTTTTTTTAGGACTTTCAAAATACGAGTTTTTGTAAATTTTGAGGTAGGGTTTTTGAACTTTTGAAAAATATCTTAAAAATTATAATTTTTCAAAATAATGTTATATTCTTAAATAATTCTGACGTAATTTACATGAGTTGCCTGCTTGTCACGTTAGATGAAAGCATTACGTTGCGTTTTCGCAACGCTCGCCGAAAGCAGTAGCATTTCAAAAAAAAATTCGCTGCTTTATATGAGATTGAACGGTTTTTTTCTCGGAATATTGTGTGTTTATGTTTACAATGCGAAAATTTTGAAAAAGAATTATAATTTTTGATTACATCCTGTCCAACAAAAGGATGCATATTTTAGTTCTAAGAAAAAAAATCATTCAAGCGTGCTATATTGGAAAAACCCTTTACCTTTCACTTGACTTTATTCTTAGAGATAAAGGCAGAGCATTTTGCATATAGGAAACATCAAGGCCCAGGTCACTTTTCTTATGAGCGTGGTCCCTATAAGACAACTGCACTATACTCAGGTACTATATATCGAGTGCATATTCTAATTACAATATTCTAATAAATTTGAATTTGGATGCTGCAGTTCATACAAACATTATAATTTTACCTCCAAAAAATGATTGGGTTTTGAAAACAAAAATAGTACTTAATAACGTACAAAATTTTGAGTTTGAAAATTGATTTTTTAAAAACTGTTCACTTGAGCAACTTAATTTTAAAATAATATTAAAGAATAGACTTTTGGCTTTTCAAAATGCTATAGCACGACTCTGGAAGTATTACCGTTATTTTTTTCTGTTTTAAATGATTTTTTTTGAAAATTGCCCCTCCCGCCTAAACGGGGGGAAATAGACCCCCCCTCCCGTATGATTTTTTTCTTGTTTAAGTCCAACCTACTTAGCCTTTTGTGACACCTTATGCAAATCACCCTGTATAAAAGCCAAGCTGTTATTATATTAAAAAATTGGAATGTGGAATAAATCTGTCATGCCTTAAAAAAGTTTATATCTTAAAAACTAGACGCTATAAATAAAAAATTGAGAAACTCTTTTATTAGTTAAAATCAGGAGTATAAACTAAAAATAGTTGTTTTATGCTTTATCGTGCTGAAATTTGAATAAATTGGTCTTCTTTAACCATGTGAATGTGAAAAATCTTATCCAAAGTCTACGTTTCTGTGTGTAACTCCGAACCTTATTATTCAATTGAGACAACAAAAAAAAAACGAAAATGTTTGTCAGAATATAGAGAATAATTTTTTCTGTGACAATTTTTACGATAACTCTGACCGTTTACCTAGAAAACACGTTCTTCCGTCTCGCCCGTCTCGTCTTTCCCTACTAAGAAACAATTGGCAATATGTTGGGCAATTATCAACCGATTTACATGAATAAAAAACAGATTTCTTCGTTAGAAGATAAGGAAC
Organism: Melangyna quadrimaculata; assembly: GCA_949320155.1. Lineage (NCBI taxonomy): Eukaryota > Metazoa > Arthropoda > Insecta > Diptera > Syrphidae > Melangyna > Melangyna quadrimaculata. The sequence continues at coordinate 386,522,368 of OX439483.1, forward strand.
TCCGAACATTTTTTCCTAACATTAATAACTTTTATTGCATTACAAAAATGCATCAAAATGCGTTAGTAACAATGGCGCAAAATTTTAAACAACCTATTCTTAAGGGCTTAACATTTTACTTGTTAACAATTTCCTAAGTATTTAGCAATTTACTATCTATTCCAAAATTTTAGACCTTTTGCTAACTAGTACACTGCATTTGTAAGGTTAGAATTTGATGAACAGAATTATTTGTGTTTATGCGTTGTAAATTAATTATATGTTGATGGAAACCCATCATGAGCTTGAAATAAGTATACGATATTTATATTTTTATCATTTTAACTTCATTATTTACAACAAAAAAAGAAAAAAAAAGTTGGGTACCAGTGGGACTCGAACCTGGAACAATCGGGTTTTCTTATATGGATTAAGTACGATACTAAAAAGATAAAATAGCCAGTTAGTGATTTTAACTTTAGTAAAATGTTAGTGGATAGTACGATACTAAACTCGTTTAAAATTAGCAAAACACAATTTTTAACCTAGTATCATACTTAAAGTGATTTAACATCGTACTAAATCGTATAAAATTTTGCGCCAATGACTTCGCACCGGATTTTGCAAAAACTTACTCTGGATTCGGATTCCCCACCCCCGAAAAAATAAAAAAACACTCTCAAACTGGGGTGACATTCAAATGCCTACGGGAAGGGGGTATAGCTCCTAGACTTATTATTAACTTATCGTCTAAGATCTGTTGATTATAAAATCGTAGATTGAATTAAATAAATGTAGTCGTCCGAATTAGGCTCGTTTCACACACGTTCGGTTTCATTCGGTTCGGTCTCAATTCGTTTTGTATTCGGCTGTGCCTAATATGTGTGAAACGATAAAACGGTGCTCTACGGTTTCTAATAGGTTTTTATTTTTGCCGTTTTATCGTTTCACATACATCAGGCACAGCCGAATGCAAACCGAATAGAGACCGAACCGAATGAAATCGAATGTGTGTGAAACAAGCCTTATTCTTTCTTGTACTATTCACAACTTTTATCGCCAACTTAATGTGATTCAATAGTTACAGAAGACGGTCAGAGTTTTTTTTAGTTCTCTGAGATATATTTATCATATTTCTGAACACGCCTAATTTATAAAAGTCACAATGACGTTTGGATAATTTTACCAAATCATTTTCCCAAGCAAATTCGTTGGGGAATTTTATCCAGTTTGAGTAAATCATTTCCCATACAAAATTTGACAGTTCATTTACCAAATGGTAAACATACCCAAATGGTAAACATACCCAAATGGTAAACATACCCAAATGGTAAACTTATCTAGTGTTTTACATCGTTGCATGGATACCCCTAATATATAATTTTTCGTTGATATTTTTATACCCATAGGAATTGATGGCAGGGCAGGGGATTGAACTCGTTGATTCAACTACAGTGCGCATCTCACCCAATGGGCAAGGTGCTGCAATCAGACTGTGACCGAATACCACACACACTGTCCATCTGAAAGAGATGGCAATAGCGAGTGACAGATGGACGAGACGGGTGGACCATGACGGGGACTTTTTGAAAAGCTATTGAAGAGTGTGGACGATAAGAGGATTAACGATAAATTATTTCGAATAAAATAGTTGATATTTTGTGAAGTAAATAGTTTGTAATTTTTGCTAAGAAGAAATCCCAGAAGGGTAAAATTGCAAGGGAACATAGAGGAGCTGGCTTTTTTGTGTGAAATTTTGAGAAGGAAGACAGGTTGCCAAGAGACGCGAACCAAGGTTCGTAGGAGATAGGATCCTTGTTGAAACATAAAAAAAAGTTGGAAAAACCCCTAACGGGGTAACCGTAAGGCCTTCGTTTCGTTCTTTGTTTCTCCCGAAATTGCGGGACTCGCGACCGTGCTATAATCCGTTGTGCTTTCAAGAATTTTCCCAAGGCAAATTTTCTTTGTGGTCTTTGTGGCACCACATTGTTCTCATTTTTTTAATTTTTGATAAATTCATTTTCATTTTTATTTCAGTTTCATTTTTTTATCCTTAGAAAATTGGCCCGCTGCCGATTTCCAAAGCCATTTGTAAATTTTCTTGTTTATAAAAAAATCTGGGTTTTTTTTACCTATACTCATAAAGGTTTCCCAGATCCTTTATTAATAAAACATTTTCAAAGCCCAATCGGGTAAAATAAACTATTCTTCTATTTTAAAAGAGGAATTTTTGTTGTTTCAGGTTTTGGAAAGTTTTGACCTTTTTTTTTTAAGAAAAAATTCCTGGCGCACATTTTTATCAAAGTGCACCACTGTACTTCGATGTGCATTTAATTAATTAAAATAATTTCACTTTTTTGTTTTTGATTAATCGAGTCTATTAACCGAATTCAACAGTAGTTGAACCTACCCCATCTCATCGCAGTGCACCACTAACCTTAACAAATTGCATTCAAGTATCCCGTTTTCGGCACTTAAGTGTCACTAACTCATACCTCGAAAATTACCAAAAAGTACCAATATACAAAACTTGAGTGCAGCTTATTCCGGTAAGTGTTCACTGTGAAACTGGCACTTAAAGCTTTATATATAAATAAATAGGTATTAGGAACTTTTACAGCAAACTATTTTTAAGTACGAACATGTTTTAGTAGTATTTGACATCGCGTATTTGGCCAATGCTGTTCAATAATTCTTTTCCAATTTTATTAGGATTTTTTGTTTTTATTTTATACCTATTCGTTTGGCTGAACAGGCGCTCAACCTCAGCGTTTGAAATGGGAAATGAAAGCAGTCCAATCACAAATCTACCTAATTCATTAAACTTATTTTCCCCAGCTGCATCTTTAAAAGTAAGTACCTGGGTCCAAACCCCATTTGTGTTTTGTGATTTGCGAACTTTTGAAATATCATAGATTTCTTAACAGTTTTAGCTAGGGCTGCCAGATTTAATTTGGCGAATATAGGGAGGCCAGGGCCCAAATATCGGGACAAATCGGGACATTAAAAAATCATTTGTTATTGAAAAATTTAAATCGAGTTAAGCTTTGTACTATCTCATAACATAACACTTAAATCAAAATATATTTTATTAGGATTTTTTGTATGAACTAAAGTTCATACAATGCAGTCACGCTGCGCAGACAACAATTAACATTGAAAATTTTGAATGAGACAACAACAACTAAAGTGTTCTACCACCAAGTTATTTGGCTGAAGTTATAGCTATTTCACGAGGGCCAACCCGATCATCAGACTTCTGTGTGTGGTGCTGAATCTTAATATGTTCATTTTTATTTTAAAAGCTTTTGCCCGTCATGGGGATTGAACTTAAGACATCAACTGTGACTGGAATTTGGAAGCCGACGGCCTACCCATCGCGCTACCGAAGCCACATGTCAAGTTCCATCTCAGTGCAGGTTTTGTTGCTTATCAAATGCATTTGAACGACTAGCATTTTTATTAGAGCACACAAGCTTGCTGTTGTCACATTCGGTGTCTTTCTTTTTTCTCCGTACCCGATTCATATGCCAACAATTCGTTGGTCATACAAGGGGGGAGAGTAGTGGTAGATTTGTTTATTTAGTAGCGTACTGAATCCATATGTGTGAATCTTAGTGATTTGACATTATTAAGGTTAAATCACAATGCTTCGTAATTTTTTAAATATTGTTTCCAAATCTGATATCATCAAATCAATAATGATTCGAAATCATTTTTGGCATTCAAGAATGCAAAATATAAAAACAAGAATGCCAGAAAACCATTTAGCATAATTTTAAAATTTCATAATGCTTTTGCCTTCTCCATAGTGCTAGATCTAGCATTAATAATGCCGTTATGGCAACACTGGTCGGTGCACGAAAATGTGTCCCTTCTTTGGGCTGGTGCACGCACCAATTTTTGGTGTCAGACACGGTGCCATCTATTATGAATCGCGAGTCGCAAGAAATACTAAGCGAATCTGACTTTTGAAACTACCGCTTAAGGCTCACCTAACTATATTCGGCTATAAAGTCAAATATGTATTGAATCGAGATGTTGCTCTATACGAACGTCGCAGTTTGTTATTTTTAAATACACGACATACGTGATTTAAAAAACGTTCGATTTGAGTCGAACGTTCGACTCGGGACACGTAATAGGGCCCTATAACTTTTTGATTTTTGGTGTCGGTGCCAGGGCAGGGATGAAAAATCGTCTTTCAGCAATGTATAGAATGTTAAAAAAAAGTGTATCGAATTGTACTTTTTCAACAAATCAATGTTTATGAAGTACATATAATAAATAAACAGAAACATTTGTTTAAATAAAACATATCGCGTGTTTGAAGTGGGAAACAGCTAAGTACACTTAGTTCTCCAAAATTTTGTATGAAGGAACTATCTTTCTCGTAAAATGTATCTTCTTATTTAATTTTTTTAATACTTAATACCTTCTGACTGAACTAATATTTTTATTTTTCTGTTTTGTTTTTTTTATGAATACCTAAGTTTTTTTTGAATTAAATGTGTTTGTTAGGCAAATAAAATAAAAATTCTAACGAATATCCAATATTTTTGCTTATATAAATATATAAATATCCCGGGATTGCAATCTTCAATTCCACCCCTTGAACAATTCAACCATAATGCTAGAGTTTCGTGTAAAAAAGAAATTAGGGGGTTTTTACCCTAAACCGAAGATAGATCATATTGTGTAAGAAAAATTTACATAAAATAAACTTTTTAAAGAAGCTAGGTGTAGTGAAAAAGCATAATTTATTAATTAAGGCTGCATTGTATTGAATCGACACAATAAGGGTACTTTTGAAATTGTATTAAATCGAATGTATATTGTTGAAGTAAATAGCTATTATGTAAGTGGCAGAGCAAAAGTGTACTGAATTTTATAAAAGTGTATTTATGTACCTTAGCAATGTCGAGTGTACCGAAAGAAGTACAATTGTATCAACTTTTGCAACCGTGGTATGGGGATGCTCGCGCGCATTCAGATTCAGTTCCAGTTGCACCCGGATCGTTGTTCAGTAAACAGCGTCTGCAGTTTTTCGTTGTAAAATGGCATGGTTTTCACACTCATGGTTCGATCTTTTCTAGGTGAGAATTGAGATCACTTGGTCAACTGAAGTGTGTACGATTTGGTGTGGCGTGTGTGTGTGGCGGAATGCTGCACCGATGTCAGTACACCGGTGCAGACACAAGTGTAGTGTCTATGGGACCTTTAACCTGCTATCAGTTGTGATATAGCCTACGAACCTAATCCGAGCTGTCATTTCAATTTCATTTTCAATTGTCGCGACGCACACCGTCTTGTGCAATTTTCTTTTTCTTAAATTTCGTTTGTTATATGTAATTGCTTGGATTCGGAAAATCCACTTGTGTTTTGCGAATTGTAATTCGCCATCGTTATTATAAATTCAAATTCATTCAATTCACAAGCTCAAAAACATAAAAAAAATAAGTAAGAAGGTATTTTATAGTAAGTAATAAAGCAAGCAATTCTAGAGAAATGAATGATTTCTGATTTATTCAAAACTTGTGTGTCGGTCGGAACAACGAACTAAGAACGAATGAAGAACGTGCAAATTCAAATCAGATCAGAAATGTCGGTGTAGGTTGTTCGTTGTTAACCGAACAACGTATATTAAAATGCGAAAACTGTTTAAATGAACATTGTTTTGCAGTGTCGTGCAACTTGTAGGGACATTTTCAAAGTTTTTTTAATCACTGAATGGAACAAGAAGCCTAGGTATATAAATAAACAATTTTGTAAATAGGTTTTAACTTTCTATTAAAATAATATACTATATACCTACCGTTATCTCTTCAGCAACCAACCCTTCGTCCAATATGGTCTATTTTTCTTTTCATATGTGTGCACTATTAAAAGTGCACTGCCAGCAATGTTTTGTTATTCATCTTGTTGTTAAGAACGAACTGAATAAAACCCCGAATGAATGTAAATGCTTTTTTCGTTGGTCGTTGTCTAGAGGTAACTTTGAGTTAAAAAAGTTTAAGTGATCCTAATTTACAATAATTTCTTAAAACCTAAATCCCCTGTCACACTGGACAACCAGTTGCTGGAAATTTTTTTGACGGTTTCCTTTAATTGCCTGCTACCTTTCACACAAAGAAACAAAATTGCCAGAAATTTTTGTTTTTTTTCCATATAAATTCTATTGGCTGAACGCATATTACGGACATTTTGGGAAGGAATGTGATGAAAATCTCTTCGTATATGCTGACCGGCGAGATTTTTTTAATCCCCTTACTTCTTGCCCTTCTCGCCAACAAATTCCCAACTGCTGGCAACTCAGTTTCCTTGTGTGAAAGGGGACTAACTGTTTTCTATTTTAATTGATTGTTGCGCCTATCCTATGTGTACCCGGTTATGACTTTTAGGGCCGACTGTGGTAGCTCTGCCAGGTTGATGTCCTGTGTTAAGTCATGAAGTACAGCTTAAAGATTTAAACATTGAAAATGTGTTTAATTTGGAAACAAAATTTAAAGAGATACTAAAACAAGCGACTAAATCATAGCTCGCGGACTATTTATTTTCATATTCGGAATTTACATCATTATTTAAAAACAAAAGTCCAAGAATATTTTATTTCTTGTTGTAACATGTAAGCATTTCAACAAAAATGAACAACACAAAAAAACATTTAAGTATAAAACTCAAGATGTCGCCTGGGTTCCATTAAAGCACTTATGATGGATTAATTTTTTGTAGATAAAGTCCTTGTGATAAAAATATTTACACACACATACACAAAAATATAAGAAAATAAATTGCTCCTAAAGTTTTTTTGTTCGTTATAGGTATGTATCTAGGTATAGGTAATATCTTGGCTGCAGAAAATATAACAACTGGCCACTACGTGAGTCTTAATGTTCGTAAAGTCTTTTAATCACGTTTATCCCATAAGATACGGATATACTATGAACCCTATGATACCCGCCTGCAATTTTGTTCTATGTCTCCCCAAAGGCCACTTAATCTTCCATTGTCTAGAATATAGCAAGCTCCTTGAGTCCTTCAGTCCTTGAGGCTCTTGCTTTTGTATGTATAGATGGAGAGAGAGAGAGAGAGAGAGAGGTAAGTTCATAGCGAGCGGTGGCGACAACGAACACTCTATATACTTTTCCTGTTTTTTAAGGACATTTACGATCGGATGGGTTCACTTTTAATAAATAATTTAGTTGCTGTGCTATTTTAAGTTGCGAGTATAGAAAGATTCAGTAACAAAATTGCTCTCGTGACGTCACACAGCCTGATTGATGATAGTTAAAATAAGAGTTATTTTGTTATTGTAAACTTTTTATAGTTGCTTGATGTGTGTAATAACAATTAATTTTATTTATTTTTATTTTTTGTTCGCAGTCAAATGCTGACGTTTTGTGAATTTATTACTTTCTTGCGTAATTCAATATTTTGTGGGTCTTCTTGCAGATTGTCCGTATAATAGATTGCTCTCTAAAACTGGAAGTGTTTTAGAAACCTACACTCTCCGAAAAATATCCTTGTGACAAGAGTTATGTTTTTCATACTGTTTACTTCTAATAGAAATAGTTGACTTCTAATATTAATTTATGACGAATAACGATATACTAGTACACTCAAGAACTTTTGACTCTTAAAACATGTTTCGTGAACAAATTGTTTGTATGCATGGAGTTTCACTCTAGTCAACAGAGTAAAAGTTTTGTTCATGAATTGCAAAAGTTATAAACAAAAACGTTAGTAGCTCTTAGTTGGTAATTCGTAAATTGTTTGTCACAAACGTTTTACTGTGTTCAACAAAACGAAAAAGTTTTGTTTACGAGTTACCAAAAATGAATTAGCCTTGTAAATTCGGAAACTGTTTGTTACGAACGATATTCGATGTGGGGTCAAACAGACTTGTATATGACCCAGTCTGAAATGTACAGTATCACTTTCAAAGTGATTAAGTTTCGACATTGTTCATACATATCGTGCGATGGCCTGGTGGTAGCATGTTGCATTGCTGCCCGGAAGGTGCCAGGTTCAAATCCCAGAAAAATCAAGTAAGTGAAATATAAGTTCTTTTTTCAAATAAATACAATTGTATACATTTCAGAATAAATAGAAGCGACTGCAAAACCCATGAGGTGGACAAAAATAACAAAATTAAAAAAAAAAAAAAAATAATAAATTACAAGTTAAAGAAAAAGATTGTTATTTGTGAAAAACACTATTCGCTTGTGGTTAATAATTTGTTTTTTTGTAGATAATAAATATATTGTTTGTCACGAGAACTTTTCTTTTGCTGTTCGTAGATTTACTTTTTATAAGCAGGAACTTTTCTCTAATAGTGAAATCTTAAACCGATAGCTGGAAATAGGTAAAACGCTTGGGGCCTTTTTTCTCTTGTGGCTAACAGTTTAATTCTTGTGGGAATGCATTTTTTGGTTCAGTGTATAAAATATAAAGTATCCAAGATTAGGTCAACAAAATTAGTTATATATAGTAGTATAGATAAGGTACAAAGTAGTATAGATAGGTACCTACAGCACGTATTTAAAGGCTTCCTAGTTCCAATTCGGTTCCCGTACATAACCTAGTCTCTAGTGTATTATTTCGTTGAATTATTAATTTGCGTAGGTAAAATGTGCCAAAGTACACTTGTGCCGGAATTTCGTATCAAATAAAAAAAATTTTGATATCTTTGCCTCTCCGGTACTAAGATTTAACTCAATATTTTGATATGATGGGTTAAAGTACCTACTTTTTAAGATAGAAACTCATACAAATGTTTTGAGTTCGTCAAAAAGTAAGCATTTTCCAAATAGCTTCAACTGAATGTGGTAGCAACAACAATATTCAAACAGTGACTTCCTGCCATAGAAGCATGTACAGTACATATGTATATTTTGATGTGTGAAAGTTTATATGCACAGAACACAATATTTCTCTCCACTTTTAAAGAAATCAGATTTTGGAAGATTCTTTATAGTTTCGCTTTACTTGCTAAGCTTTTTTTTTCTTTTTAATAAGAATAATTTGATTTTTGAGCCAAAAACGTCATGTTTCACTTGAATTGCCTTCATATTGAGTTACTTTTAGTATTGACCGGATCAATCAGTAGCGTAGCGTGGGGGGAGGGGGCATAGGCTAGGTTAGGTTAGAAGGGGTGATGAAGCGGCAAGCCAAAAAATTTCACTTGGATCTCAGTGGACCCATTGTGCTCCCCGGGAGCTGACTTGGGTAGGAGAAAGGATGGGTGAGGAGAGGTTGGTGGGTACCAGGGAGGGGTTACGGTAGGATGATCCTCCCTGAACCATCCTGAAATATGGATGAATTTCATGATGTTTGCAGGTGGCAAAGTTGAGACTCTATCCAATTCATCGAAGAAGTAGTCTCCGAGATTTGCTCTTCTTATTCTAGCTAGGCTGGGGCATTCGGAAAGGAAGTGGTATGATTCCTTAACCGCCTCTTCATCTTGACACCCTCTACATAGGTCAGATGAGCTGATGCCCATTCTGCTCAAGTGGGTTCCCATGGAGTTGTGACCCGTGAGTGTACCAACTAAAAGGGATAATTGGGGCCTGCTTAGCTTTAGTAAATAGGTATCAAGTGTTGACGACCGGTTTGCGGCTTTTAAGAGACTGTGGTGAATTCTACATTTTTCTTGTTCCAGAGGCATAAGTACCCAAGGTATGACATGGCTCGGTTCAACTGTTGCCCCGTTTTTGGCCAGTTCGACTGCCCTTTCATTACCAAAAATGTCACGATGTCATGGAACCCAACGAAGGGTAACTGTATTTGCTGCGCCCAACTATTTGAGTTCGCTGCGACAGCAATTAATCAGTTTGGATTTTGTGACAATTGATGATATGGCTTTGATTGCGGCCTGACTATCTATGAAGAAATCAATGTTCTTACCCGTCAATTCAAGCGTGGAGAGCTGCTCTGCTTGAAAGACGCTACAGAAGTTTGGTATAGTTTTATCGACTTGTTTATGGGTGGGTTTTCTGAAAAGATGCCAGACCCTACCCCCTCGTCTGATTTGGACTCGTCAGTGAATACCGAGACATTATCTTCGTTAGTGACCCGGTTTTCCTTCCAGAGTTCTCTAGATGGAAAGTCCGCAAGTCAAGAACAACTGGGTTGAAATCAATATAGGGTAAGATGTAGTCAGTTTGAATATTAATTCAGGGGGGGGGGGGGGGGGGCATATGGACACAGTAAAAATACTTCATAGTCATAGTCACTAATCGGACATTGATTGTGTTAAATGTTGACCAACAAAAATACCACAAACCACACCATATGCTACTGTTCAAACATGTGCATACAAATACAAAGCTTACTAATTTAAATGTCAAAAGAAAAGCATTGAAAAGAAATTCGTATTTTAAACCTGATTTTCTGAAGTGATTGCAAACTCCCAAGACTTTTTTCTCGAGTAAGTGTGGGTTATTTATCTATAGCTGGAGATTAGACAATTTGATCAATAAATGTATGCGCCAAACACATTAAATGTTCTCGAAAATGCAACTTAATAATTTCTCGCTCTCAAAAATGTTCTTTTAAAATTTTCCTGCCGTGCCAGAGGCTTTTTTGTTATAAAAACAAAACATTAGGGACATTCCATGGCGGCAAATATTTAAACACGACAAATTTTCTGGCTGGTTTTTGTAGCTCGTTAAAAAATGATTTGCAGTTTTAAAAAAAAGCTTATTCCTAAAATTTATTTCTAAGTTTGTTTATTGGTGACTCTTTCATTAAAATGGTTCTAGATAATTATTTATACCTGTTCATGTGGCAACCTTGCAACGTCTTTGAAGTTGGCAACTTTCAGCTAGAGTAACGGGGCCAACGCAATAATTTGCAGTTTTTTTTTCATTTCTGTTCCCGATTTTCCAGTTCACCAAATAGTGGGTGTAGTCAAGTGATCAGCTATAAATGAATCAATCAGTTCGAGGTATGACGCACTGCGACTTCAGATCTATTGTGCCCCCATATAGAGCTGAATGAGATTCAAGGGGGAGGGGGTGTCAAAAATGCTCTCTGCCCCGGGTGGCAAAAAGCCAACTACGCCACTGAGATCAATATCCCCTAAGAAGTTAGAATTGTCAGAATAAAAATGCAATTGAATGGTTTGGGTTGATACTTCTACCTGTGGTCTCAACATTTTTACTTGCGATATATAGGTACTAATAAATGGCAAGTTATAGACTTGTAAAAAAATCAAACTAGAGATAGTAATTTGCCTTATTATTACGATGATAGAGAACACGGGTCTCGCATTTCTGTCTGTCTGTCTGTGCTCGCCCCTATCTCGCTCCCTTAACGGCTGGAGGGATTATCTTCTTTTTTGACTAATATGCAAACACGTTTTTTTAATTTTATTTTTTGAGGACCAAAAATGAGCGTACCAACCATACAATTTTTTTTGTCAAAAGAGAAAATAATATTTCTCACAAAAAACGGGCCAGGGGATTTTGGTACAAAAAATTCAAATTAATTAAATGAGGAATTGCTACTTTTAAATAATTTTTTTATTTTCAAAAACTGTTTGTTCTTGGTACCTCCTGTACAAACATTTTTTGGTTTTTCATTTTCTCGAATACAAATAAGTTGAAATTTTTCATTTTTTTGTATGGTAAATTTTTTTTCGAAAACTAAAAAAAAATCAAAATTTTTGTTTTGAAAACTAAATATTTTGAAAACGACTTGGTCAATATTTCTCAAACTAGGTGCAAAATAATTCTTTATTATTTTGTAGAATTCTGGAAAAAATCATGTTTCTAAATTCAAAAATAACGGTACCTTCCATACAAATATTGAAAAACCGTTAAGAAAAAACTTATTTTTCTCGATAACGGCTCCAAGAATATTGATAAAAAGATGTGCGGGGTATTTAATTCGATTAAATTTGCTTTTCAATTAGAAAACATTTTACCAATAATATGTTTAATATGTTTATGTTTATTTCATCAATTAGAGTTTATAACATCTTTAAGATTACGCTTAAATATAGATAAATATAATATAGATAATAATATAAATTAATATGTACAGTAAGTGTTAATAAAATAATAATTAATAAAATAAGTATTAAGTTAACAGGACATTAAAACAATCATGACATTTCTTTTAAAATTATCTCTTGAACAGACTTGAAAAATATCTATACAGTGTAAAACGCTATTGGTTTCTCTGATGCAACGGGATATAAGTTAATTTCTTCCATAATTGCTTCTATAAAAATCATCACGTAGACAAAAACACATTCGGAGGCTTCTACTTGGGAAATAGATATGAGCAATTTATATGATTACTTAAAGTATCTTTAACCAGCATTATTGAAAAATATCTTCTTCTCATCTCTAGCATTTGCATATCAAAAAGCTGACACCTTACTGTATATGTATATATATGGGTATATTCCAATTAAGCTTATTAAAGGCATATCTAGTGAAACTTTTCTGTACTCTTTCTATCCTAGAAGAATGTTTATTGTAATAGGGATTCCAGACAACACTACAATATTCGAGATTAGATCTGACAAAGGCAGAGTAAAGACATTAGAGTGTGTAGGGATCGGAAAATTCCCTCGTGTTCCTTCTTACAAAACCTAACATCTTATACGCTTTATTAACTATATAATCAATATGGTAATTAAAAGACAACTTACGATCGAATATAACCCCGAGGTCTTTCTTTTGAATTACTTTTTCAAGAACACTATTGTTGATTGAATAATCGAATAACATTGGAGAGTTGCTCCTAAAACACGTTAAACTTTGGCTCTTAGAGACATTCAAAAAGAGTAAATTGTTACTACACCATAACGCAAGCTTCTCCAGATCACTTTGTAATAGGAGACAGTCTTCGACAGATTTAATGTTTTTGAAAATGTTTACATCATCTGCATACAGCAAATAGTTTGAAAATTTGAAAGTAACCGGGATATCATTTATGAAAAGTATAAAAAACAAAGGTCCAATGTGACTTCCTTGGAGGACTCCCAAAGTCATGTTAATCACATTAGACTTAAATTTGCCTATTTTAACGAATTGGATCCTACCACTCAAATATGAGCATATATTCACTTTAAAAAATGAAAATGAAATCCCAGACTATTTATGGACAAGAACCTCATGACTTACCCTATCAAAGGCCTTATCAAAATCTGTGAAAATTATATCTGTCCGTAACCCACTAGCAAATCCTTTGATTACAGAGTTACACAAAATTGTGTGGTTTGTAGCCGTGGATCTGCCCGATACAAAACCATGTTGAGTTTCAGCAATTACATTTTTTGTAATAAAATAAAGTTTTTCGCAAACAATCTTCTCAAAAATTGTTGGAATAACAGATAACTTACAAATTGGTCTATAGTTACATACTTTCTGTCTCGACCCTGATTTAAAAATAGGGGAGATGAAAGATGTTTTCCATTCTTCAATGAACTGACCAGTAAGTAGAAACATATTAAAAACCAAGCATAGTGGTAAAGCATAGTGGTAATTTGTGCACATTCTTTTATGACCTTAGGAGATATGCCGTCAGCTCCAGCACCTTTTTTATCGTCTATATTTTGTAAAGCTTCCAACATCAACTACCTTAGCAGGAGAAAACTACACTAGGTGCCGTATGCGAGTACACCGACTCAAAATATTCAGCAACAAAATTGCAGATCGTTGATAAGTCACTAGATATGCTGCCAGAAAACTCCATACAATTCGGTAATCCTGTTGATTTTTTCTTTGTATTTACAAAATTCCGAAAACGTTTGCTATCTACCTTGATTTGTGATTCAGCATTTAATTTGAAATCGTTGTATAAAAACTTGTCTAGCACATCAAATTCTTTCTGTAAACTTAGGTACTTTTGGTGGTTTACCTAAATATTTCTATCCTTTTTGTGTTTCTTATATGCCTTATTTTTTTAATTTTTTAGATTTGACAGCCTTTTTTTAAACCAAGGAGGATTGGAATTTGGTTTTACAATTTGTCTAGTAATACTACTATCAGAAGCTGTTTTTAAATAAAATTTTAATAGTTCATATGCATGAGTGAATTCAGAATTTAAAAATATGTTTTTCCCAATCTATAGAATCTAGAAATATATTCATTGCATCAAAGTTACCGCGTTTGAAATCATAGGACTCAATCATGTCATGAGAGTTTGAGATATGAACCAATAACTTACAGTTAATTAATAGACATACATGATGCATAGTATTATCTACAACTGGAAAGCTGTTTTTTTTATATAAACTTCAAAATCTTTATTAACAAAAACTTAATCAAGAATGCGATTAAGCATATTTGCAATATCATTCAACGCCGTTAAGTTAAACTGACTATATAAATCGATGGCTGAACTTTCTGCGTCGGTTGTAACATTAAATGGAATTAAACAATTGTCTTCATCATCAAACATCCAAACTACATTACTTATATTATAATCTCCCAAACAAATAGCATGGTTAGAGGGACCCAAATTACATAATACCGACCTACAATTATATAAATGCAAGTTATAAAGGTCTAGAGAACTACCTGGCCGAATATAGCTCACGCTTATATATAAACTAACATTTTTACCAAATGAAACTTTAACAATTATTTGATCAATATCAAGATTATGTGACATTTGACTAGATAATAATTCGATCTGACTCGAAATAAGTTTAGATCTTAGATTGCAATTAATACTCCACCACCTCTATCAAATCCTGTTGTCATCGAACAGCGATCCTTACGATATACAGTAAATTGATTAGCATGCAAAATTTCACGTGTGAGATGACTATCATTAAAACAATTATGTCATAATCTTGGGAAGCAAAGTAAAAATATAACCTATTCAATTTAGTTCTTACTCCTCCTATATTTTGATAAAAGATATTGAAACTATCATATCGAAAATCGGCATCATCAGCAACGACAGCAACCGCAGGAGCAGAATCATCAACATTAGCATTATTATTAGAAGAAACAACTGAATCCGCAACAACAACAACATAAGCAACATCAGAATTATTATTATAGGCAACAACGGAATCCGCAACAATAACAACATCAGCAACAACAAAATCATCAACAGCATTATCAATATTGTATATAAAAGCTTCCGGAAGAGCAGGCTCAACCACAACTAATTCATCAATAACTACTTTATCAATGGCAACCGTAGAATCAGCAACAACAACATCAGCTACAAACTCATCAGCAGCAACATAATTTTCATCAACAGCAACAGCACCAACACGAACATTATTATCAACATAGGAATATAATGAGGATTTATAAACTAAGTCGCTACTCCAGTTTCCGGTGGCCGATCGTTTTTTGGCATGTAGTTAAATGGGCGAATACGAATCCCCCTAGGCCAGAGCTCAGAGTTAAAAATCGAATTGACATATTCCAACGAAGTGCCTATTTTAAAATTAACAAATCTTAGCTTTACCTCATCACAATTGCGGCTAACTAACTTGTTACACGGGAAAATGGATGCACCAATTCAAATCTTTGATTCAATATAGGAAGTAAAATTTTCAGTTGATGTTTCTTTCCTAAAGCTAGACAAATGAAACCATCTCAGCTTACTAAAAATATTCTTCTTTAGGATATCCGCCGCTGCCGTCGTCGTCGTTGTCATTATTTGTTTGCACTATGTCCACTTCTTTCTGCACCTCTTGAGCGATGCCATTAACGGTTATTAACGGTACCTTTCATATTTGTTTTCATATTTGTCGTAAACGGATACACCGATTTCAACCAACATTTTAATACAAGAGCTCCTACTTCAAACAATTTAGAATGATACAAATTTTTGAAAAAAAAAATAATTTTTGGATTTAAAAAAAAATATTGATTTTTTTTTTTTTTTAATATAATATTTTTTTTTGATTTTGTGTTAAATTGTATTTTATTAAGTTCTAAATGTGGACATACCAGATTTTATTTTTGAAAATATGCAAACAAATTTATATATAAAAAAATAATTTTATAAAAAACCGCTCCAACGATTTTTGATTTTTAATATAAATTCATACTCTAACTTTTTAATCCATTAAAATAACATATTCATAGTAACTTATACTAGTAATTCATTTTAATTTGTTTTTAAAACTTTTTTTTTAATGATATCATAATATAATGGAACTGATACATATGCACGTCATCAATTTCTAGCTAAGTTAAAGTTGTAAGCTGAGAGCAAATTTGTGCGATCCAGTCGTGCCGAATTTTGTATCTAGGGAATCACCTAAGAACTTTGACCCTTGAGTTGTGTCCAAAGTTAGAAGACAATCACTTCAGTAGTTTAGGCTGCAGGCAGTGTTGTTCCTCTACGTGTCGACTTTAATTGTCTAGCACGTGGTTAAAAATAAAATAAATAAAAATAAATCGGGTGGCACAACGGCTCATGAAAAACAAGGGCCTAGTGACTAACAACTCGCAACCTACAATTTTATGCCGAATCCGAACGGCTAGACGAGAAGCACTTATTCGTTACAAGTGATACTCTTGGAGGATTTGTCTTTTTAGTTGTTAGGTGGACCAGGCTGGGAAGCGATCCAAGACCTCCAGCGTGACAGTCGAACGCACTAACCATTACGCTACGGGCTACTACAGGCACGTGGTTGGATAATTTATAATAAGGAAATTCATGGAAGATAATTTTTTCCTTTGCAGAAAATGATAACGTTCCGCAAGATGTTTACATGAACACCACTTTGAAAGAATACTTGCGTAAACGTAGCGTAGGAAATAATCAAATTAAACGTCACAAATGACTTGTCACAGTTTATCAGGTTTATTTCTGCACTTTGCGCAACAAATACGTGAGATAAAATTATCTGTTTTGCTGAATTTTTTACCCATGCAAATGTTGACAATTCATTTCTAACGAGATAAAATAATCTGGTTTACCAGGTCTATCTGGGTTTTACGCCGGCGTGCGTCGCATGAATAGCCCTATTATTGGGTGGAAATAAAACTGGCAATTGTTTCCTTCTTCCAACTAATGCTTTTTAAAATCACATACATAGCTTTTTCTGTTATCAAAATGGATTTTGATGACATTTGCATCAAAATTAATATATTGGAAAGTTTGGAACTTATTCCTTTCTACAATTAAAAAGAGCTCTTCGGATGCTGTAGGATTATGAAATACGGTAGAACCGTAGGTCTTGAAGTCAAGTGAATATACAAAAGAAAAATCGAAAAGTTGAGGTCTTCCGTTTGGGGCGTGGTATCCGCCAACTCTCTTAGAATCGTTATCAGTTATGAAGCACATCCAATTGCTGTAGTAAAATGAAATTCGGTAGTGTGATATGATTTGAAGTTCATATTATAGTATAAAAGTAAAAAATTAAAACTGGAGATTTTCCATTCAGGAGGAGTCGCACACCAACCCCAGATTTTGGTATCAATTATATGGGTTAGTTACTTTGACGTTGATTGATGACCTTTTGACTTTAGAGGTGTTCGTGTTTATAGCGCATCGAATAAAAACAATGGGGCATATTCATAGTCACAGACGGTTCAAGACAATTTGGGCTCAATGAATACAGACGGATTTTAATTAAAAATTGTTGGTTTAATATTTTTATAAGATAACTAACTTGGTATATTACACAAATAGCTTCAAATAATTTGAAATGATAAACTTAAAAAAATGCAATCAACGTCCGAAAATTCAACCTATGTTT
This sequence comes from Melangyna quadrimaculata, assembly GCA_949320155.1. Lineage (NCBI taxonomy): Eukaryota > Metazoa > Arthropoda > Insecta > Diptera > Syrphidae > Melangyna > Melangyna quadrimaculata. The sequence continues at coordinate 386,540,042 of OX439483.1, forward strand.
AACTTAGACTATGTTTAACTTAGACACAGCTCTAAAATGACTATGCATACGCCCCTATATCTTTGCAAAAGGGAGTGAAATCGGATAATAAAAAAATAACTTCAAATTATGTGAGAAATTTGTTAGTTAATGATTATATTACTGAAAAAAAAATTGCAAGGTTTACTGGAATGTGGAATTTATTCATTTTATTACTTAATTCCTAAAAATTTAGAAGATTTTTAAAACTTCACCAGTAAACCATTGAATTGATTGAGTGGATCCTCCAAATTTTAGTGAGTAGGTTATCTTAACAAATTTCTCCCATAGTTCAAAGTTTTTCGATATCTCTAATTAAAATATTTGAAACTAAAATCTTTAAAAACATAGAACTAGGTATGCGTTTAGGTTTAGGTCTAATGATTTTTCACTACTGTCTTGTTGTTTTGCACATTATTTTGTATTATAGTTCTTTTTTTAACATTTATGTTTTTGGTTTGATAAATGTTGGTAGGAAAAATTATGAATTATGATGGTTTTACGAATTGTCTACATTGTCGACAAATTTATGTCGACAATTTTGAATTGTCTACTCATGGATGTCTACATGTAGACAATCATGTAGTCTACATTTATAGTCTACATGGCACAACAGTGGCTGCAGGTCAAGATAAAGACAAACAGAATTGCGGGCCCACTAATTTCGAGTTCTCTATCATCGTAATGTTATGGGTAAACTATCACCTCGAGTTCAATTTTTTTTACGAACCCAAAACTTGCCCTATATAGTGCTATAGTACTTAATCGCAAGTAAAAATTTAATTATAGTCCGTCAAGATTTGGCATTAGGTAATGATTTTTGTCCACAAAATTCGACTAGGGGACTACTGTAAATTTGTACATCCATCACTGTACATCGAACTAGAGCCTTACGGCTCGCGTACACATAAACCGTTATCGGCCGAATTATGCTCGTGCGTCGTGTCGGCCAAACTCGGCCGTTTGAATCAAACGTATTGAAAAGGAAGAGAGCGCGTACACCACTACAAGCGACATCGTCCGATGTCGGCCGTTAATAACCGATCAACCGACAAATCCGAACTTGTTTAGATTGTACGTCAATTTGTCAGTTATTTCTTGCCAGAATATAATGAAATTAAATTAAAAATAAAAATAAGATAAAATTAATAGTGAATAGCTCATTTATTTTGTTATAATAGAGCTACGTTTACTTTTTACGTTTCACACTCCGACTGGCATCCTTTAAAATCACCACCGTTAAGAATAGGCCTCGGACGAGGACGGCAGAAGTGTATACAGACAAACGTCCGAGATATTCGTCTGAATAGCACGGATCCGAAATCGACCGGTTAATCGGTTCAGTGTACGTGAACCGTTACTAATTGAACCGATTTGTTCAAATTAGCTTTATGGTTTATTCTACAAACTATGGAATAAAATGATGATATTTTCGGCACGACACTTTTTGAAGCAAATTGAGGTAAAAACTAACTCTAATTTATCATTAGAAAGTCCTTTTACATATATATCACAAAAGGACCAAACAAAAAATTAAAATTCTCAGTTTTATTGGCGTTTTTTTTTTTTAAATCAAGTGGTCAGGGGACTTAGTTTTTTCTTCCGGGGACTGGTATAAAACACAGAATATCTTATAAATCATAATGTGTGTTTTTATTAAAATTGTGACAAAATGCATAGTAGTGCCCAACCAAGTTTTGGCACTACACCCTTTTTACATGATAAAACTGAGGCTGTTTTCGACCCCCCCCCTAACTTCAGTACCAATAAAGTCAGAAACTTCATTTGCTTAGCTCACTAGATTTAGGCATCTCACCAAAGGATAACCGGCAAAAATGTATGGAAGCTGGTCTAGGAACCAATAACAACGAGACATATCTCGTTGAAAAGATATTTTTGTGTACATGAATACTTACTATGGCAGCTCATTTCAAAACGCTGTGTGAAAAAAGTCATTAGCCAACAAAAATTTAAATTTGGTACATATAATTTAGTAGAGGCAATAATGTGCTGGCCTTACCATTAACAACAAGACATATGTTTCTGAAAAGGTCTTTTTATTTACTACAAAAGCTATCTTGACACCTTACTTCAAATCGCTGTGTGAAAAAGTATTTCGATAATAAAGATTGTGATTAGCTAAATTTTAGTATGAAAAAAATTACTTTGCCTATGCTATAAACATTTTCTATACTAAAATTCACAGCATCACAATGTTAATTATCGAATAACTTTTTTCACACAACGATTTGAAATGTGCGGTCTAAGTAACTATTGTAGTACATAAAAATACCTTTTCAACGACAAACGTCGCGTTCTTTTTGGTTGGACCAACTCGTTTTTGCCTATACTTCAAACCTACAAAATGTACATTTTCTATACCAAAATTCACCACTTCAGAAACTTAATTAGGGAATAACTTTTTTCACACAGGGATTTGATGTAAGCTGTCAAGGTGGCTATTGAAGTACATAAAAAGACCTTTTTAGAAACATATGTCCTGTTCTTATTGGTAAGTCCAACATATTGTTGCTTATACTATATACTTAGATTATAAGTTTAAATTATATAAACCAAATTCCAATCTTTATGGGCCAATAACTTTTTTCACACATCGATTTGGAATGAGCTGCCATAGTAAGTATTCATACACACAAAAATACCTTTTACCAACGACAAATGTCTCGTTGTTAATGGTAATGTAGACCGTTTTGGCCGGTTCTCCTTTCTTTAGCATTAGTGGTTCCCAAGATATAAGACTGCAAAAATCGCAAAAACCGTAACTTACTCACTCACGCACTGACAGATCATCAAAATTATGGATCACTTCCCGACATCGTAGAATCTTGTTATTTCGCACAACGGTAGGCCTTGTGGTCCATAGTCCATATAAAGGAAAGAATTAAAAATTTAAAATTTTCCATTAAGGGGGCGTTGTACCCGCCTATTGGCATAGAATTGGTATAAATTATTTTGGCGCAAATGCAAAATTTTAAAAGTTGAGATTTTATATTCACGGCCGTGGTACCATTTGAATAGAATTGATAAAAACTAGAATGATGAAATTTGGTGGAATGGTAAGCCTATAAGTGCAAGCAAATGCGAAATTTTAAAAATTGAGATATCACAGTCAGAGGCCGTGGCATCCGTCCATTTTCGCAAAATTCATATCAATTATATGGAGCACTTCGGTTGTAGAACGATGAAATTCGATAGAGCGGTAGGACTTGGATTGCAAACAAAAGATACATTTTAAAATTTAATACATAACATTCAGGGGGCGTGACATCCGCCCATTTTCTCAAAATTGGTATCAACTATGTATGTAGATAATTTCTGATTGTCATATGAAATATGAATGAATAAATTTGGCAGAGCGATAGGGCTTGACATGCAAGCAAAGGGAAAATTAAAAATTTGAGATTTTATATTCAGTGGGCGTGGCAACCATCCATTTTCACAGAATTAATTTTCAATATATTGAGAGCACTTCCGATTGGTGCAGGATTATGAAATTTTGTAAAGCGGTTAGTTTTCAGGTGTATACAAAGAAAAAGTTGAAATCATGAAATTTTCATGCAGGGGTGTTTCATTCACCCACTTCTTATCAATTATTATCATATCAATGGAGCACTTCTAACTCATGAAAATTGGTAGAGGGGTAGGACTTGTAGTACGTACCTACATACAAAAGGCATAAATTAAAAACTTCCTTTTCCTTATGAGGCTCTCATTGGGCGTTTATTCCACCCACTTTTTCTGATAGACAGAATCTTCGCAAAAAGAAGGGAAATCGCACCAAAAACACAATTGTTAAAAAAGAAGCCAAGTTCTTCTATATACAAAAACCTTTGCATAAGAAGTCAGCTGTAAAAAGTAGTGAGATCTGAAAGTACGCCAAGTTCTAAGTTTATTAATGTTAAATATCAAATATTTTAAATAGAGTAATATAAGCGCTACTCGGGGATTGGGCTAGGCTATCCGTGGCCGCCATTTCTACCTATGGAAGAACCTCAACATTATCAGAGAAATCTGTTATTTAATGATAACTGACTTAAATTGAGTCGATTTATCTCTTAAGTTTTCTTTTATTACCTAATCACTCAATTTAAGTCAATAATCATTAAAGTATTTGAATGTCAGCGTGGCCATAGAAAATTCCATCATTTGTAGAATCTCCCATATAGCATTTGCTTGTGATTCCCACGAGGTCAAATTTGTCCTACTTGGACATTCAGAACTGGGCAGCTATCCGTTCTAGTAAACCAGAGAAAAAAATTCCGTAAACAAATTTTTTTTTTTTTTAATTTTTGGAAACAGCTCCAAAGGTTTTCCAGTCTTTCAGAATTATATGCATACGACAAAAAAGCAATGCACATCATTTTATGAATACGATTTTCATAGGTTTAACTACCTATAGAATTAGATCCTTACATATTTGATCGCAAGTGTAAGTAAACTAGGCACCGTACTTGTTACTTGTAGTGCATGCACGTTTGCCTTACATCAACATTAAAATTCAACATCAATACAAATTTTTGGGGGGAATAATATGTTTTACTATAAAAGCATTTCTTAAATGACGAAATAACAGGAACTGTGCTATTTGCTATTGTGACCAACGAGCATCTATCCTTCCTTCAATTTCTTTTTTTTATTTTTTCGTCTTCTCACAACGTACCTTATGAATAATTCAATCTGAATAAGAAATCGCAAGGAGGTTATAGGGATAGGTAAAAGCTTTATCCAACAGTCGAAATACCTATACATATGTAAGTATGATTGTATGTAAAATACATACATGTATATAATGTAAGTAAGGCTTGGAGGTATGATAGGTATATATCCATTTCCATATTTCAGATATGTTTAAGTCATCATTACATATCTTTGATTTTGTTCGCCCTTCCATTCTTCTCATATGTTTTCTATTGTTTTGTCCTGATCTCTGTTAGTTTTTGCTAAAAAACAAAATACATTTTTCATTGCATTGTAACAACTTCCCTAGCAACTTCTACGAATTTAAGTACCAATGTATTTTTACAATAAATATACATATTGTGTACATACTTGTACATATGTATGTACATGTATTTGTATATTTAATGCACATAATATTGTTTGGTAGTTGGATGTAGGAAAATAAATGTTTGCTTACAGAACATACGAAGGAGAACTGGAAAATCATTGCTTCAAATGTAACAGTCTTTTTGAACATAAATTCAAATATTGAAAGTTTTTTTTTCCTTTCTTTCTTCATTTAAATAAGTTTTTCGATAAGAGACAAATAATAAATAAATCAATATGAACTTTTAGCATATACGTAGTAAAAGATAGACTTGATTTTGGAACGAAATACAGCACAGCTGATTTTTTTTTATATCTAAGAGAGAGTTAGGTTTTCGAATAACTTAAATTCGGGGTTTCGAAACGTGCTACTCCTTTGGAAAACGCGAATTGGTCTATATCTACGGTGACCATCAGTCCCGGGTTTCCCGGGACTGTCCCGTATTTCAATAGCCAGCCCGGGTTTTTGTTTAAGAAACCCGGGACGTACAAGTGTCCCGTATTTAGTTTTTTTGTTTTTGTTTGGAGACTGAACAAGTCGAAATAAAATTAATTAACCAAAAGAAATAAGGAAAATATCTTTTAATTTTATTTATCTTGTACGAATATTTAAATCAGTGGGAAAGATCTTTTAAAGAACTTGAAATATTCAGTTGAGTAATTCTTAGTAAATGGTACCCCTGGCGCCTGGCCAGATATAGAAACATGTTCTTTTGTGAACCAAAACCGAAGCGAAACAAGATTTAATGACTCTCAGTAGTGTGTTTGCTTAGATTTTGTTCTTAAGTTTAGAAACTATTAGAAAATGGACTGAAAACAAGAAGACACTAGGTATAAAAATAGGTTAATATTTTTACGCATTTCTTAGAAAAAATAAAATTGTTTTCCAAACCTTTTACAACTTGTCGAGTTCAGTTTGTGTTTGCCAGGTTCTAATCCGTTTTTTCAATAATGAATAATATGTTGACGAGCTGCGTTTTTCAATGAATAATATATGGATGAGCGAAAAATTCGAACTTAATTTTAAAACTCTAAAAGCCATGTCAATTGTTAAATGTAATACAAATTTAGGCTGCCATGAATTTAAAAATTATTTAAAAGAAAACGAACAATTATTATAAAATATTTTTTCGGTACAAAAGTACTAAGGACAAATATTTTGTACGTTGTTAGCTTGGCTTAAAAAAATGGTAACATTTTTCAAGGGAATTCTCATTATACAAATTATTATTTGGGCGGCGTTTTCGTAGTGGTTTTGCTAAACTCATGTTTTACTTAAGTACAGTTAAAATAAAATCAATTATAAAAAATTTATTCCAATTCGATTTTTGTACTTATCAAAATAGAAGTTTATTAAATTATTGAACGCCAAAAATAGTGCATTGACAATAACTTAAATAAATGTTTAGGTTATCTTTTATGTTTTAACTAATCATAATAGTTTAATACGTTCCATAAACTTAAAAAAAAAAGAGTTTGAGAAGATTATCTACCTCTGATACAAGTTAAAGGCAGTTTTTCGAAATGTCATCAATTGACTACAGCTTTCTTATAATGCCTTATGTCGTTGTTGAACAAATTTCGGGGGGGGGGGGGGGTGTTAACTCAAAATTAAGAGTGAAATTGTATGGCGAGGAAGTTAAATTCATACATTCATACATTGAACCCCCAAAACCCCCCTGCGTTCGCGCCTGTCGTAGAATTAGAAATAACATTCGGCAAAAAAAGTATACAGTTTACAGATATTAAAAAATATTTTTTGAATAATTTATACGTTCGCTGAGCGCGAAGATACTGGTTAAAGTATAACTAAAGCATTTGACCACTAAAAAGCAATACAAAAGAGAAGATATCAAGGGAATCTATTAAGATAATTAGTGCACTGCATTCGTTATTTCATTCCGCCTTTTTTCAATGGGAAAAGAAGGAACAAATTAAATGTGTGAAATCATTTTGCGAAAATTGACTGGTTGCAAGGGAATTTTGTTTGGGTTTCAATGTTACGTGTGGTATGACTAATGATTTCAATACGACATCCATGTTTATAGATTTTTTTTTTAAATTAAAATTGAAAATACTGCTAAAGTTCAAAATTAACAACAATAAAATTTGAACTTAACATAAAAAAAAAACTTTCTTCGATGATGTATGAAATCTTAGCACAGTACACCAATTTGTTTGTCGGGGCTCAAGCCCTTCAAGCCCCTTAAGCCCCCCCTGCGTACGCCACTGGATCTATAGTGTATTTAATAACAATATACCTTCAAAATATTCGATGAATTGTTTGCGTTATAACTTTTAACGAATAGCCAAGCATTTTTTTAAATTTGTACGGACGCAGATTAGCAACCTCTTCAACATTGTCTTTTGTATCGGTGCTTTAAAAGAAGGGGGAAGATATGAGTTTATCAATCTGAATTATTTGTGTGGGTACAATCAGAGGAAATGATTTTAAGGTGCTTTTTCAACGCTGAATTTAATGAGATCAAACCCACAACGGTATAAAAAGTTAAAAATCGTATAAGAAAAAGTTAAAATTCTTTTTATATAGTTATGACTTTTTTAAAGTGCAACATGTAAAATATTACCGAACAATTATTTTTGAAAACAATGGTATATTAATGCAATATGCAGAAGATGTTTCATTTTGTATGTAATCAAAGAATCAAGAGTCGCCATAGATAACTTTAGTGAAAAGATATTTTTTTTGTTAGGCGGAGAAAGAACGTGGTTACTACCATAACATCCATAAAATCATTTTTGACACTCGTGAAATTTTCTAAAAGTAAAACTGAAAGCCAAGTTACTTTGTGGAAAATAATTGTAATATCTTGCCACTGTGTTTGTTCGATTCAGTTAATAATACATTAAATGAGCCACTTTTAAATATATCTTGTTAATAAAGTTGTTTTTTATTAATAAAAAGGGTGCCTATAATTAGATCAAAAAAAAAACAAGGGTTCAATTATTGGCAAGGGGTGCCAATAGTTACATCCTATGCAGCTATATTGGCACTGCCAATAATTGTACTTTTATGAGTGCCAATAGTTGTATAATTCAACCGTTATTGATTTCAAACTGCCAGAATACCATATTAAATGCTTAAAAATAACGTATCTTCCAATTTCTTCTTGTAGGGTTTGTTCGAAAAAAGGGAGCAACGTCTTAAATGCTAACATTGGTTGGCGAGAAATATTTTACGGTGCAGTGCATTAATGCCCACGGAATAAAGCCCCGGTGTTAATTCTGTGGACGTTAATGCACTGCAACATATTTTACTTGATTAAATTTACTAAATTTGCAATGAAATGAAAAATAATATTTGTTTGTTTCCTTTGAAACTAGGTGGGAACTATATGAAAGTACTACAATTATGTTAACTAATTCAATTTTCATGGAGTTAAAAACTAATTGTGGTCCGTTCCTTTAAAAAATATAATTTATTTAGCATTATTTGCCGCTATTTATATTGACTTTGATATCATTTTTTTTTTACAAAATCAAGTTATTATTAAGTACCCTTTTCTTATGAACCCCTTATTCAATCTCTAAACAACGGCTTATATTATTTTGTTGACAAAAAAATAAGTTAAAAATTATAAACAAAATAAAACGAAAAAAGGAAATTCAGAAAAGTTTGAATATTTGCTTAGACGGAATAAAAACTACGTCTAAGCTACTGAGTGCTAAAAAGATCGAAAGTTAAAAAAAAATTACAAACTGAATAAGAATCCAAGATTTAAATTTTCTTCAATTTCCTTTTTTTAGTTTTAATATTTGTAATGGATTTTTTTGTTAAAAAAATCTCGCAATAATTTAAAAAACCTTGATTCCTCCAAAACTCGAGTACAGTGTAGATGCAGTAAATGGTTTCATAAAATGGTTTCATATCGTTAACGAGAAAATAAATAAAATAATAAATGAAAAAAAAAAAATTAAAAAATCGTTAGAGCGGTTTTCTTAAAAATTAATTTCTTATATAGCAGTATGTATGAAAATTCTAAAACATTTTTAAAAATAAAATTACGAATGCCAACTTTTAGAATTAAATAAAATATAATTTTACACCAAATTTAAAAAAAAAATTCAATTTCCCCTCTAGGGAATCCCATAACAACTTTAAGTCCAAAGTTTCAAGAAAATCGCTTCAGCCGTTAAGGCTGCAGGTCGAGGTACAGACATACAGACGGACAGACGGACAATCGGACAGACAGACAGAATTGCGAGACCCACTTTTTTCGCGTTCTCTTTCATTGTTATGTTAGGGAAAATTATTATCTCGAGTTTTAGAAGGAAATAGAAGGAAAAGAAAGATTTTGATAGCACAGTGGATTAATAAATTAGATGTTTATTATCTCATGAAGTTCCACGGGTAGCATCCAGTTGAAACTGGGGAATATAGAAAAGAATGCTTTCTAGACTGGGGATCGAACCCACACGTCCAGGTTAGCAGTCAAACACTATATCCACTGTGCGATTGCCACCCGCATTTTACATGTTACCGAATGTTGCAGGAAAATTAGCAAAAAAAACATTCGTTTTATGGAACGAATTAAAGGACGGCTGAATTTCTTATACCTGCAAGAGGGCTATTAGAAAAGCTTATGCTTTTTCGGGACACCATCTCCCTGGGGTAATCCGCCATTTTGGAAAACGCGAATTGATCTACATCTCCGAAACAATCGATTTGGAGTAAAAAGTTGTTAAAATCAAACAAGAATAAAATTATCTTTGATTTGTCATCAAAACCTTTTTCCGCGTGGACAATATTTTTGAGGTTATGTCGTTTATTTTTTTTTTTTTTTTACTTTTTTTACTTTTTCACATTTTTATCATTTCGTGAGAAACTAACTTAAATTGTTCTCGTGATATAAATTGTAGACCACAAATTTTAACAAGTTTTCATATATTTTTGAAGATGGTGCGATATCCCAATCCTTAGTTAGAGCTTTTGGAAAATTAACTGCTAAATTAATTGAGCGCTTGCCGCTTAGGTACTCTCCTTGTGTAAAAAATAAAGAATCGGATTAAGTTTGGCAAAGTAAGAGGTAGTTAAAAGAAAAAAATCAAAAATCATAAACACCGTTTTAAGTCGAAAAGGAAGCGAAAACGAGAAAATTGCCTCTTAAGTTTTTCGACTTAAAATTAACTCAGGAACACATAGTTTTCCTCTGGGCCGGTGATGATGGGACATTCTGTAAACTGGAGCTACCAAAAATAACCAATTTTTGAAAATAAAAAAATTATTAAAAAGTAGTTTTTCCTTTACTAATTTTTTTGAAATTTTTTAACAAAATCATCGAATCCGTTTTTGAGAAAAACATCATTTTTCTTTTTGGCGAAAAAAAAATTTAAAAATCGTGTGGGCATATATATTAGTTAAAAAACACTTTGTACCTGTTTTGAAGAAAATCCCACCAGCCGCTTAGGCTATAGGGGCGAGGACAGACAGAATTGCGAGACCCAATTTTTTCGCGTTCTCTATAATCGTTATGTTAAGGAAAATTAATATCTCGAGTTCGATTTTTTTTACGAATGCATAACTTACCATTGAATATTCAATTTTGTTTTATTAAAAACAACCCATACCTGCTATAATATATCTTAAATGATTATAATATAACATCATTACTGGTAAATATCTGTGTAGCTATTCAACCGTACATCTTATTATAAGATAAAACCTTCCTAAAGACAGAATGATACGAGACTTAATAGCCAAACAGCCCAAAAACTTTGATTAAAGTAATTTCCATGCATTATCAAACCACCAGTACCCATCAAAGATTAGGGGTAGGTAAATGCCTGATGCCTCCTATCGCCGTAACCAACTATGCTTACTGTTTTAATCAATCACTATGTAATCTAGAAACTTTTCAATATTGAAATACCTTAATTCGCTTCAAACTTACTCTCTGTTCATCAACCTTGTCTATCGACCTCAAAAACACAACTTCTTTTTGTTCAACCCTTTTCAGGCAATTTCATCATTAATAAGAACAGGCGTCCATCCCAATATTTTTTGTTTTCCTTAAATACTATAGCCTCAGCCTGATTCTCTCACTCTACACCCCACACCCTCCTAACACCTCCCTAGCTCTTATCCCCAAAAAATAATGATATTTCGGAGAAATGTTATCATCAAAGTTAATGCCTATATGGGCATAATCAATTTTAACGAAGTCCTGTCAACACCTTTGGTATCCATCAAAGGACCAAGAACCAATTCCAGTCCTTAATAAAATCACCACATCAAAAATTTAAAATGTCATCTTTGTTGGAAGAGGGTTGCTTTTGCTTTAGCTTTTTGGATTGTCCTACTCGTATATGCCTCTCGTTTTCGTTGCTCTGATGTCATGTCATTTGGATCGGAAAAATAATGCTGGACAGAAAACAGCAATCATCACCGGTAAGGCAGCCACATCACATCATTTAGTCAAAAGTCAACAGACGACGACGTCAACGTTCGGAATAATATTGAAAGGACTTCTTTATCCTGCAAATAGAAAAGCATTTTAACTACATTGGGTGTAGCTGGTTTAAGGGGTTTTGCAAGGATACTCTTCCAAGAGTTATGAGGGAGTTTTATAATGGGATGATTGTTGTATACCTACCAGCTTCTAGGTGATGACTTTCTTTAAGATCTCCCTGGCATATGGAACGTGTCAATATGGTTTTTCTGTGGAGCTTTTAATATCTCAAAAAAGTTGTTATGCCTGTAAAAATGTTATACGAGTATGGGTGTATGGGATTGTGTTTTCACAATTTATAAAAGCAATATGTACTAGGTAATAGGTATTGGTATATGCAAAAAAGAAAAGTGTTAAGCCAAAAAAAACTCATTCCAACAATTTATTGAACTGTACCTATTTTGAAAACAGTCAGGGCCGCATTGCAAGGTCCTGATGGTGATAGGCAAACTCCATAGATAGGAAGTCTCATAAAAAATCTCTGGAGTAAGACAAGGTTCTAAACCGTTATTGATGTACTTTGATTGCATTCCTGAACCTTTGTATGCTTAAAATGGAGAAATAAGGTGGTTTTAAGCATCGGAAAAAATAAAGGGATCGACTTTTTCCTAGCAAGCCAATATTTATTAAAATTAAGGAAAACTGTCGAATTATTATTATTAATTCTACAATCAAAAATGGCTTTACATAAAGGCTCACCTATTGTGTAGCAGCCATTTTTACTTGCAAAATACAGGATAAGTTTTGGATTCGTAAAAAAAAAATCGACTTCGAGATAATAATTTTCTCTTACAATTCGATGAGAGAGAAAGCGAAAAAAGTAGATCTCGTAATTCTGTCTGTACCTGTACCTGCAGCCTAAACCACTGAGGTGATTTTCTTCAACTTTTAATTTGAGGTTTTTGGGGATGGGTTAGGTACGAATGATCGACAAAAAAAGGTCGACTGGTAAAAATGTCTTATCGACTTTTTTGAAATTTAAAATGCTGGCAATTATTGATCGACTAAAAAAATGTCGCCTTGTCGATATTTTTTCTCAAAAATTTTTACGAAATGCCGACTTTTAAAATATCGATTATATATGATCAACTTTCATAATCTCGACAAAAAACTGTCTAGATTAGAACACGTGCAGCCGAACAATTTGTGGAGAGCTTGGACAGGCTAAAGGCTCACGTAACAGCCATCCAGGAAGTGCGATGGGATGGAAAGGGCATACGGAGACTGAAATCGTGTGACATCTGCTACGCGGCGGGTGCTTCAAGGAGCAGGGTGAGCGGCTTGTTGGTTGCAGTTTTGTAATAAGAGCAAGAAGTCTAGGGCTTCCAAAGTGTAAGCGAGAGCCTGGTCACAATCCGCATCAAAGGCAAATTTAAGAACATTACGCTGATCTGTGTTCACGCCCCCCATGAAGAGAGAGATGACTCAACCAAATAAGCATTCTACGATCTCCTTGAGATAACCTATGATATATACGCGAAGTACGACGAAGATTATTCTTGTTGACTTCATGGCAAGATTCGGTATGGTGGGCATCTTCGGTACGATAGTTGGAGGACTAAGCCTTCACGACGAAACTTCCGGCAAAGGAAACAGGCTGGCAGACTTTGCAGCGGGGCGAAATATCATCATCTCAAGCACCTGTTTCCAACACCTCAATAAACACAAGTGGACTTGGCAGTCGCCTGATCACCAAACCGTCAACCAAATCGACCACGTTGCGATAGACGTGGGACATGCTTCCAATATCTTGGGCGTCCGAACGTTCCGAGGGGCCAACATTTATTTGGATCAATACCTGGTGGTAGCGGATATCCATGACACCACAACGGAGAGCAGACGCTTAAATCACAAGAGACCGCCAGAACTTTTGCGGACCACGTAACTCTTAATCTCTCAGGAAGTCCGCCTTCCGCCACCAGCATCAAGTGCAGAGGACCAGTGGAAACACTGTCAACAAGCCACCAGATGTGTGGTTTCTGAGGTGCTGGGTTTCACTAGGCGACCACAACGCGAAACTCCTGGTTCGATGAAGAGTGCCGGCTGGCGCATGCAGCTAAGGACAAGGCTAACCGCAGGCAACGCTGCAGACTCGAACAAGAACTGCTGAGAAAGTAACCCGGGAGCTCCACGGGCTGAAACGAAAAGAGGAACGCCGACTTCTCAGGAGGAAAAAGAGAGAGCACGAGAGGGTGGTCGAGTCTATTGAGGGTTGTAGCGGCAGGCGAGATGTTCGAAAATTGTATCCGAGGGTGAAACGATCCACCCAAGGATACAAAGCTAGAACTGCCAAGATGAGAGTGGAAATATGGTAGTAACTACACAGTCAGTGCTGGGGATCTTGTAAGAACACTCTTCTAGGCCGCTTAACCGCGAAGACAGCCAAGATACCGCTAGGAGGCAGAACACTCCATTCAACTTGGACGATGATGGCCAAAAGATCCGTCCACCCGACTAACCGAAGTACGTCTGGCAATATCCAAGCTTAAGTCGTACAAGGCTGCTGGTGCGGATGGCTCACCAGCCGAACTATTTAAATCAGCGGGAAATGAATTGGTTAGTAGCATACACCAGCTTATCTGCAAAATTTGGTCAGTTGAAAGTATGTCCGATGAATGGAACCTTGGTATAGTGTGCCCCATCCAAAAAAGGGAGATGCTCTGAAATGCACCAGTTTTTCCAGGAATTCTAATTCGATAAACACCACCTCTTTATCAATTTTAAAGTCGCGTATGATAGTGTGTAAAGGGACGAATGATACAGAGGCATGTCATATCTCAGCATCCCTGGCAAACTCGTCCACTTGTGTAGGATGACGATGGAGAAATCTCGCTGCTCCGTCAAAATTGGCAAGAACACCATCGATTCCTTCGATGTTGAGAAAGGATTCACCAAAGCGTCGCGTTATCATACAACCTTTTCAAAATCGTTCTTTAAGGATGTGCGCAACGCTCATGTCAACACCAGCGGCACAATTTATCAAAAGTCCGTTCAATTCCTTACGTATGCAGATGACATAGACATTGTCGACAGAACGAAGCGAGCTGTGGCAGGCGCATTTACGAGCATGAAATTGGAGGCGGCTAAAATGGGATCGGCGGTTAATGAGGACAAGACGAAGTAAATATATGCTGTCATCGAGAAAGGAATCTCAACATCATCGACTCGGGCAAAATATCACGATGGACATATATAACTTCAAAATTGTCAAGAACCTTGTCTACCTGGGCTTCTCTATTACCTCGCAAAAGGACATCAGTGCAGAGATCAAACGAAGACGAAGGTCCTCTCTCAGAGAACCAATGAGACTTTATACAAGACCCTAATCATCCCGGTCCTGCTCTATGGGGCAGAAGCATGGACACTGAAATAATCGGATGAATACCTGCTAGGGTTCTTTGAGAGGAAGATTCTTCGTATGATTTTCGGTCCAGTGTGTATCAAAGGAGTGTAGAGAAGAAGATTCAACGACGAGCTATACGGGCCTTAAGATGACCGGTCAAGAAGCTGAAGATACAGCGGCTGAGATGGCTGGGGCACGTGGAGCGTATGGACAGCAACGCACCTGCCCGACGAGCCTTCGAATCCAACCCTTATGGTGTACGCAGCAGAGGAAGAACTCATACCAGGTGGTGCGCACAAGTGGGGAACGACATCAACCAACTGGGTGTGTGCAACTGGAAACGGGTAGGTAGGGACAGAGCTGGCTGGAGGGCCTTGTTAGTTGAAGCCATCTAAAGTAAGTAAGTAAGTGTTGCAGAAACAACAAGTTCCACTGCTCACTAAGCCAAAAATAATGAAATGTATTTTTTCTTGCAATTTCCAGCGAGTAGTCCCGTTACTTTTACTCTTAGGCTGTTCTTGCTCAGGTTTATTCAGGTTTTGTAACGTCTTGGTTGAAGTTCCCAAGTAGTAGTTTGGCACATCTCAGTTTTGTGACTTCTTTCCAGATTTTGGTTCTTTTGCTTCCTCTTCTGATTTGATCTTGTTTTTGATTACATTTTCTCCTAATCCCCAATGGGGCTCAGGCCCCGTAAGGGGGTTTGTTGCTCCTATTTTGACTAAAGAGTCTGCCTCGTAAGCAACCATGCAAACACGGTACCTAATAGAGTGAGCAATTGTTATTCTCGTTTCGTCTAACCTCCCGCAAACATTCCCATACCAGTTTTGAGCTAATGTCATAGGACCTTAGCAATTTCAGCATGGCTTATCTATCTGACATAATGGCAATATTTTATAGTCTCAGGAGTTTATTTTGAGGTTACGTTCTGCACATTACATTAACCTATGGCTTTTACTTCCACCTGGAAAATGCTGATAGACTGCCCAAAATGTACAGATAGTTTGGTTCTTGGCCAAAATAAACGTGCCCAGTCTGTTCAGACTATCTCGATCCATTAGTAAACCATTTGATGGCGTTTGCTTTAAAAATGTAGTTCCACTCTATACTTGCTAACTTCCTTGGAACATTTTTCTCGAAGTTATGACTTACTTTACTTGCAATCAACTTCACTGTCAAATTTGTTTTGATCAGGATAAAGCTAAATGGAAACGGAAGAGTTCTGCCGTGGTGTTCGGGAGGACTAGAACTGTATATCAAAAGCTTTAAAAATAGTGTATAGCGGCCTGTACTTCAATTGAATGGTTTTCAACAAGTAATGATGAATGAATGATAATGATCATTCAACGTAAATAAACAGCGTCATCCATTTTTTGCTTGCAATTAACCGCACAGATCGTTTCGGTTTGCCCGAAGTTTGTTATTTTATTATTAACACCTTTTTATAGTCCTACCAATATTGTAATTGTGAAAATATCAGTATCTTTGCTTACATGTTTGTTCTTTAATGGCTGGACGGATTCAAATCAAATATGACGTAGAAATCGAGGGAGCCCAGTAAATATGGCATAGAAAACAAGGGAGCCCAGTAAAGCGGGGAGATAACCACCCCTATTGCGATTGTCAATTACTGATTGATAGTTGATAAATATTGAAACTTTGCATTATAGAAGGAAATTAATTAAAAATCTAATGAACAATTCATCGATTTTTGCCAATTTTCTTCTAACTAACGACGCACGGCCTGCATCATTCTCAATTACCAAAACTTTTTCTTTGTCTAATATCGAATTTTAGTATTTATCAACTGTTAATCTATGATTGACAATCGCAATAGGGGTGAGCAGCTAGTGAAGATGAGACGTTGATGAGTGGAAGCTGATTTAAACATTTTCGTTTCTGCATTTCAGACAATTTCTTAATAAAGCTCATTTCAGAAGTTATGACTTCATACTTATTTTCGGAGCCTTCAGATAACTATTAAAGTTTCCCCCTAAAAATGAATGCGACCCTGTTGGTTGGAGTTATTGATGAATACGGATAAATGTCACTTAAGCTCTGAACCTTAGACTGGTTGAGAGAGGCAGCGAGGCACTTTCACGTGAAATCCTATAAAATGCCTGCTCTATTTTGAAAGCGTAACGGTAACCTTCAGATCAAAACAGTTGAGCCGAATCGAATTCAATCAATTTACATGTGTCCCTTGGGTGAATAATATAGGCAAAAATGACTGTGACGATAACGACTCACAGGGTGACAAAATCGAAAGCACGACGGACAGACGCCATAGCACCACCGATACCCCCTCCACCTCCCACCTTCTCTGATGACAAGAGCAAGTAAAGTAAGGGAAGAGTGAGAAGTGATGGAAGTAGAAGTACTTTTCTTCTTATTGACACTGAGAATTGAGGAATTTTCTTTTGATCGTTCATGTGAGAAAATGCTTTTGGATGATTAGGAGTGGAAATGTATACGTATTCCCTTTTATTTGCTGTTACTGCAGAAAACACATTTTCAGTGTTTGCAGCTTTCACTTTCAAGTTTATGTTGGGTTATGTTCTAGGTTAATGTGTATAGGTTTGTGTTTGTATTTTAAAATGCAAATAGGCAAATGGAAAAACGATGCGGGAAAATGATTATGGGAACGGGAACGGGGACCAGGACGAACGAGCAGCTAGCAATATAGGTATAGCATAGCAATTTCTTGTAGGAATGGTGCGATTTTTGTTAAATGAAATTCAATTGAAGTGCTGAAGAAAGGCAGCTTGTATTTTATGAAGTTTTAAAAAGGTGTATGCTATGTAGATTATACTCTTTTCTTTTCATGTTTTTTTCTATACACAAATCACAAA
The DNA here is from genome assembly GCA_949320155.1 of Melangyna quadrimaculata. Taxonomy (NCBI): domain Eukaryota; kingdom Metazoa; phylum Arthropoda; class Insecta; order Diptera; family Syrphidae; genus Melangyna; species Melangyna quadrimaculata. The sequence continues at coordinate 386,557,789 of OX439483.1, forward strand.
TTTAAACGAGGAAACTTCGCAGTAGGTAGGTACATAAATATATAAAAATATACATATATAGATAAATAATACAAATAAAAGGATGAAATAAATGAACCAAGCAAGCAGTTGAAAAAAATTTCTCAAAGCATATTGTAAATATTTTCTTATTTATTTTTAAATGTTTTTTATTTATATAACTGTGCTGGACAACATAGGTTGATGTTTATGGTTGGGTTCTTAGTGAAGTTTGCTTTCTACCTTCGTCCTACATACAAACCTACCACTTTATCAACATTTTAAATTTTCCAACTTTGGTCTTATGTATTTTTTTTTTTGCGCTGTTGTTGGAACAAATATCAAAGAACCCGGAGGTACCTAGGTTTTTGTTTATTTATTAGCGTTATTTATTTTTATTTAAGGAGGCTCTTAAGCAAATGAGGTGAATAATGTTTAGAGTACATTGTACTCGAACTCCTTCAAAATTTGAGTAAAAGGTACATTTCTAAGAGGTATCTAGCAATATAAGTAGATCAAACACTGAATTGAGATTGAGAGTGCTGAGTTTGAGTTGCTGTGGCGTTTTATTCTAATTATTATTTGAATATGAATATTTGTATACAAGAAGCTCCTTTAAAAAATCTATGCGGACTCAATTTAAATTAAGTTTTTAACTATATATGACCAACAAGGTAATTCAATGAGATTTTAAAAGAACGATATTTTTATAAAATTTTAAAATGCATAACTTTTGTTTGGGAAATCTGTTGAGGTTGAGAAGTGCGTCAAATTTCTTGTTCTCAGGATTTCTTATTCTGTAGGTCAGAAAGTAAATTTGATGTTAGACGCCCTTAGAAGAAATACAGGATAAAACTTAATTTAATTTGGGGTGCATTGACTTGGCATAGTATGGTCGATAAGTTTGAAAATGTTCGAATTGACCATAAAGTTTGTAAAGACATTGAGGAACACATTATGGAGTCTTATTCATTTGAAATCATGCCCAAAAATTTGTTTTTAAGGATCCAAAAAGTCCTCAACGGATTGCTAAGATGGTGTATTCAAGAAGTCATTTTTTTAAATTAGACCTTCCAAAGCTCGGGCCTAAATTCTATCGAGAACTTGTGGGGAGACATCAAGGGATGTTTAAAGTAAAAAAAAAAATATTTCGATCAGAATATTCTTAATATTGAGGAAATCTGATAGAGTACACCTTTATCGAGATTCCATGCCTTACGCGAAAATATCCAAGGAATTCTGTTTGAAATTATAAAGAATTAAGGTTTTCCTACAATATATATAATTTACATTAACAAATTGAAATTTCAAAAATTTTTAATGTTATGACAACCTTTTGTTTCTGTTCTTAATTACATATATTGCCAGACGAAATAAGAGCTAAATGAATGTTTATTTTTTTCCTACCAATACTCTCATGCTCATATTTTTTAAACAATACTCAAAGTGTACAGTAGTTCATGTGCTATTAATAAAACCACTTCTCAACCTTGCTTTCATAATAGTCTAAGAGCCCACAGCAGATTTGGTGTACGAAAGTGAACCAAAAAAAAAAATTATATGAGTTGAAAGGTGTATTAAGGCTGATAAAAGAAATGCAAGTCTTGCAGTCCCTGGTGGCGGCTGTTAGGTGAGAGGGACAATTTTCTAAAAAATTGACTTAAAATAGAAAAAAAAATATAAAAAAACAACGGTAACATGTACAATGCCCTGTTATATTTTCATGAAAGGCCAGAAGTCCCTTCTTTCATTTCGTTTTCAAATAAAGTTCTTTCAATGAATAGTTTTTGATATATAAATGTTTGAACTCAAAATTTTGAAAAAAAATTAAAAAAATGGTAAAAAATATTTTTTTTCGCAAAATTCCAAGTAATTAGGTACTATCTTTGTTTCCAAAATTCAATGCCCTTATCAATTTGTAGTCAAAAACTGAAAACCGAATAGTTCTAGGACTTTTACTTTCTAATATATTAAAAAGTAAATGAATCAGCTTTCTCATAAAAATACGACAAATCCGGCTAAGTTATCATTTCAGCAACCAGTTAAAATAGGAAAAACATGCGGATACAAATTCTTACATTTTTGAAACCTGGTGGGAATATCGGATTAACCATAAGAATAAAGAATCAAAAGAGTCCATAAAAATATCTCTATCCCACGGGTGTTTTTTGGAGGGGGAAAGGGAGAGGTATGACTTATCGAAATTAAAAAATTATATTGATACAAGATACAATTTGGCCATATGCTACATGATATTAAAGTATTTTTCAATTTTGAATTTAATGACATCAAATTTAAGGTGATACAATCATCCTAAAAAAAGTTTTGGTACATTTTATACAGAGATGACTGTTTTTCAGTAAAACTGGTAAACTATTAAAAAAATACTTTGAAAAGAATGGTACATTGATGAAAATTAGTACAAATATTCAATTTGGCTATTGACAAATGAAACATTTTTAATAAATTTCTTCCCATTCTTGGGATAGGTGTTATGATGAAATTTTCATACCTTCTCTTTCCCCAAAAGAAAAACACCCTTTCGTCACAGATATTTTCATGGACTCTTTTGATCCTTTATTCTCATGTCAAATTAAATATTTGTACTATTTTGTCATCAATGTACCATTCTTTTCAAGGCATTTTTTTAATAGTTTACCAGTTTTACTAAAAAACAGTCATCTCTGTATAAAATGGACCAAAACTTTTTTTAGGATGATTGTATCGCCCTAAATTTGATGTCATTAGATTCACAATTGAAAAATACCTTAATATCATGTATCATATGGCCAAATTGTATCAATATAATTTTTTAATTTCGATAAGTCATACCTCTCCCTTTCCCCCCTCCAAAAAACACCCGTGGGATACAGATATTTTTATGGACTCTCTTGATTCTTTATTCTTATGGTTAATCCGATATTCCCACCAGGTTTCAAAAATGTAAGAATTTTTTTCTGCATGTTTTTCCTATTTTAACATTTGCTGAAATGATAACTTAGCCGGACTTGTCTTATTTTTATGAGAAAGCTGGTTCATTTACGTTTTAATATCTTAAAAAGTAAAAGTCCTAGAACTATCCGGTTTTCAGTTTTTGACTACAAATTGATAAGGACATTGAATTTTGGAAATAAAAATAGTACTTAGTTACTTGAAATTATGCGAACAAAATATTTTTTACCATTTTTTAAATTTTTTTTTCTTCAAAATTTTGAGTTCAAACATTAATATATCAAAACCTATTGATTGAAAGAACTTTTTTTAAAAAGGAAATGAAAGAAGGGATATTTGGCCTTTCATGAAAATATAACAGGGCATTGTACATGTTACCGTTGTTTTTTAATAATTTTTTTCTGTTTAAAGTCAATTTTTTAGAAAATTGCCCCTCCCACCTAACAGCCGCCACCAGGGACTTGCATTTCTTTTATCAGCCTTAATACACCTTCGTTGGTGCACTTTCATACGCCAAATCTGCTGCGGGCTCTTGGTCTATAAAGCGTTTCGAAAATTTGGATTTTTAAATTTTCTTGAAAGTGGTTTCAGAGAGTTTTTTTTGAAACTACTTAAAATAAAATAAAATAAAATACAGTAGATTCATATCTAGCACAGGAAAGATAGATTTTTTTGTGGAACGAAATATAGAACGGCTGAATTTTGCATACCTGAAAGAGGGTTATTCGAAAAGCTTAAGCTCTGTTTTTCGGAACGCCATGCCATACCGCTGAAGAAATCCGTCATTTTGAAAAAAGCGAATGAACCTATATCTCCGAAACTATTGATCTTAGAGCAGAAACTGTAGACTAAAGTTGTAGGAAATTAAACCATCTTTTATTTATTTGTACAATTTTTTTTCGGTAAGTGCAATGTTTTCAAGATTATGTCGTTTTATTTTTTTGCAATTACACATTTTTGACGTTCTCGAGGAAACTTGCGTGAGACCGCAGTCAAAAGTTCCAGAAATTATAATAATAAGTTTTCTAAAAATTATTAGGTTATTTGACAGAAAATATTTTTATTTACTCAACAAATGAAAAATCAAAAAAAAACTTTAATTCTAGAAAAGTCAATTGTTGAGAAAAGATATTTCTAAGTAAGAAAAAAAAACTCTAAAGCAGGCCAAAAACGACCGAGCCGAACGGCTCGGTCGCAATTGGCTCCCGACATTTCGTACTGCATAAATGTCAAAAAGGTTTGGCGCCGAACCATTTGGATATTCAACCATTCGGAAAACCACGAACCAAATTCGTTCCGAGCAGTTCGGCTCGTTCGTGTATGGCCAGCTTAAGAACATTTTTTTTTTAATTTTTAGGAAATTGAAGAAAAAAATTTTTAAATATTCAGAAGATCACTAAAATAAGAAAAATTTTTCTTACTATTCAGAAAATCGGTAATTTATATGTTTCTTATTTTTCACGAAAACATAGCTAACATTTTGGTTATACGTTCACCCTCGGAGATTTTCGCAAACTTTTGAAAGCCAATACTCCGTACTTTTCCCATTGAAGAAACAAATAATTTTGAAGTAAATTGGTCGATGGAATCGAAGGATAATAGTTTACAATTCAATTAAAAAGTACAAGTGACCTTAACTCCAGAATTAATTGTGTTTCGCCAAAGGTATAACAGTGGGCTCTTCAGTCAGTCTGTTATACCCTTCTAAGACACAAATTTTGGTCGATGTTTACAGACTCTTATAAAAATAACAGCAAAAAGATACTGTGAATTTTATTATTCTAGGGGAATTTGTTTAAATTCGTGCACCTAGAAAATAAATACCCGTGGTCAGGTTTTTTATAAGAAGAAGATGAAGAAATTTAAATATTAAAATATTGAAATTACTTCTGTTTTAAGTGGAGTGAATGAATAAAATTCAATTAAAAAGTACAAGTGACGTCAACTCCAGAATTAATTGTGTTTCGCCCAAGGCATAACAGTGGGCTCTTCAGTCACAATTAATTCTGGAGTTGAGGTCACTTGTACTTTTTAATTGAATTTTATTTATTCGCTCCACTTAAAACAGAAGTAATTTCAATATTTTAATATTTAAATTTCTTCATCTTCTTATGATAATAGTTTACGCTAAGTTATTAAGGAAAATATAAGAACAAATTATTTTAACTTGTTTGGGTTTCGAATACATAACAAAAGTTTCTTGCAAAATTTCCCTTTTGAGAAAACTCAAACGAAGATATTTTCATGCACAAAATTGCAGAAACAGATCTTAGAGTTTTTATTTGTATCATGCTTAAAAAATTTAGGTAGGTGTACTGTACCAAAAAAAATAAAAGACGCAAAATTCTCAACAGGTGGCGCTGAAGGTAAAACTTTCGTTTTTCAGTAGGATAACTCGAGAAGGGATCATTCGCTTTTTACGATATTGGGTTTGATAAATTTGTATTGGGACAAGGGAGGGCACTATAGAGAATTATTCCGGAAATTTCAAGGGAAATTGGTAAAGAATTGGAGATAGAAATGGATTTCGATCGAGTCGCATTGAGTCAAGATGTTCGATGATTTGATGCAAGCAGTCGATAACGGAAATGGTAGCATTTTCTGCCATCATGATGCGTCCAGTGGATTGTAAAAAAACATTCCTGTTTTCACTGATTTTGGCTATATGTGCGCAATTATTATGCTTCATACGCTCCATATCATTCCAAGATCAATTCCAGGCAATTGTTGGCGATGGAAAAGATTCCAGTCGACTTTTTCACTGGCCTGATTGAATTTCCACCGAATTTTTGACTAGAATTATGCTGCCCATAATTGGCTGAGTGCTCGAGCGATTTCGGCTGCGAAAAACAAGGGTGTCGACAGGGGCGTATACAGCTTTAGTTCTTGGGGGGGGGGTCATGCCAAAAAAAAATAACACAAACTAATATTTGTTAAAAGTCAAGTGCCTTATATTTTTTTTTTCATATTTTACTGTGCGTAGCTATATAAAATAAAAGCGAAAAAATCTTAATTAACTATACTAAAGGGTTTTCCAATAGGGACGGGTTGATTTTGGCAGCTCGTGGCAGCCATATTGATTCTTTTACTTTCGGTCAAAATATCGTCTCTTAATCATTCACTACAGTCAAATCATCATGGTGAGTTACAGCGTCGAGCAACACGTGCAAATGATGTTTTAGAGCAGTTAGAAGTTTATCCCAATTTTGGTCGATAAATCATCTTTAGCGATGAGGCCCATCTTTGGATGAATGGGTACGTGAGTAAGCAAAATGGCCGGACTTAGGACGACACTAATCCACGCGAGATTTACGAGGTGCCAATGCATCCAAATAAAGTTACTGTTTTGTGTGGATTTTGGGCTGGATGCCTGGAAGCGTCATCGGTCCTTACTTTTTTCGAAAATGATGCTGGCCAGGCCATCACCGTCAACGGCGATCGCTATAGGTCGATGATCACAAACTTTATGTGGCCTAAATTGGATGATATGGACACTGAAGATATATGGTTTCAACAGGATGGCTTCACGTGCCACACAGCTTAAGACACAATCGATATTCTGCACGAGCGGTTTCATGGCTTGGTTATCTCGCGCCGAGGCGACGTGAATTGACCCCTTTGGACTTTTTTTTTGTGGGGCTTTCTTAAGTCGCAGGTCTATGCGAATAAGCTGCAAACCATCTTGACCCTCAAAGACAACATAATCGATGCCATCGGTCAAATTCAGCCTGATTTATGCGCCAAAGTCATCGAAAACTGGACCTTTTGAATCCGCGCCACCCAGCGAAGCCGGGCGGCCATTTGAACGATGTTATATAACTATAATAGGGCTCTCAAATAAAGATAAAACCTTATTGATATCTTCTTTTATTCAATTTTAAAATCGAACCGCCCTTAATGGCAAACCCTAAAATACATTACCTTTGTTAACAATAAGTTAAAATAATTTAAAATCGTTCATATCCTGAAAAAATATATCGTACCTTAACTCATTTAATTTCAAGACAGTTAAGAATCAAAAGTCGGCGTGAATTAGCAGACAACGAATGTAATACTAAATTTTCACTACGCCAAGTTAGGTAATTTCGTTGAAAATATATATTTCGAACTGTCAAAGCCAATTCAAAATGAAATGAGCTACCTATACAAAAAAATTAACAAATTTAAGACAAAAACACTTTTTTGGTATTTGCAAAGTTACCTCATTTTTGGTTCCAAAGAAAATTAAAATAAACAACTGAGTCGAACGAACCTTTATTAGCTGGACCAGTGACCGCGCTCTTCGTTTTTATTCCTTACTTACAACTTTTATTTCGGAGGGCCTCAGCAACAGCATACAGCAATCTCCAGCTGCCTGACCAAAAACAATCAGTTTAGCTAGCTGTCAAAATACTGAGGAAAAAAATTTTTTGGATTCGCTTGATCATTTGTTTTGAATTTTATTCAGAATTTATTTTAATCCTATCAAAGTTTTTATTTCAGCGAATTGAAGTTGCAGGAAATATTAGTAAAATATCATAGGTACTGTGCACTGTTTTCTGTTTCTTAATTTTAGTAAATATATATAAATATTCACTACTGAAAATGAAAATAATAGCTCTGATTTTCAAAAATGACCACTTGTGTAAATTGCTCTTTTTACAATAGTGGAAAAACTAAAATAAATTACTTACTTACTTTACTTTTGATGGCGCTCACAGCCCAGGATGGGCTTCCGCCTCAACTAACAAGCCCCTCCAGCCAGCTCTGTCCCTAGCTAGCCGCTTCCAGTTGCGCACACCGAGTGCTTTGATGTCGTCACTCACTTGATTGCGCCACCTGTTACGTTCTTCCTCTGCTGCGTACCCCATCGGGGTTGGATTCGAAGACTCGTCGGGCAGGTGCGTTGCTGTCCATACGCTCCACGTGCCCCAGCCATCTCAGCCGCTGTATTTTCAGCTTTTTGACCAGGTCAACGTCGCTGTATAGCCCGTATAGCTCGTCGTTGAACCTTCTCCTCCATACTCCTTCGATACACACCGGACCGAAAATCACACGAAGAATCTTCCTCTCAAAGCACCCTAGCAGATTTTTATCCGAATCTTTCAGTGTCCATGCTTCTGACCCACAAAGCAGGACCGGGATGATTAGGGTTTTGTATAAAGTCTCCTTGGTTCTCTGAGAGATGGCCTTACTACTTAAATGCCTTCTTAGACCGAAAAAACAGCGGTTGGCAAGAGTAATTCTTCGCTTGATCTCTGCACTGATGTCATTCTGCGATGTAATAGTGGAGCCCAGGTAGACAAAGTCCTTGACAACTTCGAAATTATATCTGTCCATCGTCATATTTTGCCCGAATCGACGATGTTGAGATTCCTCTCTCGATGACAGCATATACTTCGTCTTGTCCTCATTAACCGCCAATACCATTCTAGCCGCCTCCGATTCAATGCTCGCAAATGCGCCTGCCACAGCTTGCTTCGATCTGCCGAAAATGTCTATGTCATCTGCATACGCAAGCAATTGAACGGACTTTTGATAGATTGTACCGCTGGTGTTGACATGTGCGTTGCGTACAATGGCTTCAAGAACGATGTTGAATAGGTTGCATGATAACGCGTCGCCTTGCCTCAATCCTTTCTCAACATCAAAGGAATCGGTGGTGTTCTTACCAATTTTGACGGAGCAGCGAGATTTCTCCATCGTCATCCTGCACAGGTGGACGAGTTTGGCCGGGATGACGAGACTCGACATGGCTCTGTATAATTCGTCCCTTTTCACGCTATCATACGCGACTTTAAAATCGAAAAAAAGGTGGTGTGTATCGATCTGGAATTCCCGGGATTTTTCTAAAATCTGTCGGAGTGTGAACATTTGATCGACGGTTGACTTGCCTGGCCTAAAACCGCACTGATAAGGGCCGATCAGATCGTTGACAAAAGGTTTTAAGCGGTCACACAGGATGGCCGACAAGATTTTATAAGCGACGTTTAGGAGACTAATTCCTCTGTAGTTGGTACATTTCAGAACATCTCGCTTTTTATGGATGGGGCACACTATACCGAGGTTCCATTCATCGGGCATACTTTCCTCCGACCAAATTTTGCAGATGAGCTGGTGTATGCTCATAGCCAATTTATCTCCCGCTGATGAAAATACATTACATATTCATATTATAATTGAATACAAAGATTCTTTTTCGTTACGTTTCAAGAATAGTGTGAACAAAGTTCACGAGTGATTTCGATATGCCTCTGATTTGGAAAAAATGTATGTCACTAAGACTGCCACCGATGGAAAAGTGAAAGGCACCTTCCAAAATAAATATGTACAAAGAAAGAAAAAACCTAAACAATAGTTGTTATATTGTTTTTGTTTTTATTTTAGTGGACTGTATTGAATGAAATTCAATAAAAAGTATTTAAGCGACCTTTAGTCCAATGCGTTTCGGTCCTATGTACATCAAATAAACCTAATCTTTCTTACCAGTAAGCCTTTCTGATAAAAAAATAGAAAATTGTTAAATTCTACGAGCCTAGTCGCGTTTCGTCAATAATTCCATCCGACTGGTCAAACGGTTCACCACAAGGAGTTCCAAAAAATCTCCTTTACCATAGCTATTGGCTTTTGCATTATGGGATTCATAGGTTACTTTGTAAAAGTAATCCACATCCAAATCAATAACAGTATTTTTCGATCGTAAATGTTGAATAAGTGCAAACAAAATCCTTTCATAATAGGTTTTCATCATAGTTTTATATATTTATGTCTTTTATCGTTAACATTAATATTTTTTGGTTAGAATAACTATAAATCGAAAGTTATCACTTTTTTGCTTTTAAAAATAATCTGTCATACAGAAATCAAACAAAACAATTTCTGTATGTGTTCTATAATGTGTTTAAAGATTTTATTTTCAGAAAAAAAAAAATTTTCTTTTTTTGAAAATCCTATTAGTTTTTACTTTACTGAGTGAAAATTTGGTAACAACTCCGCACTTTGATTTCTGTTTTGTTTAACAGGTTTTGGCTGTCATCTCAAAACGGAAACTAGCCTATGCATATATTTTAAGATTTGAATGTATTATCATATGAGAAGTTTGTTGTTGTGTTAAATTTCTTATTGAATTGAAGTTACCAACATTCAAATTCTCTATTGAACTCTAAATTAAGAATCAAAAATCCTACTAGCTTTCTAAGTAACCAACTGTCATTTTTTTTCTATGTGGTTACTAAATAATTATTTCAGATCGACAAAATAATCTTGAGTTCTCGGGGGGGGGGGACATGACACCGTGACCCCCCCCCCCCCTGTATACACCGTTGGGTGTCGATCACTTGAATTTCGTCGTTCAAAGTCAAATCGCCGAAAATTTACATTCATACATATATCGAATCTTTGATGGACGAAAACCGAGCCACGAACATTCTTATTTAAGCGTCTTCAGTTTCCTGTTCATCTTGTTTTCTATAAAAAAAAAAAATAAATTGGGTGGCACAACGGCTCGTGAAGAACCAGGGCCTAGTGACTAACAACTCGCAACCATTCCTGTGTGTGCCTGTCGACAAGAATGGAAGGGACCTACAATTTTATACTGAATCCGAACGGCTAGACAAGAAGCACTTATTCGTGAAAAGGCGCTCTAAATAGAAAATCATATTTTTTTATTAGAAAAGCGTTAGAAACGGGAACTCCGCGGATTATACTGTAAACACATTTTATCTATGTATATGTTGAGTTCGATAAATGGGCTGGAACAAGGAAGTTGATCAAAATCAAAAAGCGTTAGAAACAAAATAATTTAAAGATTATGTTTTAAACGTATTCAGTCTACCTATTTAATTCGAAAAATTCGATTTTACCATCACAATGTGCGTTATTTAGCATTTTTTGTATTGAAAGTATTTTATTTTTAATTCAATTTTCTTTTTAGTTTTAATTTTAATTTTAAATTTAATTTTTTTTAGGTATGAGGAGCTCTTAGGAAAGGTTTCTTACACCCGAAAAAAATATTTCTATATGATATTTCAAAAAATGATATGCTAGCGTGAAGTTAGCATCTCACTTTTTAAAATCAATTTTGTCGTTGAAATCAAACAGTACTATTTTTGAAAACTATCAAGAACTATAGAACCCAGGTGCAGCCGATAAGAATTCAAAAAAAAAAATGAGATTCTGACACTTGGTATGCTAACTTCATGGACATCCCGCGATCTGGGCCTTGACTTTTTTGTTGTTCATTGGCATCACGATTAGCCTACAATTCATTAGTTAATCTTGAAAATTAGCATTTCACTTCAAATATAACTCCGAAAAATCTGAATTTTGGTGGAAAGCTTCATTTTGATTTCATACGCATTTATTAAATAAATACTTTAAATTTGGACAAGGACTTACGATGTTGTGTGGTGAAAGCGTAAAAATCCAGTATTTTTGAAAATTTCTCGAAAGCCATCAGGTTTTTTTAAGAAGTGGCTTTGGAAAACTTGTAGCTTAGAAAATTCTACAGTGTTATTCCAATAGTGTTAAATGTTAATTAATTTTTATTTGTTAATTTATATAAATCGAATCAATATAATGTAAAACACATTGGGGCATATTCGTAGTTGCAGATAGACCCAGGTTTAACTAAACTACAGTTTAAGACAATTTTGGCTCAATGAATACAGACCGATTTTAATTACAAATTATTGGTTTTATATTTTTATAAGGTATAAACTTGGTGATAAACTTAAAAAAAATAGAATCAACGTCCGAAAATTCACCTAAACCTATGTTTAACTTTGATCCAGCTCTAAAATGACTATGAATACGCCCCATTATGTCTGTTCCTTCACTCTCAATTTCTGCGATTTTCTGTGATTTGAAGTCCCAAGATGTATCAATTTCATTTTTTTATTCGGACTGAAAACCACAGAACTCAAAGTAAAAAAATAAATTAAAAAAAAAAAACCTGAAGAGGCCAGAAAAAAGCCCAGCAAAAGCGAAACGTATAGGGTAAACAAAGATGAATTAGTTTTTTTATTAATTGCATCCATTTCAAAGATGATTTAAGCCCAAAGAACTACCAAATTTAATGATTTAATACATGATCAAATAACATAAAACAAAATAAATCTAAAGCAGGTGTACCTTAACATTTTTTAATTTTTTTCTCTGCCAGAAAATAATTAAAATGCATGCAGTTAGGCCACATTGCACTCATGACCTCATTGACCATCATCCATAAAATTTCTCTTTTGGCAAAGATGTTAAATTCATAAAAAATTATCTTAACCGTACAAGTACCTATTATTTGAATTTTTATTTTTCATTATTTGATTTTTTTTAAAGAGCCATAACACTAAACTTTTTTTAAAGTTTGAAAATTCTTCCTGGCTCTTTGTCCCCATTTTACACCCATTAAATTCTATAACTAGATTATTTTTAATTATAAAAGGTTATGGAGAAATCGTTAAAATTTTATTGACAAAAAACAATGTATTTGGACGAATGAAACGGAGTGTATAAACAAAATAAAGTATGTTTATTTTATTTGTCATCTTATGGGCAGCACTTTCCCACTTAATCAAATAACAATAAACCTTTTGATAGGTAAATACATAAACATTACCCTAATAAAAATCCACAAATCTCCAACTACAATTCGACACTAGGTACTTACCGACCGCATCTGGTTACTCATTCCAGACCCGTGGCTCGTGCGTCGTCGGCCGGGCCCGGCCAGGCGGCAGCATCTGATAGCTTCTGAAGCTTTCTTCTTTCTGGCAAGTTTTCACAAACGCAGTCTGTTTACGATCATACACCAGTTAACATCTGACTGAATAAAGTTGATTTATTTGTTTAAATTTAAATTATAGTTCACTTGTGTATTTATCAAATAAATAACATACAAAATATGGGTGATTGGGCGGTAAGCTAAGAAATAAAATATATTTCCTAAGAAACTGAAAAAAAAAATTAAACATAACAATCCCAAACTGGTTTGTGACGAGAAAAATAATTTTATTTTCGTGCTGTTGCTTCTTTATTTGCCGGTTTGCTTATTTAAATAAACTTTTAGAAACTTTTTATACCTACCTTCAATTCGCCGGCCGCATTGTTTTCCTATATTAATTAGTGCTTTATAAAAATCAAATATAAAGCAATAGGAAATAAAATTTGTTCAAGTGCAGATACAATAACTCATAACATTACCTTCCTTTTGTAGTTTCGTGATTATTTTATTTAATTTAATATGAGATAGTGCCTTCGTTTTAATTCATGTGGAACTAAAAGTCATAAAACCTTATTCATACCTTGACGTGTTCCATATAATTAAAATTTCATTATGCCTAAGACCTTTATTTTACTATTACAATTCCAGTTATAGTAGATTTATTGTTTGGAGAAATCCACTTTTTGTTATTTTTAAATTAAAATGAATCAGAGAAGAGACGAGGCAAATAAATTCACAGTGCGGGCTGTTTGGTTAGATACATTAAAAAGTTAACTAAATTTACCTAAATTTATATAATAGGTATATTTATTTAATATAATGATTTTGTATTGATGTGCATGTATATTATTGCTGGAAAACACCAATAAATAGTATATTCATATCTACATACATATGTATGTATTTACAAAACATAATTTAGGTAGGTACCTCCTTGTTTATCTCTAAATTGCTATTGGTATACATTCTTTTTTTAAATAATTTTTACATAAATGTGTATGACTCCAAGAAGGTCTGATTAATTTTTCGGTATCAGTCTAAGGCTACGCGTATAGTGGTGCGACAAAGCGATGCGATGCGAGAAGCGATGCTACAAGCGATGCGACAAGCGATTCGAGATGCGACATAGTGCGCATAGTAAAAACGATTTAGGCTGCGCGTACAGTGGTGCGACAAAGCGATGCGATGCGAGAAACGTTTGCGTGCGAGAAAAATATTTACATTTATTCTTATTCACTTATGTGTGCGTACAGTGAAGCAATATTTGATGCGAGTTTTTCGCAAGCGTCTCGCTCACAAACTCTTCTGACCACTTTTTCAAGCGAGTTTGTGCGAGTAGGCTTATATTGTTTGTTTTGGTGTTTAAAGAAAACAAATCAAAAGAATAAAATATAAATATTTCAGTGCTTTAATAATAAATATAAGTTTTCAATTAAAAATTCATCTTCTGATGATGAATCCAAATTATTGACACTTAACAAACGAGCAACACAGCCGCAATAAATCGCTTTTACTATGCGCACTATGTCGCTTCTCGAATCGCTTGTCGCATCGCTTCTCGCCTCGCATCGCTTTCTCGCACCACTATACGCGCAGCCTTAGTGCGGCTGTGTTGCTCGTTTGTTTAGTGTCAATAATGTGGATTCATCATTAGAAGATGAATTTTTAATTGAAAATTTATATTTATTATTAAAGCACTGAAATATAATTATTTTATTCTTTTGATTTGTTTTATTTAAACGTCAAAACAAACAATATAAGCCTACTCGCACAAACTCGCTTGAAAAAGTGGTCAGAAGCGTTTGTGAGCTTGCGAAAAACTCGCACCAAATATCGCTTCACTGTGCGCACAACTATAAGAATAAATATAAATATTTTTCTCGCACGCAAACGTTTCTCGCATCGCATCGCTTTGTCGCACCACTGTACGCGCAGCCTTACTCTTAAGAAATGATCACGACTCGATCGCACAAACTTGCTCACGTAATCAACAACTTAAAAGTAGCTAAAAATTGATGATGTACAAGTACTGCTTAGGTATTGGTTCCAAAATGTTATGATATCAATAAAAGAAAAAAATTTAAATAAATTACTAAAATGACTAAAATCATGTGTCTAAGAAAGGCAATAACAATTCTTACTGAAGAGCTCAACTGTTGTTGTCAGAGCGAAACACATCTGCACTATAGGTCGCAAAAAACTTCCAAATTAATATTTCATAATAAAAAGTGCACTTAACAAAAAAACAAAAACAATTTTTCTATTGTTATTGTTTACCTTCTTCTAATAAATTATTACTATAAATTACTATAAATTTATTATTTTAATGGCTTTGAAAGTAAGTGCTCAAAATCACGTATGCCATATGATTTGTTTGAATATTTGTATTTGTAAAATAATTTGAATTGTGAAGGAGCTTTTGTTGAAATCAGAGCAGCCGTCAACGAGAAATTTTAAAACAAAAAATCGGTTCCATGAAAGGTACCGTTACTTGTAAAATTTGTTTCTATCAAAATATTGACCCTACCTTAAATAGTAAACGCACAGACAGACAGAATTGCTAGACCCACTTTTTTCACGTTCTCTATAATCGTAATGTTAAGGAAAATTAATATCTCGAGTTTGAATTTTTTTTTACGAATCCATAACTGACCATATAGTACCTATATCGCAAGTAGAAAGTGAAATTGTACTTTGCTTAGAGTCTAAGTAGTGACAAATCAGTTGTAGTATCAGTAAATACATAAAAGAAAATGTAATGTATCGCGCATTTGTTCCAAATTATCAAATAAATTCCTTTGTATATACATAAACAGCAACTCCACTAAATTTGTTCCTTCACTGGTTCCTCTACACACATACAAAAAAAAATTCCGAAAAAAGATTATCGATAACATCTCTCATACAGACCTATATTTTTTTTTTTTTTTTTGATTTATTCGAAGACGATGCAACTGATTTTCTTGAAACTTGATTTAAAGTAGTTTTTATTTTAATTATTGTCTAGATTATTTAAAAATCAGGTTTCTTAATTCAAAAATAACGACACCTTGCATACAAATGTTGAGAAAAATTTAATTTTTATCGAAAACCGATCCAAGAGTTTTGATCTTTTCCATTCTTATTAACGATTCAGTATAGCTTTTAACGGCCTTTAGTCCATACAAATTGGCGTTTCGTCCCGGCGTTCTCACTTGGACTCTTCAGTTGACAGTGAGGGCCTTGTCAAGACGCAACGCCAATTTTTATGGACTAAAGGCCGTTAAAAGCTATATTGAATCAATAATTCAACAAGTCCAATTAAATAATGCTAAGCCTTCTACTTGGCTGATGTATTTCAGTAGTATATAGAATTTGTATTATAAAACACACTAACATTCTTATTAACAGTACTTCCTGAAGAATCACTTTTCAGATTCTAATCGACTTATTACATATTATTATTGGATAATTCAAATTAAGTTATTTTTTTTTATACAGATGCTCCTAAAAAGTATAAATAATATTGCATTTCCAAATTTCAAAAAAAATGTTTAATTAAAAAAAAAATTGGTTTAAATTTTTTTTTTGGAAACTTGATTTTTGAAAAACAGGTTTTAAATTTTTTTTTGATTAAAAAAATATTTTTTTGAAAACTCGATTTTTCAAAAACGGGTTTATACAATTTTTTTTAAATTAAATTTATATGTGTATCAGAATAATTAATCTAAATTCGCGGTCCAAATATTTTTCTTAAAAATGTTTTCAAAATTTTATAATACAAAATTCTTTTTAAAAAATCTTTTCTTACGATTAAAATTTTTTTGTCATAAAAAAAAAAAAATTGGTTGACGATTTTAATTTTTTATTTTGATAATACATGATGTGTAATTTTTTGAGCGACCAAGTACTTACGTGCTTCTATCGTGTGTTTGTTTTTTAATATGCTTAACCAACTGACCTGCACTGTATGAACCTAATAAGTACTGATTGTTGAATTCAACAACAAAAATGTATCTAAATGAATCATTTTTTTTTCGTTTGTTCATGGGAAAATCTGCCATGAGTTTAGATATATTATTATGTGTGTTGTGCTGATCAAATAGAAACGCCTGTGAACAAAATAAAACTCTACCTTATGTTACGAGTAGCTATGTATATTGTATATGCTGAAACACGTTAAACAATCAAAACAGTTTCCAAATTGAGTCAAATTATATTTACTGCGAGTACGTAAATTGAATGATTTACTTGACCGTGAATAGATGTGTAAAGGTTAATTCAATATAGAGCGCATTGATGCTCTTTATGAATCATTTAAATTTTAATTAGTTAATTTAAATAAAAGTTAAATTTGTCTTATAATTATGTAGTTTTATAAGTAGCAAAAGATAAGAGATTAATTTATTTTCTTTTTTAGGAAGTTATTTAGTTGTATGTAGATACATATGTATTTAAGTACATACATATATCATATATGTAAATAAGTATTGGTAAAATTCATGAATCGTTAAACGGTGTTGAAATAAAGTAGTACCTATATTATTTTATTTGTTGGGTATTTGCAGTTGCAAAAATATTGAAAAAGAAACAAATGTATGATATGCATAAAAAGACCCTTGTCGATAGGTTTCTCCAAAAAGAAGGTATGGCGAAACGTATTTAACTAATAATATATTCCGTAAAGAAAGTCAAGTTAGACCGATTTTTGGAACAGAATAAAGCAATAAAAGCCATCTGAAAGAGAAAGAAGAAAAACCTAAGGTTCAGGTTTTCGAGACTCCATAAACATGACCATATTGAAAAACGTGATCTCCGAAAATCTAAAATTGTAGACAATGAACCCAGATTTTATTTGTACATTAGTTTTTTCTTCGCGCGCCAAATTTTGGAGATACGAGACTGTCGATTTCAAGGCCGTAGCCAAGGGGGGATTACAGGGGTCTGATCCCCCCAGAATTTTTTTTAAATTTGTATATTGCTCCTTCTTTCTTCTTGAAAAAGTATAGACCTATCTTATTTTATTTATTGTCAACAAATTCGATTATAAATTGTTTTCCTCAGCAAAATTTATTAAAAGGTATATACTTCTTGGCAACTCGAGAGCAACTAAGTTGGGAAAACTAATTTATTGACTGGCAATTGCAATTTGCAAGAAATTTCTTTTACTTTTCAGTTTTAATGAACAAATTTTGCTTTAAATGTTTGGATAACCTTAGGTTAACAGTGATGTTATTGCTGGAAGTAACTAACATGTTTTCAAGTACGTTGTATTCTTTTCCTGATTTAACGGTGTTACTTTCGTTGTTATCGAGATATCAAAGAAATGGAACTAACACTATTTTGTTTATTTTGTGTTCATATCAATTATTTTTGTTTTTCAAAAAAAAAAACCAGTAAACTAATTTTCCTCTACAAATCTCAATGTAGCATTGGAAATACGATCATTTCTTTTCGTGAAAAAAAAAAAAATAGTTTGTTGGTTGTTTTAGCTTGATAACCTTTCTCAATTTCCTTTGTATTAACCATTCTGTTTTTGAACAGGCATGACGCACCTAATCATAAACGGTTTTGTTTTTCCCGGCATTAAAAAAACCTGTGTTTGAATTATTGGATAATCTAGTATCGTCACCAGAAAGAATTTCTCATGCCATTACGAGTTTCTTTGTTAACCTCAAATAAAATTAAAAACGGCTGTTTTCATGTTTAGACTGGAATATCTGAAATCAGTGCATCAAAAGCATTTGTAAAAATAAACACAAGTACAAAATTTTGATTTTCTAATCGTATGCTAATCTTGCTTAAAAACAATGGCGCAAAATTTTAAACAGCCTATTATTAAGGGTGTAGTATGAAACTACTTAACATTCTTCTAATTTTCTAACAGTTTTCTTAAATTTTCTAAATTTTAAATACTTTTTAACTAGTATCATACGAAACCAATTTCCTTCATAAGCTTCAGCTGAATACGTCCAAAAAAGTGACAGCTCGTGCAAAAAAAATCAAAAACATCCCTGATTTTGACATTTCGCACATTGAAAACAAAAATGGCACTAAACAAAAAACCTTGGCGCAAAATTTTAAACATTGCTCGTTTAAGGAATAAAACCGGCTCTAGTTAATGTACATATAGTACGGGAGGCGACCGTAGGTTTACCTATCTCATCGCGGCTTCAGAAAAGAATGATGCCAATTCATAGCTTTAGTCTTAACATTAACAAAACCGCTGGTCGGACAAGGTTTTTCAGGTCAGGTGCCAATGGGTAGAAAACGCACTTTTTTGGTTGCATTTTTGGCTTAGGGTACCTAAGCCATGATGGATTTTTATAAATGGGGTATCAAATGAAAGCTTAGACTGTCCTCTTTACAAAACCAGTGGTCGGACAATTGTTGTGGCGAGTCCGACCACTTTTGTAAAAACAGCTATTTTTGTATCCATTGCGTTTAACAGGTGGACAACTATGCAAAAATATTTCATATATACAAAACACGTTAAACCACTCCTCTAACTAAAGTGGACTCCGCAACGTAACGTTATCAAATTAAGGTTGAACAGGCACAAATTTGACATGAAACACAACAAAACAAAAAATGTTAAAATAAACAAACAAGTTCAGAACAAATAATTTTGATGTAATTATGTGTGTGTCACGTATATATAAATATGATTGTGTTTTGTTTGAATGTTTTTGTTATTTATTAAGTGGAAAAGAAGTCTACTCGCAGTATTCCTGATTCTAAAAAAAAACTCAAGCGCATTACCAAATTTGAGCCTACGTGTATTTTGGTGATGTGGCTGTGTGACTGATGTTTGTATGTACTCATCTTTTCGCAGAAAAAGTGAAAAATTCAATGCCGCCGAACTCTTGTTTAATAAATGCCTAATTTTCATTTTTAACAAAGCTAAGTACCTATACACAAATTTAAAAAAAACTGCGGAATTAATTTTACCAATATACGCATTTTTGTTGTTATAAACTTATTTTCAAGTGGTAAAAGTATACTTCAAGAAGTTAAACAAGCGATTTGCTGCTTTTAAAGTAAGAGGAGTGGTTTTACGTTAAACTATACTTTAAGGCCTAATTTATTCGCTTTCCATTAAATTTAAATTCGCTATTAAAAATTAGAAATCGATCGGTTTTAAATATTTGCATTTATTCGTCCTGCTTTAACGATTTAAATTGAAGTTTCCTCTATTAACTAATTGTTTAGTTAATTTAAAATTGGGTTTAGCTAAAACGACAAAATCCACTTTTTAAGGGGGATATTTAGCCATAATAGAGAGTTAACGAACTGTTTCCATTTATTCACTCTCAATTAGCGTTGATAGTCGATATTTTGTTTGCTTTTTTTTGTAATCATAAAGTGCGATGTGGGAAACAAAAGCAAGCAAGATTTGAACCTTCTGGTGCAAAAACAATCTACAACTATTTTAATGTTTTTAATGCACTAAATACGAATCAGACCTCAAAATCATCCTATAACGTTTGGTTTTTGAAATTCTCCAATATAAATGTGGATAAAACTGTTTTGCAACGATTTTTCATTGCAATATAGCGACGAAACCTAAAGATATTATTTAGGTGCTGGATTTTTATTCATTGTACCCAAAATATTCCGAAGATTAGGTATTTCCACCAGAAGGGTTTTTTACAACTATGCCGGTTTTGGTTATTCAAATCACACTTTGAGATTACAATTAAAATAAGCAAATACAAAACTACTGTCAACGCTAATTGAGAGTGAACAAACAGACGCTTTTTTAAACTTGATTGAGTTCTAAATTGATAGTTCACCAGTCAAAATAAAATAAAAATTCCAAGGATATTTTTTAAAAGCATATAAATTTAAAGCAGTAATTTAAAGCGAGCCAGTTAACTAAAGGCGATTGAATGAATCAAACATTAATGAAGTGTTCTTAATTACAATTTTATTTTAAACGTGATATTAGTTAAAACGACACAATTCAACTTTTAATGGACTGTGAACAAATTGGCCCTTTGTCGTTTAAAATTACGAAAGAGTCAACTCTCGCTTTAAAAAGAGTTTTAAGAGCCAACTCCCATTTTAAAAGTGATTTAGAGCTGGTTTTTATTGTTTAAAACTGTGCGCCCTTGTTTTTGAATACGGCCGTTTAAAGTTTTGGACTAACTTCAATGGTCGATAGCTCTAAGAAAAAACATTGAGATATTATGTTATTATTCGCCAAAATATAGTATCAATTGGTCCTACCAATAATCATATTTAGTAACGACTTAAATATTTAAGAAAAATGGACCATAATTGTATGAGCTCTAAATAATAAACCAACCATGGTATGACTTAAATATTTAGGTGGACCATAAATACTGAATATTTCATGGTACGAACTCTAAAATATGAAACATAACATGTATGGTTTAGTTTTAATAGTCCATACCATTATAGTCTACTTTCCTTAACCCGCCACCGGTGACGTCAATTAGACTTACGGTCTCACGCACCGGGGTTTTTAACTTAAGATTTTTAAAAACATATTTTTTTAAATTAAAAAAAAAGAAATATCACATATTCGTGTAATAAAGTCAGAACTGTTAGTCTTTTGACACTAGGAACTTTCATAAAATACACAAAAACTTACATTTTCGAAATATATATAATATTTATATGTAATTCAACTATGGACTGTTTGACTTTCTATAATCGGTGACACACGGTCTCACGCACCGGTTTAGTACCAAAAATACTTAACGGGATCGCGTTTAGCCGTTTAAGCGTGAACAGAGGATGGACGTTAAATGAGGCAGCTACTCGAAATCACGATGAAAATCGTTGATTGGGGATAAAGTTATTCAAATTTTTAAAAACACCCGGTGACTCAGACATATATAATAGGTCAACGTTGGCGGGTTAAATATTTAAGTCGTTACTAAATTTGATTATTGGTAGGGCCCAATGTCTTTTAATAAAATGGTATTTTAAGATGACAAAAATTAAATGGGTTTTTAAGATAAAAATGCTTTTTGAAAAAAGTTTAGTATAGTGCCGGTTTTTTTTATTATAACAATGACACTAAATAAAGAAATATTCAAAGGGTGAACTTAAACCGATAGTTCCTGTTAAGCTAAGTTAAGCTATGTTTCTATGAACTCCTTAATCTCCAATACAATATTGGCTGGAGAGTGTTTCTGTGAAGTTTTTTCAAAATCGGATGGGTGGTTGCCTTCAACTGAATTTAAAATGCAGGCGATAAAACGTTCGATGGGTACATAATATAGGTAAATTTGTTCAAGTAAACAAAACACATTTTGTTGCTTAAAACGACGCACGTTTCGTTCATGAGTATGAAAATCATCAGGTTTGTGTCTAAGGGCATGATTCTTGGATATATTCTAAGAAAATATAGTCTTACAGTATAAGGGCCTATCTCCAATTTTGAAATCATTTATCGGGGATCTAAGAAAAGTCTTTATTTGGTGTACCCTGAACCATGTTAACGGTAATTGCGCTGTTGGTAATTATGGTAGAAACTTCGTTTAGGCCCTTATTTTTAGAGAAAAACCAGCCTTTGAAACTGTGTTTAAGTAAATTTGATATCTTTTCTCAGTCTTATCATATTCAGTTTTTAGGCGGTTCCATTTTTCCTGTCCATGCTAATTTTTTGACTTTGGGGTCAATTTTCTGCAGAAAATGCGTAATCAACATGATTTTCTAAAATCTTTTTTGATCATCAGTTTAATCAATAATCAATAGAAAATCCATAGAAGTTGAAATAAGAAATACCTCTACCAACTACCTATAATACCATTTGTTTAGCTTTTTAATATTTTATAAATTTAAATCCTAAATTCGTCAATAAGTTTTATTTCTTCTAACTTTTAAAAATGGAAATTCATTTTAAAATTTTGCACGCACTATTTAGCTTAAACCATATCGGCGATCATCTAATATGCTTGCAATATCTGTTGCTTTAATTACATTCATTGTGGTTGTCAATCTTAATGGAGTGACTACAGCATCTACTAAAGGACAATCATCAGTAAGTTTTTGAACATTCCAAAGATATTGAAATGGTTTTTGGTTTTCTTATGCATTTATTTTATCTCAACTGTATATTAATGTTTCCTTATCTCCATTATTATTCATTTTAATAATTAATTATAGTCGAGTTTTTTGAGAGAGTGACTAGCAACTCAGCAAAATTTGTACACACAAAACAATAACAAAATAAATTATTATAGAGAATTTGGTTTGAGCTTTCCGTGTAAAACTTTTACTGAGTTCCTAGTCACTCTTTCAATAAGCTATAATAGATATATAAGATGTAATTAACTATTCTAATTGGTCATATAAACCTCAAACCTACATTTTGTGTTATTTAATTTATTATTTAATTGTTAATACTTCTAAAAAAAAAATATTTTAATTTATGTTGTTTTTTTATCATAATATGTACCTATAGGAACATATATTTTAATATTTCTTATCATATTTAATATTCGGTTGTTAATTGGATTGATTTTTGTTTTTGTATCGTTAATAACCTATTATTCATATACTTAATTAAAATGTAATATTAGAACAGCCGACTCACTCATACTTCTTGAAAAAATCATAATATCGTAAGTATATTTATTTATAAAAAAATTATTTATTTAAAATTATCAATTTTTGGAAAAAAAAATAACTCTGAATCACAAAAATAAACGTTTAACGTGAATAATATTGAAATTATGCGCCTACTTAAAAATGGTTATCAATTATTTTCAAACGAACATTTCTAAAGGCACAATCATAAAAGCAAGTCACAGTACGTGAATATGTTACTATGATGATTAATAAAACTCCCCGTAAATGTTACGAAGCTTTCGCAGTCATAATCATACAAAATGGGCCTTACCAATAATTAATGACTAAACAAGCGTTTAAATAAACGCCACGTTAAACTTAAGAGGCGAATTAATTTGTGTGTTAACCAATAACAAAATTAAGCACGTCTTTAAATAATCAGTACTCTAGTATATTATCTACTACATTTGTTGCCAAACAGACAGCTTGTGTGAATGGAAATGGTCGCGATCAAGAATCGATGCGATAGCCTATCTAAGATAGATTCCTATCCATATATAGGTTTCTGATCAACCAAAACCAGATAGGTTACTTGAAAGTATTTTTGGCAAAATTCTTCCTTACAATACAGTAATTTGCATTGTACTGTTATATTCTTGTAATTATTTTTCTGAAAAAAATAAAAATACAACTCGATAACGGCAAACATATCTTGACTTTGCATTTTGTAGTCGGTTTTTTAACAATTTCCCTTGGGATAAAAACGTATACCAGCAGCCAAAGCTGTTTTTTTACATGGGATTAAAACAACAAAAACCTATCTGGGTAGCTCTACATAGGTTTTTGGTCGAGGCCAATGACATCTTAGTTATCATAAAAAAAGTCACCAAACAAATTTTGAGCTGGGTGCGATTTTTAGTGTTAGTTTTCCGCCATTCACTCTCAAATTCAAATTTACAAATAAACAAGTAAGAAGGAATAAATCTATTTGTTTATTTTGATTACCTTATTAGTTTTATAACTAATATTCACGGACAAGCAATTTAATTCAATAGTAAGCGACAAACATATAGGATAAGGGAAATAATTATTTTTCTCCTTTGCTTTTCAGAATGACAGCACAATCGTGGCGTTTAAACTTAACCACGAGTTTAAACATGTGTTTTTTTTACTCTAGAATTTAAAGTGACGTTTAGCGTTAAGCTGACTATTAAATTGGTTATTGGTATGGTTTATTATATAGGGCCCTACCAATAATTAAATTTAGTAACGACTTAAATATCTAAGTAAAATGGACCATAATTGTTGGTAGGGCCCATAGAGTCCACTTAAATATTTAAGTGATCTCTTAATTTGATTAGAAGTAGCCCGTAGCGTAATGGTTAGTGCGTTCGACTGTCACGCTGGAGGTCTGTGTTCGCTTCCCAGCCTAGTCCACCTAAAAACTAAAAAGTTTTTTTTTCAGGGCTACTGCCTCTTCCGAGGAATTGTCAAATCCTCCAAGAGTATCACTTGTCACGAATAAGTGCTTCTCGTCTAGCTGTTCGGATTTGGCATAAAATTGTAGGTCCCTTCCATTCCTGTCGACAGGCGCACACAGAATTGGTTGCGAGTTGTTAGTCACTATGCCCTGGTTCTTCACGAGCCGTTGTGCCACCCAATTTATTTTATTTTACTTAATTTGATTATTGGTAAGGCCCAATATGTTTTGAATGTAACAACAACAACAACACCACTTTGTATAAGCTGAAATTATATTTTTCGCGGAAGAAATCTAGGGCTGGCCATGAGACGAGTCTCGACGAGACCTTAATAAGTCTCGACTCGGTCTTGTTAAAATCGAACATTTTTAGTCTCATCTCGGTCTCGTGTCGGTCTCGTAAAATTAAGATCTCGTCCCGGTCTCGTCTCCGAAAAATACGATTTTCGGACAACTTGTTGATTATTGGAACGAAATATTTTCGATTAGGTATAGTTTGAATATGCGCATAAGAAAATAAATATTTAACTGAAGTTGAATTTTTAAATCTATTTGTAGGGCTCGAGACCGAGACGAGACTGAAAATTTTCGATTTTAACGAGACCGAGACGAGACGAGACTTATTTTCGATTAGGTATAGTTTGAATATGCGCAGAAGAAAATAAATATTTAACTGAAGTTGAATTTTTAAATCCATTTGTAGGGCTCGAGACCGAGACGAGACTGAAAATTTTCGATTTTAACGAGACCGAGACGAGACGAGACTTACAAAAGTCTCGCAGAGTCTCGGTCTCGTTAAAATCGAAAATTTTCAGTCTCGTCTCGGTCTCGAGTCCGTCTCGTATAACTAAGTTCCGTCTCCGAAAAAATACGATTTCCGGCCAACTTGTTGATTATTAGAACGAAATATTTTAAATTATAGTTTGAATGCGTGCAGAAGAAAATAAATATTTAACTGAAATTGGATTTTTTAATTTAGGAGACTCTGTAAATTTCGGTCCAAATATGCAGTCTCGTCTCGGTCTCGTATCGGTTGCTTAAAAGATAGTCTCGTCTCGTCATGCGAGATCGAGACCGAGACTTTTCTCGTCTCGTGACCAGCCCTATTTATTTGACTCTCTGTAAATGTCGGTCCAAATAAATAGTCTCGTCTCGGTGTTGTTTCGGATGCTTCAAAGCAGTCTCGGTCTCGTGTCGGTCTCATGTCGATCACGTATAATTAGACTCGTCCCGGTCTCGTCTCCGGAAATACTATTTCCGGACAACTTCTTGATTATTGGATCGAAATATTTTCGATTATAGTTTGAATATGCGCATAAGAAAATAAATATTTAACTGAAATTGAATTTTTAAATTTATTTGACTATCTGTAAATTTCGGTCCAAATATATAGTCTCGTCTCGCTAGACCGAGCCCGAGAATTTTTCTCGTCTCGTGGTCATAAAGACATCGTTAGGTAAGGCTAGTCTCCCAATAAAATGCTACTGTTTGAATATATTTAACTTCCCATTGGAAGTTATTGTAATTCGTGCGATTTGTCGAATTGAAAATGTTCGTCGTTTTTAGCAAGATGTCTGTATGTTTGTATGTACGTACGTTCGGGGTACTTTTTTCGTCCACCATATCTCGAGAATGAATAAAGATATCGACCTCGGAAAAAATTTATTTTACAGATAATATTGTCATAACGTGCTGAAAAAGTTTTCTAACAAATTCAATAAACCGTTTTTTACTACAGCGATTTAAAAAGGAGCTGTAA
This sequence comes from Melangyna quadrimaculata, assembly GCA_949320155.1. NCBI lineage: Eukaryota > Metazoa > Arthropoda > Insecta > Diptera > Syrphidae > Melangyna > Melangyna quadrimaculata. Next base: position 386,584,201 of record OX439483.1, read on the forward strand.
AATGTCATTTATCTGGAATATCTCGACAACGGAATAAAATATTTACTTCAGACTAATTTTAATTTACACATATTTACACAATACCAAATTGGTAAATATTAAAAAAAAAATTCAACAGACACTTTTTTTTTAAACTAAGAAAAACAGTTGAAAAATAATTTTCGTCTCAAATATTTCAAGAACAAAAAATGATTCCGAACCCAGTGTATTTTTTTTTACATAATAATGACGTAGTCAACAACAGATAAATTTTTAAAAAAATTCAATAAACAGTTTTTTTTTTAGAGCAAAAATACTGCGACAAAAACTATTAAAAATTCTTAACAATTTTTTTTCAACTCAAATATTTTGAAAAACAAACAATGATATCGGTTTCAAAATTCTACCAAACATATATACCTATACATCCTAAATGTTGTGTAATTTTGAGATTTTTTAAACCACCCTTAAAAAAGCTAAAAATCAAAGTGTTGCAAGAAACAACTTTTCAAAAATGTTTTAATTCGAAAAATTCTTACACTCAAAATCGCTACAAAATCGAAATTTTGCATATGACACTTAACATGCCTTTTTGTATTCTTTGAAACCATGTTTTGTTTTTTGTTTTTTTAAGTACACTCCCCCGATTTTTTTTAGCCAATAGTCTGTTTTGAAATAATTGGCTTAAATAATTAATACCTTCCTCTATACCGAGAAGAGTTAGGAAAAAAAAGGACAAAATATAGGCAATGTATCTCTATATCTAAACCTACCTATATACCGATTATCCAAAAACCCAAAGTAATGACACTATATAATATATACTCTATCACCCACCAATTAGGTAAATATGTATATGGTTTTCAAGTGCACCAATGGGAAGTTACTAGTGTGGGTCGACCCCAGACTCACTTTTTTTTATAATTTTACAAAAAACACCATGAATTTAATAAGCCAAAACTTTGGCCGGTTTAAGGCTAAATTTGCTTAAGCTATGAGGTATAATTCAGGCCGTGAGTGCAATAGAAGCCTTACTGCAATTTTATTGAAATTGATTTTATTACGAAAATTTAATCTGCGTCTACTAACCAACATTTTTGCATTAATATATTTCGGCTTCATGCCATAGCTACAGGCCTTTTGTAATTAGACCTAACACAAAAATTAAAAGCTTGAGTGCAAGAATGGCCTATCTACCACTTTTACGCTCGCATATTTGATTATATGGTTTGAAACTCTAACGGCCAATTTCTTGACAAAGTTCTAAGATCAATTTAAAACTCGATCTATAGCCCAGTAAAATTGGACAAAAATAGCCCTAACCCGGACACAATTTTTTAATGAAATGTTCAGAACAGTGTCCTTAATCAACTGTTAAAAGACCCAAGCAATCCGAGTTGGCGTACAAATCAGCCAATGGGTGCAGCCATCTTGCACTCTTTCTTTATGGCTATATCTCTGGAACTTGATGCCTTAAAAAGACCATTCCAATGTCAAATGGACAGGCTTAGATTGACAAAATCAAAAAAGTTAATAGAAATTATTTACAGATATTGGATGGCTACTGTTTTGAATTAAATGAATTTAACAGAGTAAATTGCAGTGCAAATTCGAAAAAAATACCCATAAATATATATTAAGAAGCTGAAATTTTGTGAACATGTTGAGAACAGCACCAACAATCATTTGTGGTAATATGTTACCAAAAAACTATTTGACTGATTTGGATCAAATTTTTGAATTTCGTCTTGTTATACTCAAGACCATTTGATTTTTAACAGAATTGGACAATTTTTGACCTATTTTTTGATTGCTTCAAAATTACTTAGTTTTTCAGAATTTCTTTTTTAATTCCTGGTTAAATAGCAACACAAATATAACATGCATGAATTTAAAGCTGATGTGGTCTTGTAAAAAAAATGTATAACAAAAAAGTTTATAGTGGACGGTTCTTTCCTAAGTTGCATATTTCCAAAGTTATAAACGAAAATGTAGGAAAAAATGTGGAGATTTTAGCGTTTTTTTCACTGTTGCATTTTTCCTGCAGCGAGCACAGGTTTTTTGAAGTTGCAAAAGTTGGCTATAGACTACTCTGACATACCCCAACAACATATCAAAAATGCAGAACTACATCGCGCTTGCGCTTTGCGAACAATTTATATATTTATATTGAACAATATCTTGGCTGTCGTTTTCGTTGATGTCTTCTGGTCAATTAAAACCACCATGACCGGACGGCGGAATAACCACAGATTGCTATGCAGCTAAGACCACTTTGTAGGCAAGTGGGAAGCAACAAGTTCCAGAGATATAACCACAAACAAAGAGTGCAAGATGGCTGCATTTTTTCAAGATTGTGGTCGTACGCCAACTCGGATTGCTTGGGACTTTCAACAGTTGATTAAGGACACTGTTCTGAACATTTCCACTAAAAAATATACCTGTTAAAAAATTTGTCCGGGTCATTGTCTAATTTGACTGGGCTACTAGTAATTGTCGGTTTATTTTTGAAACTTAGTTATGCAATGACTGTTTAAGGAACCATCCACCGTCTTTGGATATACTTTGACCTATCTATATATCGAAGCCGAAGTACAACCCAGTCGGATGAATGCGTTCTCCTAAAATCTCGCATATAATTGATTGCATTATTTATAACGGTACTTTGTGTTCTTGCTTAATTCATCCGAAATTTAATTCAACTGCGATTCTTTTTAATGGAAAACCTAAATTTCTATCAATATCAATTTTTTGAAGAAATGAAAACATTCTTAAACCGAGTTCTAAGTTCTAGACCAGTGTTTTTCAAACTGGGGCCCACGTCCCACAGGGGGGCAATTTGATATCAAAGGGGGCAATTTAAAGTTATGCTTATGCTACATTACACTTTTCTCCGAAAAATATATGCTTCTTGTGTTTCCACCCTTAAAGATATATTTTGGAACAAAGCCAGGATCTGCTTCTGTATTAATCAATTGTATCAACTGTTACCAACATCAACAAGACTTGACCTCAGATTTAAAAAAAAACTGTGTTCTGATATAAAACATTTTTTTTAATAGAAAAATATTCATAACTTTCTTATATATTGAACAACAAATTTGTCGCAGAAAGTTTTTTTAATTTGTTGATAAAAAAATGTCCTAAATTTATGAAAATAATTAATTTTTTTTGTTGGCCTGCATCTTTTTAAATATTAACAAAAACGAAAAATGTTTTTAGGATACAAAAATAGGAAATTTTATACCACGCATTTTATGTGTAACAATTTTTTTTGTAGGAATAATATGAACCAAGATATTTAGTAAAACCTTAAATAAAGTAAAATCCAAGATGGCGGCAAAACGGTAAATGTTGTGAATGCGAAAACTAAGATTTATCATCTTCGATCAACCCTCTATCGAAGAAAGAAAACAAAATTTGGGGTTGGTAAAAACTGCTGGGTCCCCCATATAAAATTTTATAATTGCACATTAATGTCTTGTGTTGTAAATTTTTCAAATTGTTTTTCCTTTTTGCAAATGAAATTTCATTTATGTGACTATTTAAGTAAGATTTATCTATTATTATATCAAGCCCTAAGCAAACATTTACACAAGCATCTATCGCAATTCCTTAAAAAAAACTCTATTGATTGGTTGGTGGAAATTATCCTTTTTCAATTCACTTTCATTTCTTTGTAAACTCATACTCTCAGTAAAGAGCTTTAATTAATTGCCTTGTATCTTCACTGAACTGCTGCACTTAGCTTAACTTTGCCACATACATTCTATGTATATTCCATCGAAGTGGCATATAGCTACATATAATGATTAACTTAATCTTCAACTTCATTAAAATCCCACTGGAAATATTTTCAGGCAGCAAATGATTTCTTAGCGTTGGAGAATTCGCTTAAAAACCAGTCCCAACAGATCCTATCAACCAACAATGCCAAGGATCCAATTGAAAAGTTGAGACTCCTTTGTTTCAGCCGCGGTGCAACTGGAATCATCGGATTAGGAAGGTTCGTATATTCGTATTTGTATGTATATGTATATGTGTTATGTTGGCATCATTGACGGATGTGAACCAATTAGAGGAGCCAACGCAAGTCCTCTAACTCTCTCTAAGCCTCACCACCTTAATTCACCAAAATAATTGGATTCTCTTATCCTATCTTTGGCTCCTTTCCGTTGTTATTTCTGGAACTTTAATACCTAACCAAACCGTTGTGCATGTTTATGTGCGCGTTGTTTATCCCACAGGACTTTCAGGAACATGGACGATGATGGAAGCAAAGCCCTCAATTTGGAGGAGTTTATCAAAGGCATTCATGAGACTGGTCTGGATGTTACCGATGCTGAGATAAAGCAAATGTTCTCAAGGTTCGTATACATTGGATTTCTATGTGTGTATGTGTGTGTGTTATATTTGGTTTGTTTATTTTGGAATTGGGGCAAAGAGATTTCTGGCTAAGCTCAGTGGTTAGCGACCATTTGAATGGGCTTTAGGTTTTAGCTTTTGGAACATGCTGCTGTTTTTGCTCGCACACTAGGTGTTCAAATTCATTAATTCCATCTATTGCTTCCACTAGGTTCGACACAGACGGCAGTGGATCCATCAACATGACAGAATTCTTGGTTAAACTGAGGGTAAGTAAAGTCCATTGTGTTGTAGTGTGGTTAACTTGGTCAAGGGGTGGGTTAAGGTTAAACAAAATTTACCTCTCAACTTCTCTCTTATCAATACAGCCGGCCTTGTCACAAAAACGTTTGGCAGTCATTGACGAGGCCTTTGCTAAAATGGATAAGACCGGTGATGGTGTGATCACAATTGCCGACCTTAAGAATGTCTACTCGGTTAAGGAACATCCAAAATACCAAAGCGGCGAGATGACCGAAGATCAGATTTTAAGCAAATTCCTTGAGAATTTCGAAGGACCACAAGGCAATAAAGATGGAATTGTTAGTTTGTCTATATTAGTATTGTTTCGGACTTATGGTTGAAATATCATTTGTGTTTTCTAGGTGACCAAGGAAGAGTATGTAAACTATTATTCGACCATCAGCGCCTCAATTGACAATGATGAATATTTTGACCTCATGATGCGTCGTGCATATAAATTATAAGTTATATACAAATAAATTGTTTTAAAGTATTATTCTAACAGGTTTTAACATAGAAGGTATACATATTTTTGTAAATTGTAGTCAATATTAATATTGTTTCTTTTTTGTTTGTTCAATTATTATAAAATGTAAAATAACTTCTTAAAAACAAGCTTTGTTTGCCTTTTTTTTCTAATGATGATTTCAGTTCATTTTTTTTTTGTAGTTTGATATTTAAAAATTGTAAGGTTGCAAGAAATGTTTTGAAAAAAATATGACCCTTAAAAATATGAAAGCTTAATATAACTTAAGAAGCTGACAAAGTTCTGGCAGTGATATGATTGACCGAAAGAACATTTATGATTAACTAACCAAAAAAAAAAATAATAATCGTGGTCGACCCTAACATACTTCTTACTAAATAAAATTACTGCATGTGTTCAGTAACAGATCTAAGATTGGGCTGTGGAACCTTTAAAAGGTTTCATGTAAAAAATAGTGTTCAAGATTATAATCGAACCTTAACATAAAGATGACGAAGCAGACCAAAAATCCATTGTACCGATTCCGATTTGCTTCAAATTTGAAAGAAAACACTTTTATCTGATTCCCTTATGGGTTATGGCAGGGGCAGTATCAAAATGAGGCAGATTTAGATGTAACGCACGTATGTATATGGTTTGTGTGAGATCTTATCACAAATAATATTATGTATGAATATGTACAACGATTTATAGCTGCCCTTGCAGGAAAAATCTAAACGTGAAAAAATGCAAAAAAAAACACGCCTTGTTTTTTGTTATTTTCTTATTTCAGTTTGGAAATAATGCAACTGAGAAAAAAAAAAACCTCTGATATAAATTTGTTTGCTATGAAATTCTCTACAATATAATCAGCACTATTCTGCTAAACCTCGGGGGAGAATGATGACTCGAAAAGCATTAATTTGTATTCTCATATACTTCCGAAGGGAAATATTTCCGGTCGGTAACTCATTTTGCCTATAGAAAACTGTCACTTTTAAATCCGCAATTAAATTAATGCGTTTGTCGGATTGAAAACACGGTAATTGACAAAAATGTGAGTAAAAATAAAAATATTTGTAATTATATTTTTTTTTTCAGACAAAAACACATGACATCACCTGGTATCCAACACTTTTCAAATAAGTATTTTTTTGCTTCATGTTTCCCCTCTTTCTTCATTTCCTTGGTTGTCCACTTTTTTCTAAGCTATCCAAAACTTCCTTAACAATTTTACTGAAGGTCGGTTGTGCTATGCAGAGGCTGAAATATTTTCCTACACCGTGTTGATGTTTGCCTTTTGCAAAAAATCTCAGACAGGCAGCCGGCTCTGAACCTTTAGCACCTCATATTTGGGATATTTGCAATAAAAGTATGCCATCTAAAAGGTCAGTAAATGGGCAAAAAAAGATCAACGAGTCTCAGAAATTGGTCAGCGAAATAAGTCCCTCATTTATGGGATATTCATAAAAAGGGTTTGCCATTCGAAAAGCCACCGACTCGTGATAAAAGGTCAGCTAGATTCAATATGTTCAGCTATAGTTTTTTTTTAATAATTTTTTTTTTTTTTAATTTAGGGTAAAAACTATTTTTACCACCTCATTAATGGGATAATCGAAAAAGTATTATATATCTTTTAACTAATCTTATTATTTTAAACGAGTTAAAATTGTGTATACATATAATTCAATTAAAAAGTACAAGTGACCTCAGAAAAAAATAATTTTTCTATAGGTATTGTTATTGTTTATCTTCTTCTTATTACAATGCAAGACCACGGGAAATTACAACAACTCTCTACGTGCAAAAATTTAACCGAATTCGCCTTGAAATTATATAATTTGCAGCACATCAGTGCAGCTTATTTTTTTAAATACGTCGGTAGTCATCGACTAAAAACATGTGTCTAAGAAAGGCAACAACAATTCTTACCGAAGAGCTCAATTTATGTTGTCAGAGCAAAACACATCTGCACACACACACATCGCAAAGACCTTCCAAATCAAAATGGAAATTTTCAGTGAGTTTATATGGGTAGGGAGAAATCTTGAAAAATAGTTTTTGTGAAATCCGCCCACTACCACACTCACTTTTCACGCTTTTCTATTTCTCGGAAATGCTCCAACGATCTTAATGAAATTTTCAGTCTGTGTATATGAGCAGAAAAGAAATCGAAGAACAGTTTCAGTTAAATCCGCCTACTGTCCAACGGCGTATACAGGGGGGGGGGGGGTCACGGGGTCATGTCCCTCCCCGAGAACTCAAGATTATTGATCTGAAATAGAACCACATAGAAAAAAAAAGAAAGTTGGTTACATAGAAAGCTAGTAGGATTGTCGATTGTTAATTTAGATTTCAATAGAGATTTTGAATGTTGGTAACTTCAATTCAATAAGAAATTTAATTTTCGTGGCAATGGAATACCTACGTTATTTTGTAGTCAATCGATGATACTTTGATTTTCTTCCTCGTACCTCAAATTTAACATAACAACAAACTTCTCATATGATAAAACATTCAAATCTTAAAATATATGCATAGGCTAGTTTCCGTTTTGAGATGACAGCCAAAACCTGTTAAACCAAACAGAAATCGGAGTTGTTACCAAATTTTCACTCAGTAAAGTAAAAACTAATAGGATTTTCAAAAAAAGAACATTTTTTTTTCTGAAAATAAAATCTTTAAACACATTATAGAACACATACAGATTTTGTTTTGTTTGATTTCTGTATGACAGATTATTTTTAAAAGCAAAAAAAGTGACAACTTTCGATTTATAGTTATTCTAACCAAAAAATATTAATGTTAATGATAAAAGACATAAATATATAAAACTATGATAAAAACCTATTATGAAAGGATTTTGTTCGCACTTATTCAACATTTACGATCGAACAATATTGTTTTTGATTTGGATGTGGATTACATTTACAAAGTAACCTATGAATTCCATAATGCAAAAGCTATTAGCTATGGTAAAAGAGATTTCTTGGACACCTTGCGGTGAACCGTTTGACCAGTCGGATGGAATTATTGCCGAAAAGTGATTAGGCTCTTAGAATTTTAAGACTTTGTCCATTATTTTTATCAGAAAGGCCGACTGGTAAGAAAGATAAAAAGATTAGGTATATTTGATGTACATATTTATTTTGTAAGGTGCCTTTCACTTTTCCATCGGTCGCAGTCTTAGAGACATACAATTTTTTCAAATCAGAGGCATATCAAAATCACTCGTGAAATTTGTTCACACTTTTCTTGAAACGCAACGAAAACGAATCTTTGTATTCAATTGTGATACGAATATGTAATGTATTTTTAGTTTTTCCACTATTGTAAAAAGAGCAATTTACACAAGTGGTCATTTTTGAAAATCAGAGCTATTGTTTCCATTTTCAGTAGTGAATATTTATATCTATTTACTTAAATTTCAGAAACAGAAAACAGTGCGCAGTACCTATGATATTTTACTAATTTTTCCTGCAACTTCAATTCGCTGAAATAAATTGATAAGATTAAAATAAATTCTGAATAAAATTCAAAACAAATGATCAAGCGAATCCAAAAATGTTTTTCCTCAGTATTTTGACAGCTAGCTAAACTGATTGTTTTTGGTCAGGCAGATGGAGATTGCTGTATGCTGTTGCTGAGGCCCTCCGAAATAAAAAATGTAACAGTCAGGAATAAAAACGAAGAGCGCGGTCACTGGTCCAGCCAATGAAGGTTCGTTCGACTCAGTTGTTTATTTTAATTTTCTTTGGAACCAAAAATGAGTTAACTTTGCAAATACCATAAAAGTGTTTTCGTCTTAAATTTGTTAATTTTTTTGTATAGGTAAATGAAATGAAATGAGCATTTTGAATTGGCTTTGGCAGTTCGAAATATATATTTTCAACGAAATTGCCTAACTTTGCGTAGTGAAAATTTAGTATTACATTCGTAGTCTGCTATTTCACGCCGACTTTTGATTCTTAACTGTCTTGAAATTAAATGAGTTAAGGTACGATATATTTTTACCAGGATATGAACGATTTTAAATTATTTAAACTTATTTTTAACAAAGGTAATGTATTATAGGGTTTTCCATTAAGGGCGGGTCGATTTTAAAATTGAATAAAACAAGATATCAATAAGGTTTTATCTTTATTTGAGAGCCCTATTATAGTAATACAACATCGTTCAAATGGCCGCCCCGTCTTCGCTGGGTGGCGCGGATTCAAAAGGTCCAGTTTTCGATGACTTTGGCGCATAAATCAGGCTGAATTTGACCAATGACATCGATTATGTTGTCTTTGAGGGTCGAGGTGGTTTGCAACTTATTCGCAACGACCTGCGACTTAAGAAATCCCCACAAGAAAAAGTCCAAAGGGGTCAAATCACACGATCTTGGTGGCCAATTCACGTCGCCTCGGCGCGAGATAACCATGCCATGAAACCGCTCGTGCAGAATATCGATTGTGTCTTAAGCTGTGTGGCACGTAGCGCCATCCTGTTGAAACCATATATCTTCAGTGTCCATACCATCCAATTTAGGCCACAAGAAGTTGGTGATCATCGACCTATAGCGATCGCCGTTGACGGTCGGATGGCCAGCATCATTTTCGAAGAAGTACGCACCGATGACGCCTCCAGGCATCCAGCCCAAAATCTACACAAAACAGTTACTTTATTTGGATGCATTGGCACCTCGTGAATCTCGCGTGGATTAGTGTCGTCCCAAATCCGGCAATTTTGCTTATTCACGTACCCATTCATCCAAAGATGGGCCTCATCGCTAAAGATGATTTTTCGACCGAAATTGGGATAAACTTCTAACTGCTCTAAGACATCATTTGCACGTGTTGCTCGACGCTGTAACTTATCATGATGATTTGTCTATTGAAACTGATTAAAAGACGATATTTTGAACGAAAGTAAAAGAAACAATATGGCCGCCACGAGCTGTCAAAATCGACCGTCCCTATTGGAAACCCCTTTAGTATAGTTAATTAAGATTTGTTCCCTTTTCTTTTATATAGCTACGCACAGTTAAATATGAAAAAAAAATATAAGGCACTTGACTTTTAACAAATATAAGTTTTGGCATGACCCCCCCCCCCAAGAACTAAAGCTGTATACGCCCCTGCTACTGCCACGCCCAAGTTTTACACCTTATTGTTTCTTGGAAACTTTTCCAACGTTTTTGATCAAATTTTCCCAATTTTTTATTATGCTCAAACAAAATTTGAAAGTACCTAGACTAACATTCTAGCCTAATGTAATACAGTAAAAGCCAGCTTAAGCGTTTGGTCTTCATTAAAAACATTCAATGTTTTTTGACAGAGCTCTATGTACATAAATGTTATTATACGACAACCCCAACAACATATTAATTTCGCGAGAAAAAAATCGAGATTTTAATCAAAACGATATGTATAACATCACCATGTTGGAGAAGTCCAAGTAAGTGATTTTCGACTAGACGTCCTTCGGCCTGTGCGTCGTCAGTGTGTCCTGATGTACATTGGGTTAGAGCCTTGACGAGTGAACGAAGTTATTATTTTTAATAGATTAAATCAGAGAAAAACTGTACAATGTACATTCATAGGTAAATAACATTATTATCTTCCTTTTTTCTATGATCTATGAAAAAACCTAAAAAGAAAAAACCTTAAGGATTTTTTTTTGCAATAAAAATAAAATAAAATAAATATTTTTCTACTTAAAATAAATTTTTTCATGATTTTAATTTTATTTTTTTCCAAAAATAGAATTGTGCAATAAAGCCATAAGGCTTTACAGATATTTTTTGTTTCGCACGTGTTTATGATTTTCATTGTTTTTTTTTTCATTTTTACCTTCGTCGCCACTGTGGCGTTCGCTCTTACTGTTAAATAAAACCCGTTCTTTTTTTGTACTAGAATTGTTACAGTTTATTTTAAAGAAACTCTTATGCCTAAAACAGATGTGCAGCTTTTTCCATGCAGTGAAATTAAATTACACAGGTTCTTATGGGAGCCGATTCACTCATAATATGCATGCAGCGCAGCGCTGCACGATGTCTCTATTTCTAAATTTGCTGCCTAGTTTCATTGCAGCCACAACTGAAAAACGAAAATTTCTAAATAATTGCTATTTGGCATTACTCATATTGACATCACCTGCCATTCTTTTAAAAAATTTGTTTGTGTTGGTGATTTTTGTTTAAGAATCCACCCTACCATCGTCCAACGAAGAAAATCTCATTCCAACACTATTGTGTGACATCGGCAACGCTGTTCTTTCATGTATTTGTTCGACATAACTATGCATCATGAATGTCAGAAGCTATGCACATGTGTTTCGTGTGCAGCTCTGCATGCAGAGATGCGTGCAGACTCGCTGCACATCTGTTTTAGCCATTAAGCAGCATCCACACTTTATTCAATTATGTATATCAACAGCGCAGCGCTTATAAACAAGGTTGACTAAATGTGGCCTTGTAAATCAACAGACTTGATGAAGTTTTGTTGACCTGAACGCAACCCGATTCAAATGGATAGAAATCAACAACGTTGATTCGACTTAATAATAATTTTTAAGTCTGGGCGTGTTCATCAACACAGCTGTCACTTTTATTGCGGTTGCGGTTGTTGTGTCTTGCGTCTGTCTTTTGATCTTTGTATTTAATTATAAAAACCTATATACTATCTTGTTTCTGATTATTTTGTTTTTTTTTGTGATGACCTGGTCAGATGATAAAACATTAATTTTTTTTCACAAATGTACATATAAGGAACGCCAGATGCTGTGCCAAAGCTTATTAAAAACTAATTCAATTAAAAAAAGAATAATTATTTATAACTCACTCATTTTCCATTCAATTTCAATGTTAGTTTTTTTAAAACAGTAATGTTACTTGACAGTTGACACATGACACGACAGTATACATTTCATGGACATTCCATTGTCACGTACCCGACATTCGTACGTAATTTTTACTATTTAAAATAAATTTAAAACAACTTAATACTAGAATCTAGATTAATTTCATACATTTCTAGATCGTTCGAAATCCTTGCTTTGATGTGGCAAAGGATACTAAGAGTAGTTTGCGTCACGTGCCTAACATTAAGACTACCAAATTAATTTTTATTCTTTGTCTTGCTTTCTTCAGTTCGTTTAAAATAAAATTGCTATTCTGTTTATTTTAACCAATATATTTCAAGGTTAATCCTCATCTTCAGGGTCTATAAATTAACATAAATAAGCATTTTAATAAAATAAACACATTAAATAAGTATATTATATATTTTACCTAAGATATTATTCATTCAAATATAAAACAAACAATATAACAAAAATTGACTAAAATGAAAATAATTTACACAATTGAAAATTTTTCCTAATGTGACGAACTCAGAGAAAATGTTACGAGCATGGCTTATATATAGCATAACACGGGAAGTTACTTCACAATTATACTTCAGATTCAAATCGGTCTAACAGTTTTGGCAAGAAGCATGATGTTAACTAAGTGCAACGCGCTATGTTTGCATCATGTGGTCAAAGCACTGATTTGTGTACACCTACTTGGAACCCTTAACTATATCATAAAATATCGTTATAGTATTTATATCTTTTTTAAGCACCTTGGTAGTGGTTGATATGATAAATATGAATAAAAATAAGCTTTTGACCCTTGTTGCAAAATTGATTTTTCTCATTAACAACTTGACGCGGAGATTATTTGCATTTGGTACCTACTAATGTCTGTGTTCATAAAAATAAATTTCAAAAATGTTTCCATATCTACACCACATGTTCACCTTGGTACCTCTGAGACTGTGACTGCACAAAATCAAAAACCAAACAAATGAGCAATAATTAGAAGATTTTGTGTGCAATTAAAAACCTAAGTAGATTCACATACTATCTACATTATGAACTTAGAAAGATACATTTCAACCAAAAAACATCATATATGGCTACATAATATTAACAAAGTATGAATTGTTTTTGTAGCATCAACCACACTGGCATGGCACAGCGCTAGTTTGATTCCGTTCTATATAACCTCAAATTCACACATTATCTATAGCGCGTTTGAAGAGAATAGTAGAATCGTATATCCACCCACACATAGCCCCATTAGATAGAATATAAACTAACTGTGGTAAGAATACAACGATATGGTAATTTTTGCATGGAAAATTACTCTCAACCCTTAATGAGTTTTTAATATGATTTTGTCTCGGCTCGGATAGTTTCTGTCTTCCTATGTTTTGTGTTTGTCTTTTTTTTTTGCCGATGCCATCAGTAGTTGTGTAGTATCTGTTTTTTACTTTTGTTTTAAGTTTCCGTTTCCGCTCTTCCTATTGTACGAGTATATGTATGAAAACTCGACAAGTTAATTTGGTTTAATTGCTGTTGGCAGACTATGGAGAACTGGGAGGCATACCATCACATAACGGCTTTTCTGACTGAATGCCATTGCCAGAGTTGGGTGCGGGGGAGGAGGACATGGTGGACGACAAAATTGACTATAACTATACTCCTTCGCTTTTGTAGATATTCTACTCTTGCAGTCGATTTAATTCAAATCAGGAAAAGAATTTGGCTAAATTGGCAAATGTTCCAGTGCAATGGTTTGTACAATTGTAAATTCCATTTTGTTTGTAATTTTTCGACTGTTAGTGGAAAATTTTTAGTGTCAAAAAGAAAATGAGGTTATTCGCAATACACTGCCACGTTGGCCGCATCAATGCCAACACAACTTTTGAGAATTTAAAGAATCTAATAAAAGTATGTTCTTGTTCAGTTTTTGTTTAATTTTATAGAAATGGTGTCATTTTGGTGTGTCGGTCGTGATGGTGAAATTGTATTAAATTTTTTTTTGTTGTAAATAGAACCTAATTGAGGGTTATTTAAAATTCTATTTAAGTACAAAGCTTCTGTACATGTGGGAAAATTTTCCTTACTGTACCTTTACTGCTAGATAACGTGTTTAGAATAATTAAGCGTTTGTCATTTGGTAAAACGTATAAGGAATATAAGGGGTGGTGTTCGAAGATTCGTATTAAGGGTTTGTTCTGTGGTATTGATTAGTGATAAACCCACAGGACAGTTTCAGGTCTGCACACTCCCCTCGGTACTAATTGAGACACAATAATCAATGCTAGGAAAAATAATCATAATTATAATCTTAAAATAAGTTCACTTTGTTGTTATACTGTAAAATCGTTTGGTACTTCAAACTCACAGTGTTTCTCGGTAAATCTGTAAGTTGGTCTGAGAATAGACGAAAGACGAAACTTAAAGTAAATACTTAATTCACTTCAAATAATTGCAGTAAACTAACTCCGATTGAAATTTATTCACTTTTATTACTCCCTGATTTTTTAATGTAGATGCCATTGGTAAGACCCCGAAATATGAAGATTAGGTATAGACTTTGTTGTTAAAATATCTGCACGCGAAACGTCCTCTCCTTATACAGAACACGTGCAGCCGAAGAATTAGTGGAGAACCTGGACAGGCTAAAGACTGACGTAACAGCCATCCAGGAAGTGCAATGGGATGGAGAGGGCATACGGCGCGGCGACTTAAATCGTGTGACATCTACTACGGCGGGTGCTTCAAAGAGCTGGGTCAGCGGCTTTTTGGTTGCGGTTTTGTGATAAGGGGAAGACTTAGGCAAGAACTCTTGGGCTTCCCAAATGTAATCGAATGCCTGGTCACAATCCGCATCAAAGGCAAATTGAAGAACATTACGCTGATCTGTGTTCACGCCCCCTTGGAGGGAAAAATTACTCAACCAAAGAAGCATTCTACGATCTCCTGGAGATAAAGTATGATATGTGCCCGCAGTACGACGTGAAGATCATTCTTGGTGATTTCAACGGAAGATTCGGAAAGGAGGGCTCTACGGGCTGAAAATAAAAGAAGAACACCTCCGACTTCTCAGGAGGAAAAAGAGAGAGCACAAGAAGGGGGTGGTCAAGTCTATTGAGGGTTGTAGCCGAAGGGGAGATGTTCGAAAATGTTATCATAGGTTGAAACGGTCCACCCAAAGACACAAAGGCAGAACAGAAGCTTGCCGAGATAAGAGTGGGAATATGGTAGTAGATATACAGTCAGTGCTGACGCTGAGGATCTAGAAAGAGCACTTCTCTAGACTGCTTAACGGCGTAGATAGCCAATATACCGCTAGTAGGCAGAACACTCCATTCAAACTTGGACGATGATGGACAACAGTTCCGTCCACCCGACCTTACCGAAGTGCGGCTGGCGATATCCAAACTTAAGTCGTACAAGGCTGCTGGCGCGGATGGCTTACCAGCCGAACTATTTAAATCAGCGGGCGATGAATTGGTTAGGAGCGGAGCATACACCAGCTTATCTGCTAAATTTGGTCGGATGAAAGTATGCCCGATGAATGGAACCTCGGTATAGTGTGCCCATCCGTTAAAAGGAAATGCACCAACTACAGAGGAATTAGTCTCCTAAACATCGCTTATAAAATCTTGTCGGCTATCCTGTGTGACCTCTTAAAACCTTTTATCAACGATCTGATCGGCCCCTATCAGTGTGGTTTTAGGCCAGGCAAGTCAACCGTCGATCAAGTGTTCACACTCCGACAGATTTAAAAAAAACAGGAATTCCAGATCGATACATACCACCTCTTTATCGATTTTAAAGTCGCGTAAAGTCGATAGCCTGAAAAGGGACGAATTATACAGAGCCATGTCGTATCTGAGCACCCCTGCCAAACTCGTCCGCTTTTGCAGGATAACTATAGAGAAATCTCGCTGCTTCGTCAAAATCGGTAAGAACACTACCGATTCCTTTGATGTTGAGAAAGGATAGAGGCAAGGCGACGACGCCTTATCATGCAACCTATTCAACACCGTTCTTGAAGCAATTGTATGCAACGCACATGTCAACACCAGCGGTTCAATTTATCAAAAGTCCGTTCAATTGCTTGCGTATGCAGTTGGTTTTTTTTTATATTTTGCGCGCACAAAAGGGGTTATGAATACCCTTAAAATGTTTTTAACATAGCACGAGCGATTAGGTAAGTAGGAGAGGATTTAAAAGGAGATACCGATGCACATTGGTTTTGAATGTTTGCATATCGAAATGAGAGGGGAAAACTGGGCCAGGTAAAGCATTCCACATTCGTTGGTGCGACTGAAGAAAGAATCTCTGTACTTAACAATTACGTCCGAAGTTGGGCTCGAGGGTAAAGTGATGGGCATTCCTTGAAGCGCGAGTATTACATTACGGCGGTGTTCGAGAGATTTAGTTGTTTCCGTTATAGATCTTTCACCTATCATTTTTAAAGCTCTCTTTTGTATTCTGTCCAATAAACTCAAGTGAGTTTTTGAAGCTCCTGCCCAAACATGAGAATTGTACTCAAGTTTTGGACGAATAAAGGCTTTGTAGATCACAGCCAGATCAGAAGGGGAGAAAAATGTCTTGCATCTACGGAGAAAACCTAAACACATCCGAAGGACATGGATGAGAATCTGTAAACGAATATAAGCTGAGGGTAGTCTCGTCAGTGAAACAGTTTAATGGATTAGAAGTTTCAGACAAAAGATCATTTATAAAAATAAGGAAGAGAGTCGGAGACAAAAAGGAGACCTGGGGCACACCAGCATTTATTTTGTGGATTTCATACTTGAAACCGTCTAATACGACTTGTATTGAACGGTCCGAAAGGTAATTTCTAATCCATCGAAGAAGAGATTCATCGAAACCAAATGCGCACATTTTCGATAAGAGAGCTTGATGCCAAACTCTATCAAACGCTTTTGAAATATCAAGTGCAATAATCTTACTTTCTCCAAAACGATGTAAAGATTTGTTGCACTGTTCGGTGAGATATACCAGCAGATCACCAGTGGACCTATTGCTACGAAAGCCGTACTGCCGGTCATTTCGTTCTTCGAAATATTTCTTGAGCTGAAAATTGATCAGCGTTTCCATGACATTGGAAAGAAGAGACGTAAGTGCAATTGGACGATAGTTAGAGGGTGACGAAGATAGGCGTTTTTTAGGGACAGGCTTGACAAATGCTGTTTTCCATCCACTCGGAAAGAGACCAGTAGAGTAGGAAAGATGGAAAAACTTACGCAGTAGTTTTGCCAGCGTTGAAGAACACCTCTTCAGAACAATGGGAGGGATACTATCCGGGCCAGCGGATTTGTGAATGTCGAGATCTTTTAGAACTTTAGCAACTGCACGAGTGCGAAGGAAGATTTGTTCCATAAAATCATTTACGATCTCAAGTACAGGAGGAGTCTTAACACTTTCTGGCGGCGTCGAATTAACAGCAAACTGTGCTGCAAGCAAATTGGCTTTATCTTGCGAGCTGACAAAAGGAGTATTTTTTCCGTAGTTCTTGATCATGTAAAAATTTGGTTCGTCGAATACGAACGTTATAGGTCTTTCTAGCTTGCTGAAACTTTTTCCGGTTTTCCTCAGTAGGGTTGGCTTTGTAACACCGGAAGCTTACTTCTCTAACCCTAATAACCTCTTTAAAGCTCGGATCAAACCATGAGTTTTCTTTGGGTTTGATAGAGTTCACCCAATTCGGGAATTTAATTCTTTGTGGAATGAGACATTTCATTCCACAAAGAATTAAATTTGTGATCATATCTGCGCTGGAGTCTATGTCACTATCGAGGAAGCATAGTGACCAGTTAAAGTTCCTGAAGAAATCATTGAGACCGTCCCAGTTGGCTTTCTCGTATTGACAAACGGTTCTCTTTGGTGTTTTTCTTTAACTGAGGTTTGTTGGCACGAGAAATTAGCAGATATGACACAATGGTCTGATGTGCCTAGGAGCGATAATACACTTATGGTGTATTTATCAGGGTCACAGGTATGGAACAAGTCTACAATGTTGGCGGACTGACCTGCAACGTCAGGAATTCGAGTAGGCTCGTCAACAAGCTGAGTCAGGTTGTTTAACTCAACAAAAATCTCGGCATCCCTTCCCTTCGGGTGTTGTCTGACCCGAAAAGCGTAGCCACGAAGAATTAAGTGCATTGAAATCGCCCGTAACAACGATTTCACTGTGCGGAAAATGGGAAATAATTCGCTGTATGGTGTAGGATAGTGCATCGAATACGTTGGAAGTCGAATTACTATCCAAACTAGGAATACGATAAATAAAACAAGTATGATTGATGCGCTTATGGACGGTGAATTTAAACCACATGAAATTAAAGTTGGTATTAAAACCGTATTGTGGCTGAAGCTGATAAGCAACATCATTACGAACATACACGACATAGACATTGTCGGCAGAACGAAACGAGCTGTGGCAGGCATTGAATCGGAGGCGGCTACAATGGGATTGGCGGTTAATGAGGACAAGACGAAGTATATGCAGTCATTGAGAAAGGAATCTCAACATCGTCGACTCGGGCAAAATATAAAAAAGAAGCATGGACACTGAACAAATCGGATGAAAATTTGCTAGGGTGCTTTGAGAGGAAGATTCTTCGTGTGATTTTCGGTCCGGTGTGTAACGAAGGAGTGTGAAGTAGAAGATTCAACGACGAGCTATACGGGCTATACAGTGACGTTTACCTGGTCAGGAAGCTGAAAATACAGCGGCTGAGTTTGCTGGGGGACGTGAAGGGTATGGACAGCAACGCACCTGCCCGACGAGTCTTCGAATCCAACTCCGACGGTGTACGCAGCAGAGGAAGAACCCGTAAAAGGTGGCACAAACAAGTGGAAAACGACATCAACCAACTCGGTGTGCGCAACTGGAAGCCGCTAGCTAGGGACATAGCTGCTTGGAGGGGCTTGTTAGTTGAGGCTGAAGCCTACCCTGGGCTTTGAGCGCCATCTAAAGTAAAGGAAGTATAACGTTTAATTATAATAGCATTGAACTACCAACAGCTTTTTGAAGTTCCCAGGTAAATTTGGAAAATAATTTCTCAAGAACTATCGATTAAAATAAATTTATTTAAAAAATTTATTCAAGAATGGGTTTCTGGGCTTAAGACAAGCTATATGAGAATATTGTGGGTGTTACCATGGTTTTTCAATAGTGCTGTTTCTACATTAAGTAATTTTTTTTAGATAATTGCCCCTCCCATCTTAACGGGGATATATATACCCCCCTTCTGGTATGATTGTCCTATTATTTTGGCTCATCCTACATGCTCCAGTGCTTTGCTGCTTTTATGTCAACCATTCTTTGTTTTCCATTATACTGTTTGATAATAGGTACTACTTGTTATATATTTTTTTTTATAGCTAAATTTTGAAATGCTGTATTTTGGAAACCATTCGGTCTACAGAGATGGTTTAAGGCTCAAATTAAAGCAAAGTAGGTTCGAGGTCGAAAACTTAGGTTATTTACTAGGCCAATATCCTTAACAACTCAGCAAAAAAAAGGCAAAATAAAATATATATATTTTGAATCAGGAGGACATGAATCTTGTTTGTATAAAGTCGATACTTTCTTACCATTACGCAAAAAAAAAAAAAAAAAAAAAAAAAGGCAAAGTTATCAAAATCCTGTCCCTGCTCATCACTAAAGAACGATATTTGTACAACTTTTTCATTAGCTTAACCACCAAGGAAGGTATATTTATTTGTCCTAGTTAATCCTTCGCTAAACTACCTTCCTTGGTGATTGAGCTAGCTCTTAAGTGGAGAAATCTTACTCCTAGTCCGCGAGTTAAAGATAACTCGCCACTAGCTTCGTTTATTAATATGGGGGCTAAGGTTGAAGGATAAGCTAATGTGCTCTTCCTTCAAATTTTTAGTTTTAAGTCGAGAAGACTATAGAATTACCTACATAGGTTATAATTCACTTCCTTGAGCACAAACTATAAAGAAACAAAAAGTTCAAAAGATGTATGTATGCATAATACATTTTCGAAAATTCACTTCACTACTCATACTTGTTCTCCTATTTATTTTTTGAAAGCCATCCCTCTCGTTTCGTGCTACATATTTATTTTTTCCTTTTTGTTTATCATGGCTTAGGAGCAAAACTCTTCCACTTCCAACCTAATGTAGTGCATACATAATGACTACCGAAATCACCCCTCCCCCAACCCCCAAAAATAACCATGAGAAAAAAAGTGGTAGGGATACTTGAGAAAAAATACGGAAGTACAGGGATTTTCCATGGTCCTATGATGGAACTCTCTATAGATACATTAAACATTGCAAAAAAAAAAATAAGGAAGTAGGTATCCAGAAACGTAATGATACGAAAGTTTGGTATGCGAAAGGAGTTTTCATCTTGCTAAGTTGCAAATTCTGTTTAGATGACCTTAAACTATTCTGTCATGAATAATAAAAAACACAAATCACGTTTCGGTTCAGATAATGTTTGCCTAATGGATTGAATTCGACAGATATATAGAGAATGAAAGAAAGAAGAGAGTCAGAGCCTCACTTCAGCCGCACACGATGGAAACCAAAATGAGTTAACGAATTGACTCTGATATCCTTTTGGTAAAGTGATAACATTAAGGAGTCAAGTTGGCAGTCATTTCGGCTTGTTGAGTTTAGAGCCTCTTTGCATTTGGCCGTAATTGAGTCAAGAAATTGAATTTTGATCATGAGAAGAAATGAATTTTTTTTGCGCCATCTTCTGTAGTAGTTTATGTAGGTTAGGTACCTATAATATTTGATGTGCTATAGGTAATACAAATTGCTTATGTTAAGTTCCTATTTACTTGAATAACATGGCACGTGACCATGGTGTTGAATTGAAGGCAATGAAAGAAGGTACTATGACGAAATAATAGTATTTCAATTATACGCCCTGAATGTAATAGTATTGGTTACTCCAAAAAAAGCCATAGGTGTCTGGGACGTCACCTGATAGAAAAGGTAGCGAACTACCATCTCTGAAAATTGTTAAAATACTTAAGTTCCTCAAAGAAACAAACTTGGAGGAAGAGCTATAAAATGAGCACAATAGATCTTAAGGTCGCAGTCTACTTAAACCCTTACATTATTACTTCATTCATGGGTTACTCCATTGGTATTTTAAATCGCCTCGAAAAATAGTTAGGTAGCGCTAGAGTCAAATTTGTATTATTTTACAAAACAAATCTTAAGTTACGTGTTAATAAAAAAAAAATAAGAAACATCTAGGCCAAATATGTAGGTGGTGCTGTGGGAGAGTTATTCAAAAATATAACAGACATTTATCGAACAAAATGACTCTTTACGGCTTTTGAGACAATAACCTAAGGTAAAGGAGAATTCTTGCCCTCAATAAATAGCCTTAATTGTATTGGAAACCCGTCAGAATAAGTGAACTAACACTAACCACTAAGTAATGCAACTTGTTGCTTCTTCCTTTAAACATCCTTTAGCCTTATTTATTAACTCGTTTTAGCGAAGGAGTAAAGTTTATCCAACTTTAAAACGCCTCTAATCCTGAAAATCTTACATATTTATACAAAAATACACGAGAAATAGAAGTGGAGTAAGCTAAAACTGGTTCATAGGAGGTTAGAGGGCAGTTTAAAGTTTTAAAGACGCTTTAGTATCTTCATGTCATTTTGACATGATTTATCGTGTGAAATTTACAAAAAGGACTGTAAACTATTTATTTTTTATTTTTATTACTTAGACAAAATGGATAGCTAGCTATCTTGCATTTATGGCTGATTTAAATTCTTTAAACGCTTTATAACAGGAAGAAATAGAAGGCCAAAGTAGAAAGAATATCCACCATATCCTCGTGAATATAAGCGGGATTTTTTGGTACTTAGTTTTGAACTTTTATATTTAATACAAATGTCAAAAACAATTTATACACATTTGAAGAATAGGCGCGTTCATGAAACAGAGATATCGGAGATTTTGCTCCGTCAAAAGCTACGCAAGTGAATCCAAACATTTTTTTCCTCAGTATTTTGACAACCAAACTTAGATTTTTTGCTGAGGAATCCTATTCAGACAACTGAGATTTCTGAGGTCCTACGATATCTCCTTTTCCCGAACACAACACGCCTAATATTACAAAATATTTTTTTACAAAATTTGTTTTCTTTTTTTTTTTCTGAAATTCAAAAAACTTTCACTTGAACTAACAACTGTCTTCTAAATTAAATTTCCTATAAAGGTGGAGCTGTATGCGCACATTTCGTTTTTTAAAGCAGAATAATTCGAGAAGAATCGTTCGATCTTAACGATTTTGGGTTTGATGGATTTGTATTCACCCAAGGAAGGACACTATGGAGGAATATTCCGGAAATTTCCAGATGTCAAAGCGACAGATGTCAAAGTGACAGATATCAAAGTGACAGGTCAGATGTCAAAGCAGCATTTGTCAAAGTGACAGCTGTCAAAGCGATATATGTCAAAAAGGTCAAAGAGGCAGGTGTCAAAGTGACAGATGTCAAAGATAAGTCAAAGTGACAAATGTGTCAAAGTGACAGATGTCATAGTGACAGATGTCAAAGTGACAGATGTAAAAGTGACAGATGTCAAAATGACAGATTTCAAAGTGACAGATGTCAAAGTGATAGATGCCAAAGTGACAGATGTCAAAATGACAGATGTCATAATGACAGAATGTTAAAGTGACACATGTTAAAGTGACAGCTGTCAAAGTGACATCGAGAACTCGACCGAGAAATGGATTTGATCGAGTCGTATTGAGTCAAGATGTCCAATGAATTGAAGCAAGCGTTCGATAACGGAAAAGGTGGCATTTCCTTCCTTGATGCTTTCAGGGAAATTGGAACTTTTTTTTCAGTTTTCAGTTATTTTTACTACGATTCGTACGAGATTGATTTGGTATTGGCCTCTTAAGGGATTGATTCTACTTTGAAAGAAGGGGGTCGAACCGTTCTGCATTGAAATTGCCATTAAATCTACAAGTGAATTAACAACCTATACATATGCAACATTTCAAAGAAGTCTGCGATGGCGAAAATATTGCAGCAATGTAACATTACCACCTACGACAAGTACCCAATGGCTGACAAACGTGCATGGGAAGCCCTGAATTGCATGTTGAAAGATATAGGAAATGATGAAAGACATTTCAGTGGCGAATTAATTATGCTGTCAGGTTATTTTTTGCCTGTCATTTCATCATAAAACCAGATAGGTGAATTAAACACTTGCCCGAGGGCGTCAGCCTCGAGTTCTCATGGCAGAGTGGAAATTGTTGGCGATTTGCAATGGCGTTATTCCAGTGGACTTAGTGACCGGCTTGATTGAATTTCCACCAAATTTTTGCCATAATTAGCTGAGGGCGAGAGCGATTTTGGCTGCTAAAAACTAGGATGTCGATTATTTGAATTTCGTCAGTTGAAATCAAATCGCCATAAAAGTTACAAATCCATCGAATCTTTGATGAATGAGAACGAAGCCACAAACTATATCATGAAATTTGCCATTCGAGTAACCTGACATTCGTATTTACGCGTCTTCAGTATCTCGTGCGTCTCGCTTTCGCTATGAGAATTAATAAGTTGCAAGGACAATTGCGTGATGTTTGTGGCTTTAATCTTCAATACCCATTTTTCCTACATGGTCAATTGTATGTGGTGTGCTCACATCCCGCTTTGTACGTGTACCCGGCCGAGAATAGAACGAAAAAACGTTGTTTACCATAAAGAACTTCAGTAAAAAAGCGGGTTGATACATCAATCACTGCGGCTTGATTGAAACACGTCGTCATTGTAATACTTCAGTTATTTCCATTGAATTTAATAGAACTTTTGAATACAGAATTTGAATTGACCGAATTAAGTACATGAAGCAGCATGTGCCAGGCTAAGAATTATTGTTTTTATAACATTAACAATTTGGGCGCTGGGTCAGCTAGTATATAATACAATTGAAGGGCTTATTTGAATAACATGATAAGCCACACTTTTTCAAAAACACCGTTTTTTAGCTAAATCTATTGGTACATACATAGTATATCTACATACACTTTTAATCTTATGGCTATTTCCCGAGAAAGGCCGTTGTTATTCACTAGAGTGACTTTTTCAATTGAGACTTTTCATTGAATTTTTCAGTAGTAACGTGATAAGCCACAAGTGTAAATTTTTATAAAAAAAATGAGTTTTCTAGAAGAATCCATCGATAGCGAAAATTTTTCGGAAGATTGCGATGACAGTATTGTTGATGCTGATTTTATCATCAGAAATTGCTGAGGTATGTGCGATATTATTGTTTTTGTGGCTTATCATGTTATCACGCTCAAATTATTTGATTCTTTTTGTCTTAACTTAAAATGCTATTATCTCGAGATTTTGAAAATGTGGCTTATCATACTATTGCACTAAGCCCTTCAATTATGTATTCCGAAAGATCATATAGTTTTGATATTGCTTTCTAGTCCGAGAGCTAGTGAACATTTACCCAAAGTGTTTTATACCGCTTCAAATTTTGTGGCCATGTCGTTTGTATCAGTGCAAGCTACATTTCATCGGTGTGGCAGCGATATCGCGGCCACTCCTTTAAAATAGCTTTATACGGCTCCAAATTTTCATCACTAAAGCCTTGTGCCTATACTAACTAGAATCCATCGATCTGGCAGCGATACCGTGGACCTAACACCAGTAAATATCATATCAAATGCACTTTCAAAATGCATTTTTGTGCCAGCTCTCGTGATATTCGTTTCAAGAGTTCGAAAATTTACAAAGCAAACAGAAAAGTTATTATTATTTTTGTCTGCACTTAACAATAATGAATTTATTTGGACTGGCTTTCGAACGAAACCATTCATGCAAACGAAATTATTTACAGGTTATTCAAAAGCAATATAGATTTGGAAATTGAATTTCTATACATCCTGTCTTTAACACTGTAAAACTTTATTTAAAATATCTTTCTAACCTAAATATTTTGTGGTGGTATACATAGGTAGGAACCTGATGTGTTTTAATTTTGTCGGAAGGATTAACGCACAAAAGTATAACTTTACATAATATTATAACTTGAGTTTTAAACCTGAAACATGCACACATCCTTTGCTCTCAAACATACCTACTAGTATTCTGATTCTCTGTCTTGTTTAGCATATTATATATTTTCTAATGCAACACATTACAACAATTCATTATTTCGATAAAACCACTTTTGTAATTTATTCAACCCTCCATCAGTTCCCATGTAAAATATGTCGTCGAAAATTTGCCTTTCAAATGTCACCTGCACTTTAATTAATGCCATGGCCATAGGAACAAAGGTAGCAAAACCAACAATCGTAAGTAGAATTACAAGAATTCCAATCCAGCATCATCGGTCACCGTTCGCCCGGTGTCGGTTGGTCGGGCTGGCCGACCGCCCGGCCGCACCGCAATGTAGGTACCACTGAAAGCGTTTTCACCAAAAACTTTCGTTTCGAAAATAAACATATAAGCATGCTGGAAAACCGCATTGCCCCTTACATTTCGTCCTTGTTTTGTTCCCTCTCGTCCTTGACAGAGACCTACCAATAATACATACATAAAACATGCAGCAGAAACAGAAACGTAGCTGTAGGAAGGGCCCAGAGCATGCGGTAGACCAAGCTAAAGGGTAATGAAAATTCACGAACTTTTCTGATTGGTGGCATATGTGTTAACATGCTCGTCAACCTGCTGCTGCTCCAGCTCCTGCTGCACAGTTGCATCATGTTTGTCTAGAGAAGACGATGGCTTGAAGCTGGGAGGGTGACTGGAGAGCGGAGACCCAACCGAAGCTGCAGGGAGCACATTCGTCGACACATTGTTGGCATGTCAAAGGGACGACTGACAGTTTGTTGTAATTGAGTGTCATGCTGTTTTTGTTGTTATTGCGTGTGTGTATGTGTGTGTATACCGCTGGATGACAGCCGACTTCCTGTCACACCTTTGACTAATGAAGTCAAAGCAATATTTGCATATTCAGGAAATTTGCAAATTCCCAAGGCATTCACAATAGATGCCTCTGCAAGCATAAGAGAGTGTGTTGTGTGTTTTTATAGATAGGTACGAGTATATGTATACATTTACAGCTTGGATTGCATTTAGTTGGCGCAAGTCTTCTGAGTCTGAGTAAGTGTCCTGATATGTTACTGTGAATTTGTTCAGAGCCACACTTTACTCGAGCATTATTGTTGTTACATGTGAGTTCAGGCTATTTGGCATATAATAGTTGACTTTAGACAGTTTAAGCCTTAAAGTTATAAAGTCCTTTTGATGGCCTGCGGGAACCTGAGTGCACTTTGCGTTTTTGTGGGATAGTAACATGGTAGAATGGTAGCATGGATAAAACACTATGTCATAAACCTTTTTAATTTCACTCAAATTTATGAAGTGATTTGTAAGTGTAAGGTCATTCGAGTGTGTGTGATGGATTTTTGTTTTTCTGTTTTTTTTTTTTTGTTCTAGTATTTTCCGTAGTTGTCCTATAAAAAATGCGTTTTATGACATTTTAAAGAAGAGGCAAAACAAAAATTTTAAGTAGGTGTAACCAC
Organism: Melangyna quadrimaculata; assembly: GCA_949320155.1. Lineage (NCBI taxonomy): Eukaryota > Metazoa > Arthropoda > Insecta > Diptera > Syrphidae > Melangyna > Melangyna quadrimaculata. The sequence goes on from OX439483.1 coordinate 386,610,717, forward strand.
TTACTGAAACAAATACCTTGACCATTTGTTTGATTTTTGAAAAATAATGAGTTTGTTTACCTTACAACGGCCGCAGGGTCTGAAAATATAATTTTGAAAAATTTCCCAGAACAAATGTCACTTGTTTGTATATCCTCTAAAAGATCCATCATACGCATTTTGAATAGCTAAAATAATATATATAATATATTAGTCATTCCTATTACACAAAACTTTTTTTTTTTTAAATTATTAGGTAGGTAAGGTATACATTATTAATTATTTTGAATTTAAAAAAAAAAAATTGGGCTTATAAGGGGGTTTTACTTTTAAAGGGTTTGAATTTTTATTTTATATTAAATATTATTATTTAAAATTTAATTATTACTATTTATTATTTTAATCGAAATTAAAAAAAAATCTATCATATTCTTATTTTCGTGAATACAAGCTGGTCTTACTATACTAAGTTTGTAACTTTATATCAAATACTTATTTATAAATATTTTTAGTATTGATTTATATATTTTTACAAATTATATTCCTTTTTTTTTTTTAGACAAATCTTGTTTTTTTTTGGCGTCAATTGTAAACTTTTTGTCTAAATTTAATTTCCTTAGTTTCAAAAAAAAAAAAAAAAAAAAAAAAAAAAAAAAAAATCGGAGCAAGTTCCCCGGGTTCTTGAAGAATGCACTTTTTGGGGCTAATAAGCCTTCATGAAGGCACTTGTGCACTATTTATAGTGTTTTATGGGAACCACTCATTTCTTTTGATTTTTTTACGACCAAAAATAACCGTGCCGGTCATACGGCTAATACGATGGTTATTTAAAAAATGGGCACGACTGGATCGCACGAACTTGCTCTCGTAGCTAACTTTAACGTTGCTAGAAATTGATTGTGTACAAGTACATGTATTGGTTCCAAATTATTATGATTTGAATGAATTATTATTACAAATTACTATTGTTATTTTAATGGCTTTAAAAGTAAAAGCTCAAAATAAAGTATGCTTTCTGATTTGTTTGATAAATATGAATTTATGAAAAAAAAAAATCTGGTGTGCCAATATCCAGTATATAATAAAATACAATTTTAAACACAAAATAAAAAAAAAATATTTACTAGCCTGTTTTTGAGATAATGAACTTTCAAAAAAAAAGTTCAAAGTTTTTTAAAAAAATCCAAAAATTATTTTTTTTTGAAAATTTGTCTATGCAAAATTGTTGTATTCTTAAATAAAAAAAAAAATTACTAGCCCGTTTTCAAGATATTGAATTTTCAAAAAAAAAAATTCAAATTATTTTTTAAAAATCCAAAAATTATTTTTTTGAAAATTTGTTTACGCTAAATTGTTGAATTTTTAAATAAAAAAAATATTTAGTTGCCCGTTTTCAAGATATTGAATTTTCAAAAAAAAATCAAAATTTTTAAAAAATCGGTTCTATGATAGGAACAGTTAATAACCGTTGTTGGTAAATTTTTTTTATCAAAATATTGACCATATCTTTAGTAGTAAACGCACATATTTTTATCAAAAATCTTGGCGAAGTTTTTGAGAAAAATAAGTTTTTCTTAACGGTTTTTCAACATTTGTATGGAAGGTAACTTTATTTTTGAATTTAGAAACATGATTTTTTTAAGGTATTCTACAAAATAAAAAATATTGTTTTACACCTAGTTTTAAAAATATTGACCAAGTTGTTATTATTATTTCACTTTTTTGGTGACCATTTCGTTATTGGTTCCAAAAAATCAATGCCTCAGGACGCCTCATTAACCTTCGTTCTATACTCTGTCTATTAAATATGTACAGTACAGTGTACAGGGAAGATAGAAATTTTGTATCTCACTCTAACTGCAAGGGAATCCCATTTAGCTGTGTGAAAAAAATAATTGTCAAGGGTTTCCGTACTGCATAGTATAAAAATGCCAAAAGCTCAGAAGGGCTGCCATCTATGCTTTATTATTTAGTTTAAAACAAAGAAATTCTTTTTACAAAAATCATTAACTGATTTCTTAAAATGCAAATTCCAAAATCTAGAATCAAAAATAATTATATCTCGGATATGAAAATTACGAAATTCAAAATCTTGAATGTGAAAATTTGTGTCTAAGAAAGGCAACAACAATTCTTACTAAAGAGCTCAATTGTTGTTGTCAGAGCGAAACACATCTGCACCTTCCAAATTAATATTTAATATTAAAAAGTGCACTTAACAAAAAACAAAAACAATTTTTTCTAAACAGTTTATCTTACACAGCACTAAAAAATAAATTTGAGCATTTAATTTTTTCGTTTTACAACCAGAAATGAAATCAATTATAAATAAACGGACTATATCAATACTTAACATTAATACAAATTGCCAAACCGTACGCGCTCGAAAATCCACTCAAATAAACTCTTTTTCTTATTTCAATTAGCCAAATACTTTTTTTTGGCTTCTAATTTTTTTCCAAACTACCAAGAAAAAACCAAATCTATGAAACAAAAAAAAAAAATCAAACGGTAACAATTTTGTCTTCAAGTATCCTTAAAAGCGTAGAAAAAGCTTCCATCCCGAAAGCTCCCTTATAAAATACAAAGAAAAATATGCATTTGTAAGCATTACCAATTTACCATTGCCACAGTAACTCTGATTTGATGTGCTTGTTTTTGGCACACACAAAGAGAAAAGTTAACGAGGATACGATCAGTACAGCTCCATCCGTTCTAAAGGCATGTCAATGGCATAGTGGGGTGCACGCTTGATAATACGAGAAAATGCACATAAAGACCGTGGTCATTTAAGGGGATTTGAGATATATTTATATGCAGCATCAGGCACCCTTTGGAGAATGAAAGCCCTCCCATAAGGCCTGTACTGCGCATATTTATTGGACACAGTATAGCCAAGCCAATACTATTTTAGTGAACAAAGTTTTTACCTTGAGTGACGAACAATTTCAATCGGTCAGCAAAACAAGAATAACCAACATTCTAAGAAATAATGGGTACCCAGCTGCGGCTATACGGGCCTTGATTTCAAAATACAGCCAAAAAATCCCCCACCCAAAAATTGAGCAATTTACAGATGGATTTTTCAGCAGTGTTGTCTATGTGCTAAATTTTACCGAGAACTTTAAGGAAATGGTCACCAAAAAAGTGAAAGATGTTCCTTTGGTTTGCAAGTCCAACAAGACACTATAGCTCATCTGTTCACCAAGCTAAAGGTGAAACCTGATAAGGATTAATATACGGATGTAGTATACAAAATCGATTGTATGGGGAAAACCGACGAATCCTGCAATTTGTCCTTAATTGGAACGACAAATTTCAAATCATAGGTCCAATATCAACAAAAAAAAAATCCTTCAATAACTGCACTCGCTAGTCATGCAATCGAATATGACCATTCTCCTGGATTTTTAAGGTGTCAAAGTTCTTCAAACGGAAAAGCATACCCCAAAGCGATACACTCTTGAAACGCTTCATATTATAAACAACAAAAACAACATGAATCGAAAGCAAGACACACAGAATATTTCAGCGGTATACTGCTCACTAATTTCATCATAACAGCTAGCCGCCTTCTTATCTTTATATTTATATATTTTTTTTTAGTTGCAGACTAAACTTCTTTATCAGAAGAGCTTATAAATTATTTTTCATTATTAATAATTTGTTGTCAAATTAATAATTTTTATAAATTATGTAAATTTATTGTTTATATTTCTCAAAGTCTAAGTTCAACTTTCATTGTTATTTTTGTTGCTAACATTGTGATAAACTATTTGTATTTTTTATGTAATAAAGAACACAGCAACCCCTGTCGAAACGTCGGGAAAAGGTAATGCTAGAATTCGTGTTTCATTACTAAAATTATTGTGACCAAAAAAGCCGACGGAAAAATATATTTTCCACTCAACATTAATCTTATCAAATTGGTCAATAAATTAATTTCTTCATATAGTATCTATCGCAAGTAGAAAGTAGTGTAGAAGGAAGGGTTCTTTTAAATAACTTTTCGCAAAAATGCTTATTAATGCTGTCTTTAGTAGAACTTTCTTTAGTTTTTGATTTTCTCTAAAATGATTTATTCATTTTTACATTTTAACATTGAAAATGTTTATAGGCTCGTTTTTCACAAATTATGTTTGGTGATTGGTGTTACCAAAATGAATAAAGTACAAATGAACACAAATGAAAATGAACTTTGGCGTAGTAGGTGCATTTTGCGAAAAATTTGGTTGGTGTTACCACAGAAGCTACCAACAAAATTAAAATGAACATATCTTTGTAAGCGATGAACAGGGCGCTGCAGCGTAGCGCAGGGTTCGGACTTGAGTAATCGCAAATCGCAGTAAATTGAAACAAAAATCGCAGTGAAACCAAATTTTTCGCAGTAGAATTATAGTTTTGTTTTTAATGATTAATTAAATTAAATTTCAGCATTTTTGTTAACAGAAACAAAAAACTGAGGGGCAAAATCGTAGATAAGGGATCGCATTTCTCATGTATTCTGAAAGATTTTGCAAAATAAATTCTTCTACGACATTTTTCTGCTCTTTCAAAGACCACAAAAACTTAACAATGTCCTCTGGATTCAATGCACTTTTATCATATCGTAAAAATTTTCTCCATTTATCATTAATTATTTCAACAGCTATTCTATTGAATTTTATTTTCATTTTCAAAGCTGAAGCTAGATCCTAGATAGATTCTAGATATCTAGATAGATTCTAGATATCCTTCTTGAATATTTTTCGTATGAAGATATTCAAGAATCTTTCTATATACATTTTAATAAAAATCTAGGTTGAATTTGTTTGCAAAGCGTATCTAATATAATTATTCAAAATATTTGTTTCTACTTCAAAAAGGTTCCCGTCTAATAAACTGCGCTCATGTTTTTAAAAACTACGCCCAAAAAAAATTCTAAAGACAGGAACATGATAGCCTTCGTCTAGAAGATCAACTTTCTTACTAATAAACTCTTTCTTTATAAAATCGTTAAGCCATTTTAAAATGTGTTTCTTAACATTAATTGCATAAAGAAAATGTGATACGATTTTCTCCGATTGGACAAATTTTGTATTCATGTTATTTATTGAACCGAGAATAGAATAATCGCAGTAGATTGTAAGAAAAGCGCAGTGGTGCAGTAGATTTGCAAATTTAGGAAAAGCCCAGTAGATCTACTGCTTTCGCAGTAAAGTCCGAACGCTGGCGTAGCGTATCGAATTGGTGGTTGGGTGGTGTCTTGGGTGCTTGTGCAATTTGCTTGTGCTACCAAAAAAGAAAGAAGAGAATGAAAGAATGAAAAATAAACGATGACAGAAATAATGAGCTATATGTTTGTAGGTCTTTAATTGGCAGATGCAGACTGCAGAGCACAACTACAAAAGAGTATTGAACACAGTGCGTGTTTATTTGTTTAAAGAGTGTTGTGGGTAGGAAAGGAATAGATGATACCACAAACCATAGTAGAATTTACAAAAGTTTTGAACCTATTTATTATTATGTATACATGTAATAATAAATTTAAAATAACTTTTTCGCAAAAACAAGTAACTATTCTACAAAAAAAATAATAACTTTTTTACAAAAAAAGTTAATAACTTATTTACAAAAAAAATTAACTTTTTTACAAGAAAAAAATAACTTTTTTACATGAAAAAACTTTTTTACAAAAAAAAATTAACTGTTTAATAAAACAAAATTACTTTTTTACAAAAAAAATAGCTTTTCTACAAAAAAAAAATTAACTGTTTTATAAAAAAAAACAACATAACAAAACAATTAACTATTTTACAAAAATTTGTATTACTTTTTTTTAAATTAATTGAAATTGAACCCCTTGGAAACCGAAAGCTTTTTTTAGTTTGTCAACTAAATAAAATTTTATACATATTTGCGCTCAGCCCTGACTAACATAATATGTTCGATGGGCGCCTTTGTGGTCCTGCAACCAACTAGTCTCCAATATTAAGATTTTTGTTGTTGTTCATTCAAAACCTTCAATGTTAAATATATGACGGAGCGAAAACTATGCAGCCTAACTGCAAGTGTTATCACGAGAAAACAACTTTGGATTAAGATTAAGAACTCATAAAAAAAGTAGTTTCAGTAATTTTTAATTCTATCAAGAAGTAGAAGACAAAAAATCATCTTGTTTTCAGTTTTTGATTAGGAATTAAATCGAGCAACGAATTTAAAAAAACAATATATATATATAAATTTACAGTTCTGAAAAATTACACTTTACACTATTTTTTATGTTTTGTTTTCCAAATTTTTAGTTCAAAACCCATTTTTTCAAAAACTATGCATAGATTTCACTTGATTTAAAAACTGCCTAATAAAACAAAGTATTGGCTTTAAATGAATACATAAAACTTAATTGTAACAGTTACCGTTATTTTTTAATTTTTTTTTATTTTTAGTAGTTTTTTTTTAAAATTGCCCCTCCCACCCAAACGGGGGGAGATAGACCCCCCCTCCTGTAGTAAAAAAATGCTTGTATTTAACGGTTCTACAAAAAACCGTTATTATTTCTTGGCGCCTGAGTTATCGTACTCGTGCCTAGGGATGACTAGAATTTGTATGCAAACTTAACAATGTTGTACAAATTCATTCTAAAAATGTGATTGAGTGAATAGTCGTGTCGATATTTGCCGCATAAAATTGAAAAGTTGATACAAAATTTTACAAATTTGTAAAATAAAACCCACGCACTTATTGACTTCTTGACTTAAACCTTAAACCTCCACCGATAAGGTATAAGATAATGTTAAAAAAAAATTGTTGATTAATTTCACAAGAGCAAAACGAATTAATATAAAATAAATTCAAAAAAAAATAAATTGTGTGGCACAACGGCTCATGAAGAACCAGGGCCTAGTGACTAACAACTCGCAACCATTCCTGTGTGCACCTTTCGACAGGAATGGAAGGGACCTACAATTGTATGCCGAATCCGAACGGCTAGACGAGAAGCACTTATTCGTGACAACTGATACTCTTGGAGGATTTGTCAATTCCTCGCAAGAGGCAGTAGCCCTGAAAAAAACATTTTAGTTTTTAGGTGGACGAGGCTTGGAAGCGAACCCAGACCTCCAGCGTGAGAGTTGAATGCACTAACCATTACGCTACGGGCTACTACGGGCATTTTCAAACTTGTTTTGAATTATACCTGGTCTATTAGGCCCTAACAAAACAATAAAAAAAATTTGCGCAGTTGCTTTTGGTTTATTTGTTATTTTCTTCAAACAAATAGTCTTTTGAGTTTTGAGCCAACTTTCAATCACTTGATTAAGTGAAAACAAAAACTAAAATAGATATTTTTTTTTAATTTAAAGCAAATGCTGAAACTGTTTTCCACCCATTCTAATACAGGTTCTGCACCTCCGAATAAATGAAATTCTTATAATAATCTGGGTAATTTTTGCTCAGCATCTTATAATGCAGCTGCCTCCCCAAGATTTCTCATCACCTCTAAGGACCTGATGGGCTTTCTGTTCACGATTTTCTTAATGCAGCCCCAATAAAACAATCAAGTTGATTTAGGTCCGGTGAATGGGGTGGCCATAAAATTGGTCCCAGACCTCATATCCATCTGCCTGTATATCTGTCATATTTGTAATGCAGCGGCTTTCACAAGATTCCATACCTGCTCTGAGAAGCTGATCGGCTTGCTGTATTCGATTTATTTAATGCACCTCTTATAAAAAAATTAATTTGGTAATAACCACTACCAAAATATTTGATGGTTTTTTAAAAGACCAATTGAAGAGGTATAATTCAAAACAAACTCGAAAATGTAGCCGTTTTTTTTGCACTTTGTTTACATTTTTGGTAATGTTGCACTCGGCCCTAGAAGTTAAAAGCTTGGATTTATCAGTAGGACAACATTATTAAGACAGGCAATCAATCAAAAATCTATCATGTTCAACGCATAGTATTATTTTCACGTTTACTGTGCTAATTTTTAAAACTTTTGTTTTTGCTAAATTGGCTCTAGTATTGCAGATTTTTACAAATAACTTGCTATTGGTTCTAGATACAATACTAAACTATACCATTTTGAAATCCGCATTCGACACGCATATTTTAAAATAGTTGGCCACTTAGGTATTCATGCATTTTTTCATACCAAAGATGATTTAACTTTTTCAAAAATTATTTTCTTTCAAATTTTGCATCGAAAATCAAAGTTCAATCATTTTTTTCTCTAATAATTCCAACAGTTATTATAATTTTTTTCTTCCAATGTTTTGGCACAAACAATGTTAAATATTACTACGAAAAAAAAACAGTAGAATTCATTCACTCGTAGTCGTGGTAATCAAAAACGTAAAGTAACGCATACAAAATGCACTGAGCAAAAAAATGCACATATCTTTTCTTGTGGTTGGGATAGACTTTTTTTTATTAGTTTTCAGGGCGGTCATAAAGTCTACTATGAGGCATTCCAAGGTTATCCATTATTTAATGGACACCCTCTTTATATATCTGCTAAAAAATTTTAAAGTATCTAGCTAAAAAGAAGTTTTTGATAAATCCAATATTTTAAAAACAAATTAATGTTTTTTTTTTGATAATATGTACAAAATATATTTTTGAACAATTTCTAGAATAATTGAAAAAAACTTCGTTCTTAACCGAATATAAAGGTATTTACCATATAAATGTTGAAAATACGATAAGAAAAATCTTATTTATCTAATGCCAATAATTTTAATTTGTATCTGTTTTTTTGACAAGAAAGTTAAAATCTCATATAATTTTAATTTTTAAAATTTTAAATTTATGTACCTTTGCAAGCTATGGAGAACTTTTTATCGTTTTTTGTTTGGTACATATGTAGGTACATAATTCTATTTTGTCTGCTTATTTATATACATATTTTAACATTTCTTATCACATTTGATTTATGTTGTGACCACCATGTGTTTTTTTTGTAAACTAAAATTATCGTTTAATGTTGGAAAAAAAAATAAATCAAGAAGTGAATCACAGGAGTTCTGATTTTTCGAATAAAATATTCTATTTTTAGAATATTAATTTAAGATGAATCTTATTCAACAACAACAACAGTTACTTTTATTTTCTCAGAAATTTTATTGGATATGCAGTGTTTGTTATCGGATTGGAAGATGAAAACATGGGCATGGGGATGTCAGGTTCCTAGGTATAGGTTTCTACTAACAATATAATATGATAAAACATTAAGCTTACTGCGGCATTGTACGTCTTCGTTGCCCAGTTAAATTAGACTTAAAACAAATTCCGAAAATGCTGAATTTTTGGTGGATACTGGACAGCCTCATAATTATTTTATGTCTGTAAGCATTTCTTAACAGGTATATTAAATTTGGAACAGTTAAATAATAAACTTACATTTTACCTTTTGTATTTCTTCTCAAAAATAATAATTTAAAATACGGGTTTTTAATTATTTTATTTTAATTGTCTATATATTTCCCCATCTTCAGAGTAAAAATAGGTATTTAAAAGTAAGTCCTCAAAAATATAAATAGATCAATTAAGTAGGTATCCAAAATAATTAAAAATTTAGTTTTAAATGATTTTTTTCAAGAAGAAGTCTCTAACGGAGGTTAAATATTATTAAAAAAAAATTAATTATTATTTATATACATAATTTTGTACGTTTTCCATATATATGCATAAAGTTGTATAAACTACTTTTAAGGAACAAAGTTCAAAGTACCATTCTAGTTTTTATTTTTGATCACTTCAAAAAAATATAGATTCATTTTTCTTTTTAAAACCAATGGTTGTGGTATCATCTAGGTATAACAAATAGACAAAAATGTAAAGCGGTCAGATAAAATAGAAACCAAAAACAAAACTTTTTTTGACATCAAATTTAAAATCTCAACATAAAAAAAAAAATATATATATATAAAAACCGTCGCACCACTTCAGTTCTAACTGTTTGGTGTTTATAGAGTTTTAATGTAATTCTATTTTACAATCCATTGCACTGCATCAGCCAGCATTGTTATTTCGATTAAATTGCCCAAACTTTTTTATGGCGCCCGGCTTCTTCAAACTAAAAAAAAAAAAAAAATAAAAACTATTCCAGGATGCTGACTAAACTTGCCGTCGCTGATGCCGTATTATAGAGTTTAAATAATTCATGCAAAGGACTTTGGTTGGGTTGTAGTTGTAGTTGAAGGGGTGTGGAAACAATATTGTTAAATAAAACTTAACTAAAAAAAAAGAAACAAATAAAGTGCACATCTGTGTTGTACGAACTTGCGTCCATCAGTTTTTTAGCCATAGTGATGCTCTTAATTATAATATAATTTATAATTGAAGGCCCATATGTCAAAGCAAGACCTTGTGACGCATGGCCTTATATGTCACGGCATCACATGCATTACACAAGAGCTATGGTACCTATAGACTCATTTATTGAACTTCTTTCTAATAAGTCAATTTCTTTCTAATAAGGAGACAGTTTTAAGCAGACTAAGGCTGTCATTATTTAGGCCAGAATTAAGATTCCGATAGAAATGACGAGTAAAAATTGCACTTTTTTGTGTGTTTGAATCCTTAACTTGCCTTTATTAAACTGTGATAAAAATATATATATATTTAACGGTGTATGTGTATGAGTATTGTGATGGTGTTACAAAACTTATCGGAACATTTAGTGGGTAGATAGTCACACGAAAACTTTTATTCTACTGCAAAAAAAAAAGAAGACACATAAACGAGACCGGACAACAATTTAAATTTACATTATTTGTTTTGTTGAGAGAAGATAGCTGTGAAAAAATTCATTTCTGTGCTACTTTTATCGATGTGTAAGTATTTGTACTAAAATGTAAATTTTATAACAAACATTTTTTTAGGTGAAGGTAGGAAGGTAGGTGACATAATAAACAGGGTGTTCAAAATACAAATTTCTTTTTTAGAAATGCAATCAAATAAACAAAATTAAATTTTTTCCATGTACATGGCCATGTATTATTACTTGATTAGTAAGAGAAAACATTCCTATTAATTATGGAACATAACGTCAAGTGGCTGCCTCGGCTGGCTTCGCAGTAGCGCATTCTGTCACTCCAATTTTCCAAGACCTTGTTGATGGTTTCGGGCAGTAGCACACGGATTGCATGGTTCATATTGGCCTTAAGTGATTGAATCGCTTCCGGATTGTTGGTTTAACATCGGTCCTTCACGATTCCTCGCAAAAAAAGTCCAAATGGGTCAACTCGCAGCTTTTCATTTCTATTTGCGATTTTGTGTTTCATCAAATAGTGGGTGTAATCGAGATGGTGTATTTCGTGAACTAAGCATGCTAGACATTTTGTATAAAAGCTCCAAATCAGCAGTTTTTTGCATTAAGAATATGCTAAGTCCAAATTTTGAAGACCTTATTTTTCAGAAATAACATAAATTTGACTTAACAGAACTAAGCATGCAGTAAGAATTTTCAGTAAGGCCCCGAATTTGCAGTTCTCTTGCAATGTTTTTTTGCACACGTTGGGCAACCTCAAAATTTGGTCTGGGCGGAAAAAAAAGTAACGATGAAGTGCTTGTTTTACCTTCTCGTGTTGATCTCCGAACATTTACAAATGATAGTATGCTAAAATTTTGAGTGCGAAATGCTTAGCATATTCTAGAATAGGTAACGGAGGTAAGCATTGTTCCTAACTGATCCGCCGGCAATGATTGGTTTCTGAAATGTAAAGAAACGAAAGTGAATGTCTTCAAAATGCAAGATTCCCACAATTCTGGATACAAGATGAACTTCTTAGGATTTGTGAAGTTAGATGGTTGGGTTCCAGGAAGTTTCAGTTGCAAACTAGTAACACTATACTACTCTATTTCGGAAAGTCACCTTGAAGCTATCGGGAATCTGGAGTTGGAAGCAGCTCTTAAACACTTAATTGACTAGTATTGACTAGAATTTAGATGAAAGTATTGTGAAAGCTTGGTTCAAGACTAGAATACATCGTTGCTACACCATCATACAGTGCTATGCCCACACGGAACTCTGTTCTGCCGAGGAGAAAAAGCTTTTAATAACCGTCTGATTGCTGTTTCTGATAGTTCACTATGCATAGACATGATAGCGGTAATGAGAGACTTGAATGCTAAGGTTGGCAACAGTGATGCCAGACTTTTGCAGTTGGGCATGCCCACACAAATGAACGAAAATGCCCTTTTCGTTCACGCAGCTTTCGACAAATGCCCACGATGTTGCACACGAAATTATGTATGCAAAAAAACACAAATTATAGTAAAAATATAGTAAGCCTTTTCATTTTATTGAGTTCCAATATTAAACTAATCATTTTTAAAGATTTTTTTGTTTTTTTTTTATAATTCTATGGGTACATTAACATAATGTTTTATACTAAAAACTAAGGCATTTGGACAACTGGAAACGTTTCTTGCTTCCCTTTTCTTCAGACATTTTACTATATTAGGAATTCCAAAAACATTAGAACAAAATAATAATTAACAATATTTACCAACCAACCAAACTCCTTAACAGAAAAATACAAGAGCGATCCACGCATCCGTGCAATGAGAAATAATCTACGACAACAAAACAACTTAACAGTTCACTTAACAATTTTTGACGTTTGGAAAATTGAAAATGAGTGCATTCAGTAAACAAATTGAAATGGGTTGCTTCAAAGTTTAAAAGTTTGAACAATTATGGAAGAATGGATGCATGAAAATGCTAAAATATTTTATAAAAATATTTTATAATAAATATTTTATAAAAAGTATTGAAACATGGAAGTGCCCTTTTTTGTACTGAGAGTCATCAAGATGATCTTTCGCCCTATTAGCTGAAAGTAAAGTTATCAAGATGATCTTTCGCCCTATTAGCTGAAAGTAAAGTTGCAAGGAAGAATTAATGCTTGAGTTTCCCAAGAAGCTTGGGAAAAGATCCAAAAAAGACAAAATCTCAAAAGATGATCTTTCGCCCTATTAGCTGAAAGTAAAGTTGCAAGGAAGAATTAATGCTTGAGTTTCCCAAGAAGCTTGGGAAAAGATCCAAAAAAGACAAAATCTCAAAACTCAAATCACAGCTACCCCAACATCAGAAAGAAACGAGCTAAAGTCTACTTATCACATAAAGATGAGAGAAGTTGACAGTATCGTGTGACGTGACAGGTGTAACTAAGTTAACGCATTTGCTACAGAAGCAGAAGAAGCCGCAAGTAGATGCGACAGTTGGACCGTCTACAAAATTACCAAAGAGCTTACAGTTCTTCACAGCTCTAAGCAACACCTGGTAAAAGACACCCATGGATCCCCATAGAAATCCTTACCGCATTCAAAGCATTGAAGAAAAACAAAGCGGTTGGATTTGACGGTATTCCCACAGAGCTCTTACGCGCAACGCCAACTACATGGAGTGAGCTCCTTGACCCACTCGTTGGGAGAGTTTAGGAAACCGAGAGTTTTCCTGGTGAGTTGAAGAAACGAATGATTTTCAAGTGCTCACAAAAAGGATCCATTACGCAGTGCGAAAACTAGAGAGCAATGTCTGTAATAAAGGTAATAGCAAGGATCCTTCTGGAGCGAATAAAAGAACACCTCAAAGACACATTCGTCGCCAAACAAGTAGGATCATCATAGATGAATGCGTTGAACATCCATCAACACTTCTTATGCTGTTCATCGACTTCAAAAAGGCATTCGACAATGTCAAGAGAGAATTTATCTGACTTGCTTTGTGCAAGAGGGGTATCCAAAATAAATTGATTGTAAGGTATTACCAAGGCTACACATTATGATGGATCCAAATGTGGACAACGTATGCTTACTTACCTCTAGAATCATGGATCTCCATCAAATTACAATAAGGGTGGGGCGAGAAGCTGAAATTCTTCAAAATGCACACTTCAAAAAGCATTAACCTCGAAGTTTTCTTATCTATGGTAAAGTAAAGTAGATATTTCTGCACATAACCAGTAGAGATGGTAGAGAATTTTTAATATCTAAGGTGTACTGACTATACTGGTAACGGAGCAAAAGGAATAGTCAAAAATGTCTAAGTTCGGAATCCTGTCAAAAATATTGAAGAAACAACTTTATAAGCTTAAAGTTCAAACTACGACTGTACTGCTTCCAATGCTTCATTATGGAAGCAGGACTTGGATGTCGCACCTGCTGTCATAAAAATACTGCAAAACATTCGTAAACAGATGTCTGCGAAACATTTTGTGGATTTTCTGGCACAATTTTACCTGATGATAAACTTCATGCGAGAACAAGTCAAAAACCCATTGACTCTATCGTACAAAGACTTAAATGGCAGTGGATTGGGCATACACTTCAAAAAAACAACGAGTGCATTGCAGGCAAAGAGATGCAATGAAACTGGGATCATCTTACGTAGAGAGGCAGGCGAGTGGGTCGACCTATAGAAGTTCTTGACGAAGAACGATCAAAGCACAACTGGAGAAGAGATGTAGTGAGCTGAAATACAGCTCCAGAAACCGTTACACGATGGCGGATTTAAACTCGAGGTCAACCTTAAAATTCGGCGAGTTAACTTGATTTTAACTTTAATTTCGTCACTGGAAAACTGGTCTAAGTATTTTTAGCATTGTAAAACTGCTCCCAATATCTTCAGAGTAACCGTATCAATTAACAAACATTTTTTCTTTGTTTTCAACATTCAAAACATTAAAACCGAAATAATAAAAAAAAACAATTTTAAAAACACTTATGTACAATAGTTAGTTTTCTCCGTTTAAGTGTTTTGTTTCTTGTAATCTACATGCGAGAACACTCTTCTTTCTTTTTTTTGCAATCTATTAGTTGATATATTGTTATTAGTTCCCCCATGAAACTTGTGCCGTGGGCCTTGTGTCGTTAGTCTCACTGAGTTTCCATCTTCTTCATCTATAACATGTTCGTAGCCCTGGTTAATAGCGCTTCCACCGTTTGATCCATAGATTTGCTCAGCAAGACCACCGTTTGTGTTAAATACATCCTTTATGCTGATTCCTGCATCTGATGACCGACCACTTCGAACTAGTGGGGCTCCAACATTCGTGATATTAGTAGTAGTGATATCATACTCATTTTTGGCGCCCAGCGTTTGCAAAGCTGACTTTCCTTGGAGCTTGGAGGCGTTATAGGTTGTATTTTCTATTTCCACAGCATGCTTATCTATAAAAGCATCCTGTGATAAATGTTCGGACTTTTTCTTGCACTAGCTTAGCTCGGTAGAAGCTAAGATATGCGATATGGTTCCGAAACGATGGAATAACATAGCAAAAAATTGAATCAGCAAGATCAAAGCGAAGGAGAACACGAATACAAGACCAATAGGTTCTAATTGTAAGTATTCTTTTGATATGTGAACCTCTTGCGTTGATTCGTCATCTCATAAGTAATATTTGTACGAACACCAAAAGGCCATTTAACATGAATATTATTCTTGCTCAATTGCAGCATAAAAAAATTAACACAAATAGAGCATTTATCATGAAAAACACAAACACCGAAGAGTTACGTAGTTCTTTGAGATCAGATGCAATTCTTGCCTATTCCACTGGATCATTATCGATTGGATATTAATATTGATCAATCATATCTTTCCAAAATTGTATTTAAGCACTTGATAAAAAGTCGACTTCTCCTTTTCTTAGCTCGGGATCCTCAAGCCAGTAAGGATTTGTCAAGAAATCACGTTCTTGATGAGGTTCTCCAGAACTCTCCGATTCTGAATGTTCCGATTCGTCTCCAGAATTCTCAGCTACTGATGATAAATGATGATGGTCCTTCGAACTGGCTGTTGTTTCTTAATGATGGTATCTAGAGAATCTGTGGTATGCTTGAATTAAACTTGTTCTTCGGTTGTTTTTCCATGAGTACATAATGTACAACGGAATAAACCAGCCAGTGACATTTCCATGGATCCTTCTTCATCTATATTGTCACCGATTCTACCTTGAAGGAAACCAAGCAAGCTCTTTTGCTTCACCCTCTTTGTTGCCTCTTCTGCTGTCTTCTTGTCTGCTTCCATTTCTTTCTTGGTCTTCTTTGCCACAACTTCACGCGTTCCCCATGATAAGACATTCAAGTTGATGATAAGGAGCAAGATTGAATAGATTAGTCCAGCCGCTATACACCAAAACTCTTGCGGATGCAAGCATGCCGCTATGAAAAACGACCCATGGATATTAAGAAAATTGCTGAAGGACTTCCAACTTCATCCTCTTCCAACTGCAGACCTGTACCGACTCGCTGGACTTGTATAATATTTTGTTATACGGGTTAAATATTTTAAGGGTAATTGTGAGCAACCTAGTGGTACCATAAACTCAGAATCTAGTGGCGAAAATTGGTAACACATGTCTCCAGCTCTGCCAATAGTAAAAAGAAAATAAAGGAATTGTATGATTCCATATTAATATGCTCATCACTGTATCAACCTGTACTGCAAGGATCACCTTATACCCGCGGATGCGGAGCCAAGGAAGCTTTTAATATTTAGCGCAGCATTGAAATGTTAATGAGAAATTGTGCCGCTGGAGCTATAAACCTCCGGCATGATAATAGAGACTTAACCTGGAGGAATAAAAGCGGGAAGATTGTGTAACACAATTTGCATATAGTTCTATGTTTTCTGCTCTCTTACTTAACAAAGAGTTTGCCAGAATGAACGTTCTATATCACAATCACACAGCCAGATTTAGATATTCTGACGTGAATTTGTCTTTTGCTAACAAACATTCCATCGTTCACTGTGTGGGTATATAAAATGCCTTCCTACTTAGCTACATATCAGGTGAAGTAAGTTATTATTGTAGGTACCTTAGGAAATTTGCATGGTACATCTGTCCCAACAGGGAGTGAGATATCTATATATAGGTAGAGAAGGGTATAAACAGAGTATCAACTGATGCGCGATTTCCCTCATTGTCGTTACAAGAATGACAATACAACAATTTCCCTTGATTAAATAATGTAATTTAAGATTCTCGTCTAATTATCCCCTCAAGATTTTATTTAATTAAACAGAAACAAAAGGCAATTGTCAACAGCGTACAGCTGTCATGCTATGTGGGAGAGCGGTTTTCTGGTAATGGTAACATGCAGCAAATACAGAAATTCGAAGGAGGGTGAGATATCGAGACCGAGAGGACGACAAGTTAGAACTGTGTGCGGTTGTAAAATACGTACCTACGGTGAAAATACAGAACAGAGCTATTCAAACCAGAGAGGACAATTCAGTAGAAAATGTAGCAAAAAATTAGCAAACATTGAAAAACCGCTACACGTATATTCCGCAATCCGCATGTTACAATGTCTTACCACATTTTCAAATGAAAAATGTGATGAACAATGCAAAATTATATACAACCTTAGCGAAGCATGAACAACAATGAATAGTGTATTATCAAATAACAGCGAAGTGTTAACGGATCTAGATTAAAAATATAAAGTCTTTTGAAAATTGTATGTGGGAATTTAGATTCTTGTCCACTTTGGTGAATTTAAAACTAATATCAATTTAAAAGACAAAAAAGTCTCGAAATCCAGCAAAAATTCTTTCCTTCAATTACTTCTACTTATAATGCTTGCATGCAGGTTGCATTTATATTAAAAGGCCTCAGGCTTCAGGCGTCAAGTCGAAAGCCGAAACAATTTCAACATAAGCCCCGAATTCACAAATGTTAAAGTACTGTGATCGGTTTGTTGAAAGAAAACAACAATACTTCTTAAACAGTATACAAATCTTCCCATATTTTTGTCTTAGGAAATGGAAAATAAACTCTGTACATTCAAATATGATTTATACTTTTTAGGGGTTTCGGAATCAATTTGTAAAATGTTCAAGTCAACTTGGTTCAGATACTGATATTGTCATTGGGCCATCTTTACTGACGACTCAAAGAACCAACGTGAATGGATCTTCTCAAAGACTCTTAACAGTTTCAGGTCCTTTCAGGTACCTGACATTGTTAGTGTTTTTAAAGCTGAGTATCTGAAAATCATGGAAGTAAACGATAAACTCAAACAAAACATGAACCCGAACTGTAAAAGAGCTATACTCACAAATAAGCTTGCCAGATTGCGCAATAAATCCCAAAACACAAACAACAAGTTTTGTGGTGTAAGATTTAGTTTTGCGATGGCTCATATTTGCGGTACTTTTTCCTAACAATTAAACTAAATTTAAACTTAAAAGAAAAAAAATAAGTATGAATTATACTAGTAATCTTCTTCTTATATATATAAAAATGAATGTTTGTAAGTATGTAATAAACTGCGAACCTGCCCGACCAATTAAACCCAATTTTTCAGGATATCTTTTGTGTAAGTCCGAGCGTGTTCCTATGAAGTTTGGTCGAAATCGGTTTAGCAATTTGTCAACCAGGCGGGGTAGATTGAACAAAATCGAATGAATGAGATAGAACAATGTGTTTGAGAGGTAATATTCAGGTTTTTAGATGACAGCCTGAACGCAATGAATATTATTCTTTGAAGGTTTTGAATGAACAACAACCACTTGTGTTGGCTACCACCGAGTATTACATTTTGGCTGGAATTATTGCAATTTCATGGCTGCCACACCAATCATCAGATTCCTTAAAGTGGTGCTTAGTCTATAGTTCCAATTTTAATTTATAAATTGTTTTGCCGTCAACTGGATTCGAACCTAGACCAAGATACCTCAGAAGCCGTTGCACTACGCATTGCACCACCGAGGTCACCTGATCGTGCCCATCCAAATGAAGGTTTTTCTAATTTACAATTGCATTTGGACAACTAGCATTTTTACAAGCCACACACAAGTTAGATGTTATTCATTCGGGTTCTTTCTTTTTCTCCTATCCGTTGCAAATGCAATTGTATAAAACAATTTATAAATTAAAATTGGAACTATAGACTAAGCACCACTTAAAGGAATCTGATGATTGGTGTGGCAGCCATGAAATTGCAATTATTCCAGCCAAAATGTAATACTCGGTGGTAGCCAACACAAGTGGTTGTTGTTCATTCAAAACCTTCAATGTTAAATATGACGGAGCGATAGCTATGCAGCCTAACTGCAAGTGTTATCACGAGAAAACACAATTTGAATATTATTATTTGTTTCTTATTTTTTTCAAAACAGTCAATATTCAAGTAAGTAATTGAACATTTAAGTTATTTTTTATTGCATTGATATTGTTTTTATAAAAAAAAGAAGTTTTATATTTTGTTTTTCATTGAAACAAGTGTTCGTATAAATTTATTTAGCTTCAAATAAAGTTTACTCGAGCAAAGTTAGGTGTGGCAGCTAGTTTCTTATATTTATTCCATTCATTTGTTTACAAATATTCACGGGGTTTAGCTATCAAAACGAAAACTGAACTGACATTTGTCAACCAAACGTTCGGTGACAGATCCTCTGAATTCTTCGATGACAGCGATCTTTCATGTCCATCATCATCTTCTTCTTCTTCTGCTGCTGCACACTTTCAACCGAGGCGCGCGCCACCTATACATCAACCTCAAAATCAACATCGGCCACCTTTAAGGGAAGAGTCACAATAGGATGAATCTGTCGTCTGCCATAATAACTTTAATATAAATAACTTTAAACAATTAACTATCTTATCTTATAATATTACTGGTCTCAGAAGCAAAATATTATTACCAGATTTTTTTAATTTTATTCCAAACTATGATATAATTATTTTATTGGAAACTTTTGTAGAAGAAAAAAATGAAAACAATTATTTGAAATACTTTAAGGAATTCAATATTTTATGGTCACCCGCAATAAGATCAAATGTTCATAGCAGGGCTAGTGGGGGAATTTTATGTGATGTAAAAAAGTCTTTAAACTCCAATTTCGCTAAAATGTATCACTCTGAAAACAGAATTATATTCAATATTGTTATTAATAATGTAAATTACATGATTATTCCAACATACTTAAATTGCAATAACTGGCAGTTTGATTTTGTAAGTCTAGTTGACTTCGTTAACAACTCCAATTTGGATAATATTATGATAATTGGAGACTTAAATGCTAGGATCGGGAACTATCAAAATTCTTCTACCCTCAACTCATTCGCGCAAAACACTCTTAATACAACCAGAAACTCCAAAGATGACACCTTTAACCGAAATGGAAGGATGCTTACGGAATTTCTTGAAAACTTTGGACTATCCGTGTTGAATGGGGCCTCTAAAGGAGACGCTTCGGGGGAGTTTACTTTCATTAGTGGTCAAGGACAATCTGTTATTGATATTGCAGCAACATCTCTGGAATGGCTTAAAATATCGTTAGATTTTGAAGTAGTCGTGGCGAATTTCTCATCGCACTTTTCGATTGCGGTAAAGTTTCAGTTTGCCGATGAAAATGTACAGAGACAATCAACTAACTTTTTAAAATTGAGGTGGAAAGAGAATTGTGCTGCTCTATACAAATCATTATTAAGTCGTAACATCAGATCTATTCCCTCGCATCAATCCAACAGCATAGAAAGCTATGATGAACATATTGCAAGAGTTATAAAGGCCTCAGCACCATTTGCCCACAGTAACAACAGCCGAAATTACGCTTGTACACCAAAAAACAAGTGGTTTGATAATGATTGTGTGAAGCTCCGTAAACTTTCATTTGTTTATCTTAACCTGTTCAGATCTACAAATGCTTTAATTTTTCAAAACATTTACCTTCATATTAACAAGGATTTCAAAAGACTTTGTGCCAAAAAAAAAGACTACCTCAACAATATTGCAAAAGAACTGGCAAACTGTAAGAACTCAAAGAATTTCTGGAGCAATGTACGCGAGCTGGGTGGGCGTGATAGAAGCCTGGTGACTACGCTCGAAGTTGAGACACTAGCAGCTCATTTTAAAACTCTTTTGTCGGGTGATGAGAATCTCCAGGTTTTCTATTACGCACAACCCAATGTCACTATCTCCGAACTGGATAATCCAATTACTCTACCTGAGTTTGAAACAACTCTGTGTAAAATGAAAAACAACAAGGCACCCGGCATAGACGGCATTCCGATCGAGTTCTACAAGAATAGTACGGAACCGTTTAAAAATCATCTACTGGCATACTTCAACAAACTTTTTGAAGACTCTTTTGTTCCAAGCAACTTCAACAAAGCGGTTATATTTGCAATCTTTAAAAAAGGAGATTCTAACCTGCCGGAGAACTATAGAGAAATATCGATTCTCAACTCGCTAAGAAAGATCCTTACTTCAATTCTTTATGAAAGGTTGACGGTATGGATCGAGAACAACAATCGACTCAGCATGTTCCAAGCAGGGTTTCGATCAGGATTCTCTACGCAAGACCATATATTCGCTCTGACGAGTATCGCCAGGAGATCAATCGAGCAGAAAAAGAAATTATATGCTTGTTTTGTGGATTTCAAAGCAGCCTTTGACAAGGTAAATAGGAATGCCCTGATGTACAAATTGTCATCGTTAGGAACTTCTCGTAAATTCTTAATGTTTTATTTCAACTTTCTTACCTCATCTACTGCATCAGTGTGGGACGTAGCCAAATTCTCTGAATGGTTTGAAACCACAACAGGTGTTCCCCAAGGGTGTAAATTAAGCTCGATATTATTCGCCTTGTTTATTGATGATGTGTGTGATGTACTTCCGGGAGGAATACTCTTTGCCGGTATACAAGTCAAGGTTCTGCTCTACGCCGATGATTTAGTTCTACTTGCTGACAATCCATCTACCTGTCAGCTGCAAATCAACAAACTTAATATCTTTTGTGAATCCTGGAGTCTGTGCGTCAATACTAACAAAACAAAAATAATGATATTTGAACCACGTCAGAGAAGAAGGCTCCCAGAGGAAAACTGGTCACTAGGCAACGCGCCTTTCGAGGTCGTTCATTATTTTAAATATCTCGGAGTTTTGCTGTCTTACAATCTAAATGTTTCGAAACAAGTGAAAGAGAAAAGCAACGAAGCCAAAGTAGCTTTAAACGTAATGTGGCCTAACTTTTACTCTAACCAAAAAATCGATCATACATCCAAATATCGCGTTTTTCAAGCAACAGTGAACTGCTGCATGTGCTACGGTACTCAAATTTTTGGATATTTACAACTGGAGGAGTTTGAAACCGTACAAAGATATTTCTTCAAACGCTTGTTCAGATTGCCTTCTTCGACGCCCAATTATGCTATATATGTGGAGTCTGGTCTAACGCCTCTTTACATTCAAAACCTTAAAACCAATTCAGACTACATATTGAAAGTTATGAGGAGGGATGAAAGGAGCCTTCACAAATCCATTATGGTAAGGCTCATGCAAACAAATGCCTCCCCGTTTAAGGATTGGAACCAGCTAGCTTCCTCCAATGGCAGTAATGTATCCTTTATGGAGTTCAATGTGAATGAATGGCACAATATGTTCAATGATGTTATCGCCAGAATTGATGAAAATATTTTCAGTCAACATCTATCAAGAGCCTCAACAACAGTATCAAGAAATGTGTACAGGAACCTCAACCATCAAATACCATCGCAGGCTAATTATTTCAGCAACGAGTTTTCTTCTGAAGCTATTAGTTACATATTTAGAGCCCAAATCGAAATCTTGAATCTTAACTTTATGCCGCATCGAACTGATCTCACACAAATCTGTAGTCTATGTAACAGAGGAGAACCAGAAGACATCACCCACTTTTTAGCTACGTGCCCTTTACTTCAAGAGATTCGACGGCTACACTTTGAATTGAGTTACCTTCCCCCAACTCGGCTCTATGAAATCCTTAATGGAGATCGCGGATGGTCAACGGTTTATAGATACTGCAAACATGCTCTAAATTACCGCAATAGTTTTGTATAGCTTTGCAACCAGTTATTGCAATTGAAGTTTCAAACATTGTTTCTAAATACTTACTAACTTTTTTAAGTTTCAAATCATTATAAAATGGATAAATTATTATTTTGTGTTTCAATAAATTTCAAAATTAATATATCTTTTTGTTTCAAATCATTAATAAATTGATACTTATTCTAACCTATTTTTTTGTGTTTCAAATCATCTCAAAATTGTTGAATACGCACTTGATGCTTTATTAAATTAAACTTTTTATAATTAATTAGTTCATATTATGTTTAAACTTTGAATTTTAACTTCTTTATAATATAAACTGTATTTTGTTATGAAATGTCGTTCAGGCAGACGGCAGAATTGCCATGTCCTTATTCTTAAAGAAAAAATATTGTAAATAATTCATATATTTTCAAATAAAGAAATTATCTATCTATCTATCTATATTTATTTTTTGTTTAATTAAAAAATAATTATAAAAAATTGATATAAAAACGTTTACTTTTTTTTACAAAAATATTTTATTTTTAAGTGGTTTTCTATTTTTCGACAATTTTTTTTTGTGCATTTTTTTGTGATTTTTTTGAAACTGTTATAGCTATAAGGTCATACAAATCTGGCAAGCCTGCTCATAGACAGTCAGGCAGGCAGCTGTTAAAGCCTAAGATTCGGCTTCATCTTCCTCCGTACAGTCCAACAATGCCGAGACTAGTTCTCAGGCCTGAATGTTGACTTCATAACCACCCTCATCTGGTTTCCTGGTCACAATCGCTTTGACAGAAATGAACGATGTGCCCATTCTCCGTTGGTTGCTGCTCCTACAAGAAACACGTGCGTTTTGTATAGTCACTTTCGTTGGTTATATCATTGTCATCCTGTGCCTTTTTATGTCTTTTGAGTTTTTGACTGTGGAGAGGCGAGTTTTCAACCTGGTGCGTGATTGATAGGGTTAAGGGATTTTCAAGCTATTTGGTAGCTTTGATAAATTTTAAGAGGTTTTTGCTTGGAATCTCAGAGAGTTCCTCCAAGTCGTTGAAGAAGTGTCTGCCGAGGAACCTGCTCTCAGATGACGTATTGCAGGGCAGTGAGTGACACAGGTAGTGAGGAGTATTCTCGTGTATCCCTTCGTTATTATATCCTCTGCATAAGTCGTCCATACCCCAGTTGGTTGTGACCGGAATAGTGATACTCACGAGAAGATTAAGAGACTTTCTACTCAGTTGGGAGATGTTGTCGGTCTTTTGTCTGTTGAAGCTATGCCATAATTTCCTGGTTTAAGCACAGATATCAAGTGAATTTCATATCTAGTTATTTGTTGTGGTTAAAACTTTACTCTCGATTTCTTGTTTAAGATTAGGGTGGGATCTGAACTGTTGAGTCTGCCTGATTAAGATCAAGTGTTGATCCTATTTTTGCCAGGAACCGAACATAACTTTATGTTGTGCTGTGTACTAAGAACCCTTATCTCTTCGAGACAGAAAGTTACAAGCTTCGGTTTGATTGCAGAGGCTGAATTCGATTTTATTGCCGCTTGGATATATCAATGAAAAAGGTGATATCAGCTGGTAATATGGCCATAATTGAGAATCTTTCGTCACTGCAAGGATCGCAGCTTGGAAGAAACTGCTGAAATTAGGAGGTCTGAATAAGTTGGCTTGTCCAAGGGTTTCTAGAAAAGCCCTGCACCAACAACATCTTCGAACCGTTTGGTTTTCGGTGTATATTGTGATATCATTGATTCATAGGTTAATGGCTCGTTGATTTGCCAGTTCTTTCTGCTAGGAAAATCGGCCATGAGCGACTTGTTAACATCTAAACGAGGTTTAATGGGTTTAATGTAGTCAGTACCTGTAGCCATGTCTTATTTCATGGCCATATGATTCTAAGATGGAAAGCGTCAACATTTCCCTTTGAGCTGTTAAGGGCAATATCTATATTCTCATTTTTCTCTTAACGAACCTAATCGTAGGTGGAACAACTTAACCATCTGAGTTGAATCCAGACAAATTTGGGCCACTTACAACAAATACCGAACTAATCTGATATGCAGTGTAGACCCAGGAAAGACATATCAGGGTCATTGCAACATTCACAGGCGAATATGAGAGCATGGGGCGAAGCTAGGCATCGCATACCTTGCAACACATACTGTCGTAGTTGTGGGAACTGAAAGAAAAAGTAAACAGTCTTTCATTTCCTAAACGCCCTGATCTGGCCCAGCTGAATGGGAGCACAATCTTTAGGTAGGCTGTTTTTTGACGACCTAATTGAAATTTCGACCTGAAAATCAAAGACTTGATCTCTTTTCTTAACGTGACAAAATGGCTTTAGGACGAATTTCGAAACTTCTGAATCGTGCTCTCCTTCACGAGCTAGCTCATAGTGGACCGGTGACATGTTCCAATCGACAACCATAACTTATACATCATTCAATAATAACCCAAAGCATAGGTGTAGTTACATTTTCGGATGAAGACCCCTATCGGTTACCTAACGTCGAGCAGTCAGCAGACAAGACCCACTGGAGGGACACGTCCGGGCATGTACACTCCTGATCATTCGGAGTATACCCTATAGATCTTAAGGTGTTGTAGCCATATTTGCTGGT
Source organism: Melangyna quadrimaculata (assembly GCA_949320155.1). Taxonomy (NCBI): domain Eukaryota; kingdom Metazoa; phylum Arthropoda; class Insecta; order Diptera; family Syrphidae; genus Melangyna; species Melangyna quadrimaculata. The sequence continues at coordinate 386,636,116 of OX439483.1, forward strand.
GTGTTTGTTATTATTTCATAGTTTCGCCTATTTCAAGGGTAGTTCCATACTTCGTCCAATCATATATAGCGACTGCTATGACCAATATGTATATGTAGTCCTTTTGTTCATACTATTCTCAATTATTTTCTGATCTACTAAGTTATTTTTAAAGGTGTTTTAAATGATTGACACAAAAAACGTCCTTTTTGTGACAAAAATTGTTCCAGAATCCAGAAGATATAACACTTAGGATTTTTAGGATTCAAAATTCGTTCTGGATCTTTAACCGCATATTTCACACAATAAATTCTTTAATTAGATTTGTCATAATTAATAAAATTATGGAGAAATCATAAAAACTTTTATGAAACAATCTGTATTTTTTTTTTTTTTTTTGGCAGCACTGACAAGAAACGTCAAACATCTAATTTATTTATCGTCCGCCAATTTATTTTAATATTTTTCAAAAAAAGTTATTTATTGTCTTTAAATTTAAATTTACTTTCCGTTTTATTGAAATTAAAGTTTGTTTTTATATCATTAAGATAAATTCCATTACAAAAATTGTGCTAACTTACTAGAAGAAAGATTTCATTCTCGCCATACATATAATGTACCTATGAATGAAACGTACATTTCGAATATATGGACACAACAAAAAAAAGAGCTTTATATTTAACATCTCCGGAAAAAATTGCAACTAATAACGCAAAAAAAGTAGTAGCCCGTAGCGTAATGGTTAGTGCGTTCGACTGTCACGCTGGAGGTCTGGGATCGCTTCCCAGCCTCGTCCACCTAAAAAACTAAAAAGTTTTTTTTTCAGGGCTACTGCCTCTTCCGAGGAATTGACAAATCCTCCAAGAGTATCACTTGTCACGAATAAGTGCTTCTCGTCTAGCCGTTCGGATTCGGCATACAATTTTAGTCCCTTCCATTCCTGTCGAAAGGCGCACACAGGAATGGTTGCCAGTTGTTAGTCACTAGGCCTTGGTTCTTCATGAGCCGTGTTGTGCCACCCGATTTATTTTTTTTTTTTTTTAACGCAAAATAAAAAAACAATCAAATACATCGCCATTAATAATGTTTAACCAAAATAAAGCTAATTTCTCTGGTGCACACACAACTCAACTACCACTTTCTGCTGCTGGTACTGTTGTTCCCCCCGTTGTTGATGGTCATGCCGCTGCTGCTGTTGCTCCTGACGTTGCTACTGCACCTGGTGCTGGTTTCACTTCCGATATATTCTCTTGGGATGTTTTCGAACAGAAACTAAGCAATATGCTAGATAAGAAGTTGGAAGATGTCGTCAAGAATGATGATCTCACACCTCTTCGTCTGGAAATCGAACAACTTCGAAGTGAGAATGCGCTTCTTAAAGAAGACATGAATATAATGCGAAAAAGACTTGAAATCATCGATAAATCATCTCGCCGTGCCAAGATTGTTGTTAGTGGGTTGCAAAATACTAGCATAAAACCTGCAAGCGACGAATTCAACGAGATCTGTGCCCGTGTGCTCAATACAAATGTTCTTGTTGTTGAATCTAGACAAATAAAAACAAAAAATGGATTGTCTTTTGTATTCTCAATGGAATCGGCACTGCAAATAATATTTTATCTTAATGGTTCTGCCATATACGTCTAAAAAGACTACACTGCTGATGAAAGAGAGAAGCGATTTTATTTACGTCAATTGGGTAATGTCGTTACAAAATTGGATAGAAAAATTAAAATTCGCTTTGGAGAGACGTCGATTTATATCGATGATAAGATTTTAAATTGGAGCAATGGGATTTACGAAGCCAAACTTCGCAAAGATGCTGAATTCTTACGAAATTTAACGAAAAAAGCTAATTTCGTGTGCAACATAATTGTAAAGGAAACTCAAAAATTCTGTATTTAAATGAATGACCAGCAGTGTATAACTGCGGAGGTGAGGGATCATGTCGTTCGCGTTTCTGATGGGTCAGCCAAAAAATTGCGTGGTCGGAAGTCTCGGGGGTATGTCCATTAACTCCATTCAAAAATACATCTAGGTACAGTTTTTCTTCTTTGCAAAAAAATACATACATTTATATACTCAATAGATACCATGGAGAAATATGACCAATTCTCCAACTATCTCAAAGCTAGAGGGTGGGAATGGGAAATCCAGCTTTAATTTTATAACAATAATTTTCCAAGATCTCCAAGCCACTTAAACGAAGGCATTGTAAAAAAAAAGGTTTGTTGATAGCTGAGGTGTTCCATCGTTGTTACTAAAAGTTTTCTAATAACAACTCGTTTCTTTTCACCCAAACAACAGAACAACACATACCCCATATTTTATTTCCGAAAATCGAAGACGTCTCCGAGGTTATCGATTAAATATCACTGACCATCAAATCTCAATCAAATGGCTCTGTTCCTTTGACATCTTCCTTCTTCAATATGACACCTTGGATGAAATTGTATTTCAAGCAAGATGATGGAGACCAGTCATTTTATATATGGCAGCCGCTACGAACGATGTGAAATAAACTGAGACGGTAACACGCCGACGACGCACGATTCGCATCGTATTGTTCGGTCTGCATTTGACACATCATGATTTGATTGAGTATTTCTCTTACGTCTATCATGGGGTTGTGGATTGTTTGTGCTTTTAAAGTATTAAATTCATCAATTTGAAACTGCTTTTTATTGATATACTTCTTCTATTTGACATTGTTGTCTGTTTTAAAACCCACCTAGTACCCAAGAACAGAAAATGTTAGAGAGTTTCCTCGTTTTTAGACATTTTGTCTTAAGTGATATTTAACGCAAAACATAAATATTTACAAATATTCACTTTTATTTTTCAAGAAATCAGATGATATCCATTTACAATAATTTGTTTTTCCAATTTCAAAAACACACTAAAAATCGGCGAAACACAAAACCATGTTAATGCACCAGAAAAGCCGCATACACATTACACATACAACCATCTCGACTCGGATCTCTATACAAATCCATATATTAAATGGAAATTGCACAGGAAAATCTGTCGAATTTATTCTCTGACATGTTGTTAAGCTCTGGAATTTTATGGTTTGTAATATTTGTGTTGGCTCTTGTGCAAGATAAAGGTTTCGAAACAAAATATTGCTATTTTTGGTTGATATTGGTAAAGCATACCTTTATATGTTTCAGCAAACCCAACCCAGGTAAAGGATTCGTTTTTGTTGTGTTGTGAGTTTTGTAAAATCATTGTTCTAAAATGAATAGCGTGTGGCTTTTTGTATTCAATTTTTTGTATTTACATTTTTTGTATATACTATAGGTAAACCTATCTATTTTTGTTGATGTTAGGCTATTGAATATACCCTTTAGTAAGGAACAAGTGCGTTCACAGGTTTTTATTATGGAATATGTTTGTGTGGAAGTTAAGCTTCCTTATTGTCGTTTTCAAAATTGTTGGCATAACTCGAAAACTAAGCCAAATTTGATAATTTAACTTCATAAACTTTTTCTAGGAAATTAGATTTTCTATTAAAATTAGTGGTTTAAAAAATTTTATAAACAAATTAAAGCAGAGAAATTTAATAAAAACTAATCTAAAAAAAATCGAAAAATCACTGAATTTAATTTGTTTTACTAAATTGATCATAACTTTTTTTTTTAACAAAGGCTTACGCAAAACATATCGGAATAAAACAAAGAAAATGCCTCAGCCGTTAATATAAATGGACCAAGACTTTTGTTTGGATGAAAATTGGCATATATATATCCTTTTATTAATAAGCTTTTTTTGCAGTTTTTGCTCGTAAGCATCTTTTTGATTTGCAGTTCATAGGTACTGGCAAGTTTCCCATTCTTGGAATAACTTGAAGTCTAGATTTTGATCATATATTTTTTTTTTTAGTTAAGCGCGCACTAAAGGGGTTTTGGCTGGCCTTAAAATGTTTAAACACAGTGCGAGCGTTGGGAAAATAGGGAAGGATTTAAGAGGAGATACCGTTGCACATTGGTTTTGAACCTCTGAATATTAAAATGGTCGGGAAAGAAAGGGCCGGGTAAAGCTAAACAAAGAATCTCTATACTTGACAGTGCGTCCGAAGTTGGGCTCGAGGGTAAACTGATGAGCATTCCTAGAAGTACGATTATTACGGTTGAATTTTTATAAGGGAGGAATGCAGCTGGCTATTTCACTAGAACAATGTTTATAAAAGTAACGGTAAAATATCGTCAGACATGAAACATTGCGGCGGTGGTCGAGGGATGCAAATGTTTCTGTTATATTTCTGTCACCTATTTTCAAAGTTCTTTTCTGAATCCTCTCTAAGAGACTCAATATGTCATTACGACATTAAAGAAATCGAAAATAGTGGGTTCCGTAGTTTTATCTGGCCGTCTGTCAATTTGTAACACCTAGGCCTACGCAGATTAAACAGATGGATCGATTTATATACAACTTGATATAGTAAAACCCGTTAAGATCAACGGCAAAGTGTCACAGTCTATCTTTCGCTTAAGCGGGGTTTTCACTTAACTCCGATTAAATGAAAAAAAAAATCACTTGAGCGGAGTCCGGATAAGTAAAAAAAAGGGCACGACTGGATAGCACAAACTTGCTCTCCTAGCTAAGAACTCGAACGTAGCTTAAAATTGACAATGTGCATGTAGTGATCCTATAACATTATGATATCATTAAAAAAGTTTTAAAAACAATTTAAAATATAAATTATTACCATAAATTACTATAAATTTGTTTTTTTAATAGCTTAAGCAGATAGAGGAAAGAAAAAAGTATGCCATCTGAATTGTTTGATAAATAAGAATTTAAAAAAAAAAAAATTCAAAAATCGCTAGAGCGGTTTTCTTAAAAATTAATTTTTTATATATAAAAATTCTTGAGAATTTTTAAAAATAAAATTTGGTATGCCAATTTTTAGAATTAAATAAAATACAATTTTGTGCAAAATTAAAAAAAATATTCATCGCACCGTTTTCAAGATATCGAGTTTTCAAAAAAAAAAATTTCAATTTTTTTTTTTTTAAATCCAAAAATAATTTTTTTGAAAAATTGCATTTACAAAATTATATTGTAAAGGCCCTTTTGCATTAAAAATTTGGTTGAAATCGGCGTAGCCGTTAACGTTCTCTATCTTCGTAATGTTAGGGAAAATGCTTATCTCGAATTTTTTTTTGTACGAATCCTCAACTTGCCCTATACTACGTATATCGCAAGTAAAAAACATGGTTTCGAAGAATATAAAATGCAAATTAAGTGCCATATGCAAAATTCCGATTTTTAAGCGATTCTGAGTGTAAGAATTTTTCGAATTAAAACATTTTTGAAAAGTTTTTCTTGCAACATTTTAGCTTTTTAAAGGGTGGTTTTAAAAATCTCAAAAGTACACAATATTATGGTATAGGTATACATTTTTGGTAAGAATTTGAAATCGATATCACTGCTTTTTTTTTTTTTTTTTAATATTTGAGTTTTAAGAATTTTAAATAGTTTTTTGTCCAGTGTTTTGTCCTGTTTATTGATTTTTTTAAAAAATTACCAGTTATTGACTACGTCATAACATGTAAAAAAAAAAATAGACTGGGTTCGGAATCATTTTTTTTTTTCTTGAAATATATGAGAGAAAAATTATTTTTCAACTGTTTTTCCTAGTTTAAAAAAAAGTGTCTGTTGAATTTTTTTTTTGAATATTTACCCATTTTAGTCTAAAGTGAATATTATTATTATTATTATTATTATTATTATTATTATTATTATTATTATTATTATTATTATTATTATTATTATTATTATTATTATTATTATTATTATCTTATTCCGTCCTCAAGATATTCCAGATAATTGACATTTTATAGCTCTTTTTTAAATTGCTGAAGTAAAAAAACGATTTATTGAATTTGTTAGAAAACCCTTTCAGCACGCTATGACAATATTATCTGTAAAATAAAATTTATCCGAGGTCGATATCTTTAAGTATTCTCCAGATTTGGTGGACGAAAAAAGTACCCCGAACGTACGTTCATACGCACATACAGACATCTTGCTAAAAACGACGGATTCTGGTTCTAGAGACCTCAAAACGTGAAGATATATCAAAATTTTCAATTCGACAAATCGCACCAATACCAATAACTTCCAATAGGAAATTAAAAACAATATTTCGTAATGCAGATTAAGCCAAGCTTACAACGTACAAAATATTTGTCCTTAATACTTTTGTGCTGAAAAAATATTTTATAATTGTTCGTTTTCTTTTAAATAATTTTTAAATTCATGGCAGCTTAAATTGTTATAACATTTATAAATTAACATGGCTTTTAGAGTTTTAAAATTAACTATGGATTTTTCGCTCGTCCACATATTTTCATTTTTGAAAAAAAAAAACTTATTAGAACCTGGCAAACACAAACTTAACTCTACAATTTGTAAAAGTTTTGGTTTAACCTACTATCTTTTTGTTTTCAGTCCATTAATAGTTTCTAAACTCAAGAAAAAAATGTGAGGAAACAAACAACTGAGAGTCATTAATTCTTGTTTCGCTTTGGTTTTGGTTCACAAAAGCCAAACATGCTTCTATTTCTGGCCAGGGGTACATTACTAAAGCTACTATTAGACGGTCAACGCAAATGGTCAATGCGTTGACTCTCTGACGTCACCAAAAAACGGTCAAAGCACTGACATGGCAACGTCAACGCTCACCGTGTCAACACCTGAAATATTGACGATCACACAAATGACACAAGTCCGTCAATGTTGTCCCAAAATGCGTTGACAGGCAATATGTGTCAACGAGATTTATCCAAATCGGTGTCAATGCGCTGACAAGTAATCGTTGACAATCACACGGCTTGACCATGTTCACGCGCTTTGAGCGTTGACAATAGTACAAATCTGTAATTTTTCGAGTTGACGCCTACACATAGTGGTGGCGCGCTGTGACACAGTCAACAAATTTATTTATTTCGGTTTAAATTTTTTTAATGCAAGGAAAAATGTTAAAAGCAAACGAAATGGAAATGACAGTTTAGGTTTCGGCAGAAGGGGCAAATTTTCTAAAAAAAATGACTTAAAATATAAACAAAATTATTAAAAATCAACGGCAACACTCAAAATATAATCTTATAGCGTTTTTGAAAGCCAAAAACATATTCTTAAATTAACTTTTTAAACCAAGTTGTTTGAGCAAACAGTTTTTGAGAAAATAATTTTCAAACTCAAAATTCTTTCTTCTTTCCAAGATGGCGGACAAACAAGACACAAGACCAAAAATCCCGCAAATCGAGATTTATGCTAAGAAGCAACCCCTCTTCAAAACTGCGTTCAAACTTTTCAGACGTCAAAACTTTTTTCAGATTGCTCTTATTTGACTCCCCGTTGCCTGTGCTAACTAGTTTATAGTCGCTGCATCCTCCATCCCAAAGCGCTGGTCGTTTCTCTACTGCCGCAATCAAAGCGGAGACCTCGTATTGTTTGGTCCACGAGTAAAGTAATTTTCTTTTACGTTTCTCCGACAACTTTTCCTTCGATTCATCAGCAGGACGCGCATTTACTTATCCAACTCACTGGTGCTTTGGCTCATTTTTTTTTTAACTCAAACTAATTTAACTTTAAATAATTTTGTTTGGAAATGTTTTGTTTTCTTTTATGTTGCTGTTTTTTTTTTTGTTGCTGTTTCTAAATGAAAAGAATGTCAACGCCAGCTACTTTGACACAGCAGAAAATTATAGCGTGTCAACGTTGGAACCTGGACAACGCGTTGATGAGCAGTCAGGAAATATCTGTCAATGTGTCCGAAAAATTCTGATGGGGTGATTACACGGTAAATGAAAACAGTCAACGCGTTGACTTTTCAAACCATGTCATCGCAAGTGTCAACGCTGATGTCAGTGCGTTGACAACGTTTTGCAATGACAATCACACGACTTGAAAGCCGTGGGACAGAATTTGACGTCATTCTGACGTCAGAGAGTCAATGCGTTGACCATTTTCGTTGACCGTCTAATCATAGCTTAAGAATTACTGAACTGAATATTTCAAGTTCTTTAAAATATCTTAACCTACCTACTGATTTAAATATTTGTAAAAGATAAATAAAATTTAAACATTGGTTCTTAAAACATTGGTTTTTCAACTGTATTTTTTATTTGTTTTAATTCACTCTAAAATATGACACCACCTATTTCAGGTGTAAATGTTTGTACAAATCAATTGTTTACTCCTTAAAGTAATGGAATGGAAACGCTTTCAAAATTGACAGAATAGTTTGCATACTACCATTTTCTGTTTTTGTTTTGATATAGATATCTAAGTGATTCCACTTCCGTATTATTAAAATCTTTTAGCGATTTGTTTAAATACAATTGTAATCACCTCAATTCGAGGAATTTCATTTTCAGTTTGATATTGCTCAAATTTTACCAAACAAAATATTTCACAGAGAAAAAAGAAGTAGATTTGGCCTTCTTTTTGTAAAATAGAAGTGGGTTAAAGCAGAGATTTTTAAAAAGAAGTAGATTTCAATATTTTGGTGATGGTGCGAAGAAGGAAGTAGATTTTAAAATTATTTGAAAAAAAGGAGTAGTTCAATTGAAGTAAAGTGGGACCACTGCGCGTGACCTAGAAAAAATTTATAAAATCTCCTATGACTAGCCAGTTTTTGAAACTAATAGATCATTTTGACTTATTACTGGTGCTTTTAGCTATCATACTTTTTTTTTACCAATATCCCCTATATGAGGTGATAAGATCCCAGTGCCAAACTTTCGATCATGATTAACGTTCTCAATATACAAAAGAAGAAAAAATTGGCAGCGAATATGTTTTTGTAATAAGACCAGTTTTGTTCCATGTTTCTTTTATTCCTAGACCAATCATGTACTTTGATTGCCTTTGTATGTAAGAAAATATAAACTTACATTCACCTTCAACTGTTACAAAGAATATTCGTGCAACACCGCTTGCACTCACAGAGCCTTAACTACGAATCCAAGGCTTTTATTTGGAACTTTATAACTTAATACACGTAGACGTAGGTATAAGCGAATCAGAAATCTTCAACATGTTAAACAAGTTTCAAAATCTGCTCCGAGCACAAATAATAATTTTCATTCTATGATGTTGCATCAGATTTAACATATAATACCTACGTTTTTAGTAAAGACCTAGAGATATAAATTTTACATTCATTTTTGCCGCTGTACCAGGAAAGTAAGTCCCGGTATTTATAGGAATACATATAATATTTCGCTTTCGCCCTACTACAAAACTAGAACTAAGTGCTCGCGACTTAGTGTAAAGCTTGATTTTTTGAATTAAATTTATATCTACTGCGGACGCCATATGCAAATTTTCCACTTCTTCGAAAAATATATTTGTTCGTAAAGAAGCTCTCTGTTCCGTTTTTCCTTCTTTTGAACAGTGCTGAGCAGAAAATATAACTCTATTCTCGGTCGAATTAAGTTTAATAGTTTTGATAGATGGTTGTATAATATATTTCAGGCAGTAGTTGATTATACAGAACACACACACAGTTTCTTACCAACTGTGGGTTTTTGCACACACACACACTCTAGCATGAATTCGATTTTTTCTGTTGTGAGCTTTTTTTTTATATTTAGCGCACACTAATAGGGTTTTTAATACCCTTGAAATGTTAAAACACAGTGCGAGCGTTAAGAAAATAGTGACAAATTAAGGAGGAGATACCGATTCATATCTTCGTTTTAAACCTCTGAATATCAAAATGGAAGGGCAAAATGGTGCAGGGTAAAGCATTCCAAATTCATGCAGTGCAACTAAAGAAGGTATCTCTATACTTAACAATACGTCCGAAGTTGGGCTTAAGGGTAAAGTGATGTACATTTCTACGTCTAAGAGTATTGCGGTTGAATTGTTTTAGGGGAGGAATGCCATGCCAATGCAACTGGCTATTTCAGTAGTACTGTCTATAAAAATAACAGTAAATTATGTAAACAATTTTGGCAACAATAAGAATGGAATTTTTTATCTTTGTTACTCGTTATATAAAAATAAATAAATTCCTGTGTGCGCCTTTCGACAGGAATGGAAGGGACCTACAATTTAATGCCGAATTCGAACGGCTAGACTAGAAGCACTTATTCGTGACAAGTGATACTCTTGGAGAATTTGTCAATTCCTCGCAACAGGCAGTAGCCCTGAAAAAAAAAACTTTTTAGTTTTTAGGTGGATGAGGCTGGGAAGCGAACCCAGACCTCCAGCGTGACAGTCGAACGCACTCGCTAATTTAGTGAATTAGAAAACTAATAGGAATCAATTAGTTTCAATTTAGAAGTGTGAACTCGTATCGTAACCTCCAAGTGGTACCCGCTGGATAGCGGATAGGTGACAAAACCATGAGCGATGGATTCATCGGACATAGAATATGCGACACCTGAGTTTATTTCTTAGAAACTAAGAGCTAAGGAAAAAAAGAAAAAGCTCATAAGAACCAGCACAATAAAAATCTCTATATCATGCGCTTGCCTTACAAACCAGCCATGTAAATTTAGACGCTATTGTGATGAAACAATTATATGCTTTTAATGAAAAAAAAAACTGATAATGACGGAGACTTCCTCCTCCCGCAAACGAAAAAGGAAAACGACCTACGTATGTTTATACAGAAACACATGCAAAGTGGTCCGATTGAACAGACCGGGAAAAGTTGAAGACTAAGCCGAGACCTGCTATTAACAAAGGTTCTAAGCGGTTACCATCAAACGGTCGAACTTGCAGTCAAATAAATCACCTTGCCATTAACGGAATGCATTCATTTAGTATCATGGATGTCCGTTCCTTCTGAGCGGCCAACATAAACTCGGATCACTACCTGGTTGTTGCCAAACTAGGACTTCAAATTTCTAACGATGGCGATGCCCTGAAGCGATTAACACAAACGCAGAAGAAATTCAATGTGAAAAAACTGCAATTAAAAGTGATCACTACAGCCTTAGCCGACCGTTTATCCATCGAGCTTGCAGGACATCTTACGAGCTTCGACTGCTGACATGAACCTGGAAGACCAGTGGCAAAGGTGCCACAACCACAACCTCTCACAACCATCTCCAGTAAACCACGAGCTCAACTCTGATTGTCATGAGCACACAAAAACCAAAACGCAGGCGTATAAATGTTGGCTCTAGAAAAAACAAGAGCGTCTCACCAGCTTTATGTCAACCCAAGAAACGATGAAAAGCGCTTGTTCAGGAAGAAGAAAAACGAACACCAGCAACGTTAGTTTGAGGAGATTCAAAGATGATTCAGTAGAAAAGAGGTGCCAAGCTTTTACAAAATATTGAACTAATTCACATTGGGATTCACGAATTGCTCTGGAGCCTGCAAATATGAGAATGGGAACACCGTAGTAGATACGCAATCAATGCTTAAGATCTGAAAGAACTACTTCGAACAGTTGCTTGGCGATACAGACAGTAGAAATCCCGCCAGAACAACCGGTACCAGTTCATCTGGGTGGCAAGGAAGATTTTCAACCACCCGATCAGAATGAAATAAAGTTAGCCATTTCCAGGTTTAAGTATTAGCCCGTAGCGTAATGGTTAGTGCGTTGGACTGTCACGCTGGAGGTCTGGGTTCGTTTCCAGCCTCGTCCATCTTAAAACTAAAAAGAATGTTTTCAGGGCTGCTGCCACTTGCGAGGAATTGACAAATCCTCCAAGAGTATCACTTGTCATGAATAAGTGCTTCTCGTCTAGCCGTTTGGACTGGGCATAAAATAGTAGGTACCTTCCAGTAGCGGATCTAGGATTTGGCTGTGGGGGGGCTTGGTAGATCCAGTTTGAGACATTAATGGCCAGTTTCCCAAGTTAAACTACAATTTAAGTTTAAACTTAAGTTTAACACTTGATTCGGTTTCAAAGTAAACCTTGAACTTAGATAATTCTGTAGTTCTAGTTAAACGAAAGTATTCTGCCATTTAAACTTCAGTTCAACGTTCAGAACACTTGATCGTTATAATCATTCTCAAATCTAAATTGACAACTACCATTTAATAATAATAGTAAATTATTATATTCCTTTCTATTTGAAATTATTTTTTTTTTATGTTTTCGAGTGACGAGGAAATGTAAAATTCGTTGTGAGAGTGAAAAGAGAAAAACGCTTCCCTTGGAGAACAAATTATTTTAACTATTGTTACGATGTTGATTTGTTTGAAAGTTGCCATTGCCAACATGCGGTCATATTAATCTTCTATATCTATTGAACTGAGGCTCATTTTAAACTGTGAAAACCAACGATTTGACCTTTAAATTTGAACTGAGTTCAGGATCACTTAAACTTAAAGCCTAGTACTCAGTTTAAGTGAAAATGAAATTTCTATATAAAAGTGGCACTCATTTCACAGCGATGAAATTCATAACGAGAGCTGAGTACCCAAATGTGAGAGCGAAATATGAACCGGTTCAAAATTAATTTCATTTCATAATTTTCATTTCCTAACGTACGACCACTAGGAAATAATAATAGAGGTGTGGAAAAGTGAGACATTTGTTAATAAATTAAAATAAAAGTTGTAATAATTGAATAAAAAAGCCAAAAGAATTATTTTGGATTGTAGAATCGTTTATTTTTGAGTATTAAGTGTAACTGACAAGCCAAAAACCAAACTTTAGAATTAAAATAGTCTTCTCAAGCATTTCAAGATTCTATAAAACTGTCAGACCAATCAAATTATTTCTATCATTCAAAGTGAGTATTAAAAATTTTCAAACTGAGGATTGAAAATTCACGTGGACGATTAATTATGGTTTCACAATGCTTATTCACGTGAATATCAAACCGCTTTTATTTTTCATTTCACTCAGAGGTGAGTACTAGGCTTAAGTTTAAACTTTCACTGTGAAACTGGCCATAAGTAATACAATTTGTTTGTCCACAACTTAAGACCATGTAAATAAATTTTGACATGCGAATGTTTCTTCGCCGCAACGAATGTTCCGCATCTTATAATTTATAACTAAAGCCTAGTAGTAGTCACAGTTCAAGTGAAAATGAAATTTCTATATAAAAGTGACATTTATTTCACAACGATGAAATTCATATCGTGAGCTGAGTACCCAAAATGTGAGAGCGAAATGTGAACCGGTTCAAAATTAATTTAATTTCATATTTTTCATTTCCTAACATACGACCACTATGGAAAAATAAACGAAGTGTGGAAAAGTGTGACATTTGTCAATAAATTGAAATAAAACTTGTAATAATTGAAGAAAACATCCTAAAGAATTATTTTGGATCTTATGATCGTTTATTTTTGAATATTAAGTGTTACCAAGAAGCCAAAAATAAAACTATGGAATTATAATAGTCTTCTCAAGCATTTCAAGATTCTGTTAAGCTGTTAGACAAATCAAATAATTTTTTTCATTCAAAGTCAGTACTTTACATTTTCAAATTGAGGACTGAAATTTCACGTGAATAATTAATTATGGTTTCATAACGCTTATTCACGTGAATTTCAAACCGCTTTTACTTTTCATTTCACTCGGAGGTGAGTACTAGGCTTAATATAAAAAAGTTTTAGTTTAGGTTAAAGGGTTTTTTGTGAAAATATACAAAGTTATATAAATAATTGAATTTTGGCATTCCCACTTTTCCTTTTAGAATAGCCGTGTTGTTTGTGCATTTATATGAGCTTCTATCCCTGGTTTAAAATGTTTTCAATATAAAGTACAATAACATTTGTAGTATTTGACATTTAAAATATTTTTAAGTGGAGATAGAAAAAAATTTATATACCTTCAATTTTCAGCCTCGCAAAGCTTTGAACCACCAGAAGAAAAAATATGTCAATAAATTTGAACGTCAGTCTAGAGGGATCGCAAATATTCACACGCATGATTTTCTGGGTACCCAGAGAAAACTCTGATTTTGGTTTGTTGTTCCCAAATTCTCCTCTGGTTTTAGCCCCAATTGTATTTTTTTTGCAAAGTTAGCTAAGTTCTTAGGTTGAATTTTTGTTTCATTTGGCATGGTAATTGTTAAGCCCCGACGCCGTTTTTTCAATTATCTCTTTAAGCTTTAGCCCCAACTTGGACTTGACAGCCTCTTGATCCAAGCCCAAATATTTTCTGGAATAAGGTAAGTTTTAAAGGACTTATTTGCAAAGCCCCGACCACGTTTTTTTGTCCATTTCTAGTTAAGCCCTACTCGCTAGCAGTTTTTTTTCGTCCCAATTTTCTGTCAATTATTCGTAGCACCGAACTTGTTTTTTTTTGTACAATTCTCTTCAGGTTTCAGCCCCAACCTAATTAATATGGGGCTTAGGAAAAACAATATGTAGCATATAAATTGCGAAGCCCCAGCCTCGTTATTTTTGTCTGACTACTGATTCTGATTTCTATATTTCAATCAATTTTAAGAATTGCCTGGGGGGGCTTTAGCCGCTATAGCCACCCTCCTGGATCCGCCACTGGTCCCTTCCATTACTGCCGACACGCGCACACAGGAATGGTTGCAAGTTGTTAGTCACTAGGCTCTAGCCGTTTCACCACCCAATTTAATTAATTTATATTTATTTCCAGGATTAAATAAAGCAGCTGGCGCCACCCAATTTATTTATTTATTTTTTTACGTGTGAGTTGAAACGTAACCACTCCTCGAAGTTGATACCCAGATATTTCACCGGTGATGGTTTGGTCGTCGGTTTCGATCCGTCCGGTAGATTCAGTTTAATGCTGTGGCAGCTTGTGGCTGAGGGTGTGTTACGATGTCCCGTGGGTCTTCTAAAGCAATCCAACTCGGATTTGGCTAAGTTGACTTTGATGTCCCATATTGTGTAGAAGTCCCACAACCAGCTCTATTCTTCTTGCTGCAATGACTGGATACATAGATTTGGCGGACGTTAGCGAGTTCATAGAATTTCAGGGTTGAGGTTGATCCGATGTTAAGATGAAATAAGGATTCCGTCCTAGTTTTGACGTTGGGTAACTCCTTCTCTGATGTTTTTGGTTTTTGACTGACAGTTTTCAATCTCCACGAAAAATGATCTGGAATCAAGAAAATTGTGTATTAGCCTGCGTATCCCTATGCTGTTGAATTCTTTCTCTATATCTGGGAAGTACCCAAGAACAACCTGATAATTATGGAAGGTGGTCAATACGTCATTCTGGAACCTCAAGAGTGGGTGTAGAGTGGAGTGTTTCACTCGAGATACTAAGTGCATAACCAAGATGACCTTGTAGGTAAGTAGTGCAGAATTACTAAAACCTCCGAAGAATTAGTCCTTCAAGTATTTTGCTGGTGCTTTTCAGAAGCGATATGTGACGATATCAAGAAACGGCACTCCTATCGACTTTCTTCGGTATCGGTATACTATTTTTGCTGTCTTTCATCTCTTCGGAAAAAAACAGTTGTTTACGCAGTTGTTGAACAAGATCGTGAGGAATAGCTTTTTTTTTTTTTTTTTTTTTTTTAACATGCCGCGCACTAAAGGGGTTCTTACTACCCTTAATTATGACTAGCACAGTGCGAGCCTTAGGAAAACAAGGAAGGATTTAAAAGGAGATACCGATGCACATTGGTTTTGAAGTTCTGAATATCAAAATGGGGGGGAAAAATAGGGTCAGGTAAAGCATTCCACATTCTTGTTGTGCGACTAAAGAAGGAATCCCTATACTTAACGGTACGTCCGAAATTGGGCTCAAGGGTAAACTGATGAGCATTCCTAAAAGTGCGAGTATTACGGTTGAATTGTTTAAGGGGAGGAATGCAACTGGCTATTTCACTTGAACACTGTTTATAAAAATAGCGATAGAACAGTGAGAGACAGGTGACATTGCGGCGATGTGGCTGAAAAAGAATTTGGGAGAATTTGCTTATGACGTAGTTGGAAATCATATCTACCCCAGATGAATTTGTATGCCACCCACAGAGTGGATAAACTCAGCCACTTCTTCAGGGTTGGTGAAACTACCTACTACCAGTGGGCTCTAGATCACTAGGAGGGTTATCCATTCGTTTTTGGTTTGTCAATTTTCAATTAGAAAAGTATACATTTCCCGGTATTCACATAATTTATCATTTATTGCAGAAAAGCATGGACCCAGGGACTGTCTTACAAAAATTTGTTGAACTAATGTTCTGAATCTGGAGATCAGCATAGTGTAACACAGTACTGTACAATGTACATATTATGTGTATTCACCTATTAAACGTATTTCATCCATATATGTATGTATGTACAGAACATACAACATGTACATATGTAGGTACATAATATAAATCGTATAATATTTTTCCATACGAATTCACATTCTCGCGTATCCCCGAAGACGTACAAGGATTTCATGCATGCTAAAAACCATTTATGAGTATTTTTTCCTTCAACAAAATAAAATGGGAAAAGATTTTTCGTTTTTAGTATTTTTATTTTTTATTTATTTATTTTTGTTTTTATTTTACTTCTGTTCATCCTGCCAGCATGCCTGGATTACGTGGATATGTGTGTTTTAGTTTGAAATTGTTTAACCGTTCACGAAAAGAAACTGTTATTTTTTCTCTTTTTTGATATATTTTTTTGACTAGACAACAACTGAATCTGACTATACATCTACATTCTAAAATCTACTTCGCTCATGATAGAAGCGTGTTGAAAAAGTGCTGCCGCTGTTGCTGTAAGTGGGTATGTACAGCTACTGTTTTTGTTATCTCCAATTTTTCTTCGTCTCTACTGAATTGGTTAATTTTTCCCTTCGCCGATTCATGACTATTCGAAAGGCAAGCTATACATGAAGTTTCCCTTATCCCACCTACAGAAACTAAAAGGATACAACTTGGGTGCTCTTGCTCTAGAATTTTCTACACGTTGTTCCTTGTAAAATATTATTTTTTTCATTTAAAAAAAAAACTTGGATATATGAGAAAGTCTGTTGTGGAGGTTGGTCCACATCGACATCGACACTAACTGAAAATGGAAAATAAAAAAAATACAAATTTGCCCAACGCAACGATGTGAAAAGTTCTGAAGAATTTTATATTCAGTTAGAAAATTCATATGAAAATTAAAAGTTTATTTAGACAGGAACTGATGGTAGGAGATCTTTCTTTTGACCTTTTAATAGTTGTATACCGACAGAAGAACCTTGAATGGAATTCATTCCAACATAGTGGTATGAATTTTTAGCATTCGCTCTTGAAAAAATAAAAAAAAAAAAAAATTGGGTGACGCAACGGCTCGTGAAGAACCAGGGCCTACAAACAACTCGCAACCATTCCTGTGTGCGCGTGTCGACAGGAATGGAAGGGACATACAATTTTATGCCGAATCCGAACGGCTAGACGAGAAGCACTTTTTAATGACAAGTGACACTCTTGGAGCATTTGTCAATTCCTCGCAAGATGCAGTAGCCCAGAAAATTTTTTTTTAGTTTTTAGGTGGACGAGGCTGGGAAGTGAACCCAGACCTCCATCGTGACAGTCCATCGCACTAACCATTACGCTACGGGCTACTATATTTCGCTCTTGAAAATATGCTTTTAAATTAGTTGATGGGAGTTTCACCTTTCCCTAAAGTCGAACCTGCACGAATAAGCAAAGGTCCCAATGTTATAATAATCACGGGGTCAACAACCACTGATAAATTATTAAAATCGTTCGAAAACAAGGCGCAACAGACCTCGACTGAAGTCAGGCAAACCCTCCAAAAAAATATTTTCTCCCAATCAATGGTACCTAACTTGGGGGCCTTTTATTTTGATGGTCGTAAAGATCGTACCAAAACTTTGTCAAAGTAAGGCGATCGAGTATTATCATACAGTTTCTGTCGAAGAACACATTTCTCTTGTCCAAGAACCTGGATCCGAATATACTGGCCACATTTCTCCCAACAATAGAAAACCAAAACTTATTTGCGAGTCTATATTCATTGTTTTTTTGTATGCCAATAAGATTTCGATGGATAATTTTGTTACCGTTGGATGCGACGGAACGATTGCAGATACTCGCTTAAAGGGTGTTTTGTTGTTATTAGATTGAAAGAAAAAAGTTTACAAAAACCTTTACAATGGAAAATTTTGTCTACCTATACATTGTAAAGAGCTGACATCTTTAACAAAGTTTGGATGGTCACAAAGGTCCATATGGCTTCTCTGCCCAGGCGTTTTGCCAAACAGTTGGAATGTTGAAAAAACGAATATTGTAAACTTAATTTCAATAATTTATTTGGTAATTTTGGCGATTTTATTGGTCGGGTTTATATGATCCAGTACGGTTTGGTATCAAAAGTCATCGTGTATGCATAGATGGTGCGCAGTTCTTGTGGAAAATGACTTCGTTGTCTCTATATTTGGATCCAATTTTAAAAAATGGGCACGATTGGATCGCACAAACTTGCTCTCGTAGCTAACAACTTTAACGTAGCTAGAAATCGTTGATGTGTAAGTGTGTACATTAGGGTGTTCGTTATTTCCCAAACTCATTTTTTTGATAGCACACCCCGTCAATCGAAAGTTTATGCCGAAAGAAAAAATTATTGACGAAAAAAAATATTTTTCCGAGGTCATTAACCCGTGCCTCTAAGGTCATACTTTTCCGATACAAATTTGTAAAATTTTACACTCTTCACATTTTATTTTTTTTTTCTCTGGAACTATAACAGTGTTCTGATTGATTTATTAGTCCTTTAAAAAACTGCATTTAAAAATTTATTAAAAAATTTAAATTATAATTTATTTCGATTTCTCAAGTAATTAATATATTATAAATATAATATATTTTTCTCTTATTTTTTCTCTCTCGATCTTCAGCAGTTTTTGTTGTTTTTTTATTGATTTTCATTAAATAATAAGTTTTTTATGGCACGAGTAAGATAACTTGGGCGCCAAGAAATAATAACGGTTTTTTAGAAGAGTTCAATACAAGCATTTTTACTATGGGAGCGGGAGGTGGGGGTTAATCTCCCCACGATTGGGCGGGAGGGGCAATTTTAGAAAAAAATACTTAAAATAAAGAAAAACAAAGAAAAAAACAACGGCGACACTGAACATAAAGTTCTATAACGGTTTTGAAAGCCAGAAATCCGTTCCTCAATCCTACATTTAAATTAAATTATTTAAGTCAATAATTTTTGAAAAATTCGCATGCAAACTCAAAATTTTGAAGAAAAAAAAAAAATATTAAATAAAAATTTAGACAAATTTTTTTCAAAATTGTGAAAAGTGTTAAATTTAATTTTTGCAGTCAATGCATATAACAATTTTGAATCGAGCACAAAAAACCAAAAGCTTTTATGTCTTCTAGTTACTAAGCAAATTAAAAATTACCAAACCTATACTTTTTTATAATTTTTTAATTTTGAGTATTTACTTGGTCTCTTACTTTGTTAGACAGCGCTGTATTTATTTTTGCAGATTTTTGTATTTTGGTTGCACTAGTGCATAAACAGTATGATAGGCAAAAAGGGGGGGGGGGGCCAGTATAGGATTTAGGATGCGAGCAAGTTTGGGTACATGCACAGTTTCTTATTAAAAATTGTCCATACAAAAAAATCCAATCAATCACCTAAATTCGTCGTCCAATTTGAATAACAACTAGCAAAGTTTCAAAATATTAAAGCTTAAAATGAACAGCAAATAAACATTCATATTAATTTAACTCTTGTGTGAGACCATTCAAGTGTTACGGACTGTACATAATCGATCATAGAAAAAAAACCGCACAAGCTTCAAAATTTTTCCCGTTATTTCTTTTCATACACATTAAGTGAATACAAACAAAGATTATTCTTTAATCAGCCTTTGTGAGAATAAAGTGTTTTTTTTTAACAACGGCGCCTAATCAACTGCTTCATCCTTAACTTAGAAATTTTTCCATTTTTTGATCATTTGAGGATTTAGTTGAGCAACGAATTTCAGAAAAGAAAATGATATATATAATAATTTTACTGTTTTGAAAAATTACACATAAAACTTTTTTCCCAAAATTTTGAGTTTAAAGCCCATGTTTTTCGAAACTATGCATATATTTCACTTGATTTAAAAAATAGCTAAAATCAAAAACTGTTGGCTTTAAAACATGGTATTAATTTTAAGTATTACCAATATTTTTTAATATTTTTTTTTCATGTTTAGTACTTTTTTATAAAATTGCCCCTTCCACCCAAAGGGAAGGAGTCAGACCCCCCCTCCCGTATTAAAAAATGCTTGTATCGAACTGTTCTACACAAAACCGTTGTCAATTCTTGGCACCTAAGTTATCGTACCTATTCTCCTCAAAAAAAAAATGCATTAAAAAAAATAATAAAAAATCGAAAAGAAATTAGAAATAATTTATTTCGACTTTTCAAAATATTTGGTTGAAACCGGTGCAGCCGTCAACGATAAATTTGAAAACCAAAAAAATCTGTTCTATGACGTTTTATCAAAATTCTTGGAGCCGTTTTGAGAAAAAAGTTTTTTTTTAAAGGTTTTTCAACAATTGTATGGAAGGTACCGCTATTTTAGAATTTAGAAAAATGATTTTTCAAGTATGTTTTCTAAAAAATTAAAAAAAAAAAATATTTTACACCTAGTTTTATAAACATTGACCAAGTCGTTTTCAAAAAAATTTTTTTTTTAATTTTGCTTCACAATAATATTTAAATACTTTTTAGAAAATTTACCATACAAAAATGAAAAATTTCAAATTAACTGTTTTCGAGAAAATCAAAAACCAAAAAAATGGTTGTACTGGAGGAACCAAAAATAACCAATTTTTGAAAATAAAAAATTATGAAATACAGTACAACACGTACACTCCAATTCACTCGTTTAAATACAGATTTTTTTCAAAAAACTTTTAACGATTTCTCCATAACCTTTTATAATTATGAAAAATCTAATTATAGAATTTAATAAGTGTAATATGATGATTAAGATCCAGGAAGAATTTTGAATCCTTCTAAAAAATTCTTAGTCCTATGGATCTTTGAACAATTTTAGTCACAAAATCGACCATATTTTGTGTGTCATTCGTTTAAATACACCTTGAAACAGAACCTAGTAGCTCATAAAATCGTTTAAAGTGGTTAAAAATAGTATGCACAAAATCAAATAATAAACAGTTAAAGACATTTCATCAAGAATTTAACAATTTTTTTCCAAAAGGAAGTGTTCTAACCGCAGAGAAAAATGCTCAAATTCGAGACTATCAGGACGATGGTCATAGCAGTCGCTGTGAAGGTCACAACATTGGACTAAGTATGCAGCTACCTTCGATATAGGGAAACCATTGAAAAAACAACAAACCGCTAGCGAAAATGGCTACAATACCTCAAGAAAGGCAACGCATACTCCGAAAAGCCTCAAATTCAACATTATCAGTCAGCAAAATCAATGGTAAAACCGTAATTAAAGCCACTAAAAATGCTTTATATCAGATTTTCCGGGAAGCCACTGACATCAGGCTGGTACAGATCTCATACGTGATCTTTTAAAGTTGATTTAAACTTGGTATTAATACAAAATACGGTGTGAAAGATATTGGTATCAGGTGGTTCTTATTAAACAAATTTGTTCAATTTGGGTGTTCCCAGCAGGTAAACCTTTTATTAACATGACATGAGAAAAGAAAAAAAAAAGCTCGGGTAGAAGACATAAGAAGGGAGGCAATTTAATGGTATGACGCGCAGTATGCTATTAATACCCAGTTTAAATCAACTTTAAAAGTTCACGTATGATATCTGTACCAGCCTGATTTCGGTGGATCTTTTTAAGTTTTCAGATGATTAAAATGTGTGGCTTACCGGAAAATCTGATAAAAAGCATTTTTGGTGGCTTTAACTACGGATTTACCATTGATTTTGCTGACTGATAATGTTGAATTTGAGGCTTTTCGGAGTATACGTTGCCTTTCTTGAGGTATTGTAGCCATGTTCGCTAGCGGTTTGTTGTTTTTCAATGGTTTCCCTATATCGCAGGTAGCTGCATACTTAGTCCAATGCTGTGACCTTCACAGCGACTGCTATGCCCACCGTCCTGATAGTCTCAAATTTGAGCATTTTTCTCTTCGGTTAGAACACTTCCTTTTGGAAAAATTGTTAAATTCTTGATGAAATGTCTTTAACTGTTTATTATTTGATTTTGTGCATATACTATTTTTAACCATTTTTAACGATTTTATGAGCTACTAGGTTCTTTTTCAAGGTGTATTTAAACGAATGACACAAAAAATATGGTCGATTTTGTGACTAAAATTGTTCAAAGAGCCATAGGACTAACAATTTTTTAGAAGGATTCAAAATTCTTCCTGGATCTTAATCACCATATTACACTTATTAAATTCTATAATTAGATTTGTCATAATTATATAAGGTTATGGAGAAATCGTTAAAAGTTTTTTGAAAAAAATCTGTATTTAAACGAATGAATTGGAGGTATATAAGAAACTCTGATAATCCAAGAAATTTCTTTCTTATATCCGAGTTTTTCTTATATACAAACAACGGATATAAGAAAGACTATTTCTTATATGAGAAACGAGGATATAAGAAAGGAAATTTCTTATACATACATAAAAGGTCCACAAAACCATGCAATAACACATATTTATTGAGTATTCTAGCGCTTAAGCTGCTTCTGCAATTCTATATGAAAAAAGCTGTCATTTATCATGGAAACATATTTATAGGCACAAACTAGTTCTGGCAAAGGTGAATTAAAAAATAATGAAGTAAACTTATATGCGTACTTTTTTGTTCTTCAAATTAATATTTGTTCAAAGAAATGGTTTCTTATAGCCGTGTTTTTCTTATATGCGAATTTCGTTTATACGATCAACAATTTTAAAGGCAATTTAAAGAAAAAAGATGGTGTTTTGGACTGCATATCTTATACGCGAGTTTTTCCTATATCCGTAAAATACTGTAGAAGCATTGCCTTATCTTAATTATTCGATTTTTTTTTTAATAAAATCCTTTGAGCCCTTTTTGAGAAATATATAATTTAACTTTTTGGCGAAAAAAAATTGTGTTGCATGTATAGTTCTTTTTGTCCTTAAAAAAAAACGTGTGGGCATATTAGTCACAAACACTATACCTACAAATACCAAGTTTGAAGAAAATCCCTTAAAGCCGTATAGGCTGTAGGGGCGAGGACATACAGACAGACAGAAATGCGGGATACCCACTTTTTTCGCGTTCTCTATCATCGTAATGTTAGGAAAAATTATTCTCTCGAGTTCGATTTTTTTTACGAATCTATTAAGTCTGGCTTCCTAAATTCTTAAATTTATTGCATACAAATAAATTTTAAAGCTTCTTGATCACATTTTTATTTGCGATATTAGGTACTATATCTATTTTTTGTAAATATTGTCCGTTGGCTTCATCGGGTCCTGAAGCGCATTTTTAATCTTCAATTTCAAAAAGTACTCATAAAAAATCTTATTTTGGCGGAATTTTCAATGAAAACAAAAAAACATACCAGCTATATACAAATTCGTGACTATAAATCAAGTGCGGAGGACCATCAAATTCTGGCAGGACAAATTTAAATTTGATCACTTTTTGTTTAAATGCTAGAAAGTTCATTTTCTGCTAACTTTTGACAATGAATATTCAATATTTAAAACCCGTTAAAGCTACAAACTTGGGGCCTGCACAACATATAGAAAAAGCTACAATTTCTGACAATAAATAAATTTAAATATCTCGTTTTCTTTTTAGATTTTGTCCATCGGCTTTTTGCAATTTGTTCTAGGTATGTAGGTAAATTATGGCGGCTATCGAAAATAAAATTTCCCATGTAATTTCGCTCATCATTTAAAATTGGAAATGACAACAATTTTCCACCTTCCCTTGTAGGCTCGAATTTGGTCAATCAAAATGATAACCCAGTTGCCATTGAATATTCATTTTTGATGCCAATAAATTCTGAGAGATACTGCGACCATAATTCACGCTTTCAACTTTCGAGGATGGGAAAAATTCCGTGGAAAATTTTATTCACAATAGCCCCCTATAAAGCGATTTTAACGATTTTATGAGCTACTAGGTTCTTTTTCAAGGTGTATTCAAACGAATGACACAAAAAATATGGTCGATTTTGTGACTAAAATTGTTCAAAGAGCCATAGGACTAACAATTTTTTAGAAGGATTCAAAATTCTTCCTGGATCTTAATCACCATATTACACTTATTAAATTCTATAATTAGATTTGTCATAATTATATAAGGTTATGGAGAAATCGTTAAAAGTTTTTTGAAAAAAATCTGTATTTAAACGAATGAATTGGAGGTATATAAGAAACTCTGATAATCCAAGAAATTTCTTTCTTATATCCGAGTTTTTCTTATATACAAACAACGGATATAAGAAAGACTATTTCTTATATGAGAAACGAGGATATAAGAAAGGAAATTTCTTATACATACATAAAAGGTCCACAAAACCATGCAATAACACATATTTATTGAGTATTCTAGCGCTTAAGCTGCTTCTGCAATTCTATATGAAAAAAGCTGTCATTTATCATGGAAACATATTTATAGGCACAAACTAGTTCTGGCAAAGGTGAATTAAAAAATAATGAAGTAAACTTATATGCGTACTTTTTGTTCTTCAAATTAATATTTGTTCAAAGAAATGGTTTCTTATAGCCGTGTTTTTCTTATATGCGAATTTCGTTTATACGATCAACAATTTTAAAGGCAATTTAAAGAAAAAAACATGGTGTTTTGGACTGCATATCTTATACGCGAGTTTTTCCTATATCCGTAAAATACTGTAGAAGCATTGCCTTATCTTAATTATTCGATTTTTTTTTAATAAAATCCTTTGAGCCCTTTTTGAGAAATATATAATTTAACTTTTTGGCGAAAAAAAATTGTGTTGCATGTATAGTTCTTTTTGTTCTCGTTCTCGTGTGGGCATATTAGTCACAAACACTATACCTACAAATACCAAGTTTGAAGAAAATCCCTTAAAGCCGTATAGGCTGTAGGGGCGAGGACATACAGACAGACAGAAATGCGGGATACCCACTTTTTTCGCGTTCTCTATCATCGTAATGTTAGGAAAAATTATTCTCTCGAGTTCGATTTATTTAACGAATCTATTAAGTCTGGCTTCTTAAATTCTTAAATTTATTGCATACAAATAAATTTTAAAGCTTCTTGATCACATTTTTATTTGCGATATTAGGAACAAGCTATTATTGGGAATTATTTTTTTTTTTTTGAAAATCTATTTTTTGTAAATATTGTCCGCCAGCTTCATCGGGTCCTGAAGCGCATTTTTAATCTTCAATTTGAAAAAATACTCATAAAAAATCTTATTTTGGCGGAATTTTCAATGAAAACACAAAAACATACCAGCTATATACAAATTCGTGACTATAAATCAAGTGCGGAGAACCATCAAATTCTGGCAGGACAAATTTAAATTTGATCACTTTTTGTTTAAATGCTAGAAAGTTCATTTTCTGCTAACTTTTGACAATGAATATTCAATATTTAAAACCCGTTAAAGCTACAAACTTGGGGCCTGCACAACATATAGAAAAAGCTACAATTTCTGACAATAAATAAATTTAAATATCTCGTTTTCTTTTTAGATTTTGTCCATCGGCTTTTTGCAATTTGTTCTAGGTATGTAGGTAAATTATGGCGGCTATCGAAAATAAAATTTCCCATGTAATTTCGCTCATCATTTAAAATTGGAAATGACAACAATTTTCCACCTTCCCTTGTAGGCTCGAATTTGGTCAATCAAAATGATAACCCAGTTGCCATTGAATATTCATTTTTGATGCCAATAAATTCTGAGAGATACTGCGACCATAATTCACGCTTTCAACTTTCGAGGATGGGAAAAATTCCGTGGAAAATTTTATTCACAATAGCCCCCTATAAAGCTAAAATAATTTTTAAAATATTTTTCTTAATGCAAACCAAACAATCAATGCATAATTTTCAATGTTAAGGCATCAGAGTACCAACCAAAGTATTGCAGGGTTATAAACATAAAATAAACAAACTAAAGTTGACACACATTCATATAGATAGCCAACTATGTTGGTTTGTTTTTTGTCTATTTCTTATATCACCCATCACCAAACAATTTCAAGGAAAGCCCGTGTCAAGGCATCATCTGGCTTTTGAGCTTGTCCACATTCATTACGCTGAGTTTGTCCTTCCTCTACTGGCCTGGCCTGGCATACTATATAGGGCTTTCACTTCGTATATCTACAAAATGCTGGACATTTTTGCTGTCACTGCTTATACATTCAATAACAACGTTTCACGGCTTGACAGATACAACACATGTTGTTGGGGATGACTCTTTTCCAGGTCAGCGACACTCTTCATTTCCTCCACCGAAACCGATATACAATGTTCAAGACAACCAAAACCAACCAACACAAAAAAAATGACAAAATAAAATTTCTAAAAAACCAATCAATTCCAGTCTTCGTCGTTGTCGGTGGTCCGTGGTCGTCCTGATACTCGGTTCCGTCGGTCGCCGTCGTCGTTCTCCCGACCAACACGGAAAGGCAATCAAAATATATTCCGTTTCATTGCAGAAAATTGAATGTTCTTTTTGTACAGCAAAAGGATGATGGGATAAGTCCACAACTATATACAAGTCACATATCTTTATGTTTCTATTTGTTTTTTTTTTTTTTGTTCTCTAAGCAAAATTTATATTTATTTATTTTTTAAATCTCGAAAACTTGTCTTGCAGAATGCACCTTTTCAAAAGAAATCTGAAAATGTGAAAAAAGGATACACAATGGCGGATTTATCGCCTTCCGAAGTGCTTGTTATGTCGTTGTCGCTGCACTAAGCCGAGGGGCTTATGTGTGCTCTCATCGACAACAAAAAGCCACTCAAAAGCACTCAACATAATAAAAATTGAGTTCGATATAGAAAAGAAGCAATACCTACCTAACCAACAACAACAAAAAAAAAAAAATAATAAATAAACGAGGAAATTCTGAAATTCTTTTCGATAAGTTTTGGAGTTTTGGTCCTTTTCCAGGGTTACCTTATTGACAATTTTCGGATAAAAAGTTAAGGTTGTTGATCTTGTACGTTGCAAAGGATATTAGTTTTTAGTGGGTGACCAGATAAGAAAGATGAGATAAAAAATTTAAATAAAACAAACAAAAATGGATTCAGACTTTCTCGTTGGAAGTGATTAAACCGGTCGGGCGCTCTGTCTAAACGTAGTTATCGTAGACTATGGACTTGACGTAGAGATAGAGAAAATAATCGAGTAGTGTCAAGTTGCACGATTGCAGCGACGATAGTCACCAATTTCTCCTTAACAACAGAGCGTTGGGTCGCTTGTATGGCATCCACGGCCGACTTGCCCTGGATGCCATACAGCTGGAATATATCGAAATTGTTAAAACGTGTCCACAAAAACTCGGTTAACATACAAAGCTCTATAAGGGCTCGCGCCCACAAGCAACTTTCAGTCACGAAACTCTTTGGTTGCTAAAATACATATGATTCATTTTAGCAACCAAATAATTTCGTGACTGAAAGTTGCATGTGGGCGCCAGGCCTAATTAAGACCATTGACAGTAACGGTGTCTCCTTCCTCATTTGCATTTCGAAAGAAGTAGGGTGCGATGATGACACCCAATGCCATTAACGGCACCAACCAGTCAATCTTTGTCGATGCATTGCTGTTTGGTAAAATACTATTGTGGATTGGTTCCGCAATTTTGCCTGTTGCCATCCTAGCTGAAGTTTCATTTTGTAGGTAGGTAAAGTATGAACTAAAAGTATAGCAGAAACTAAAACAACAACACAAGTCAAGCCATAAACCTTGACCTTGAAATTCTTCTCACAAGATTAATAAAACACAGAAATATTCTACAATGATTTCCTTCACAGTGATAAGTCTTAATATGCCTCAAAGGAATGGTAACAATTTACTTAAATAACACCATTTTCACGACATGGTAACCCTGGTTATGTTATATAGATTTTGTAAAGGTAAACTATATATTGCTATATGCATGTTGCTGTTGAGAGTTTTTGGATGCATCGTACACAAAAGTGAATGCAATTTTAGAAAAAAAAAAAAAAAAAAACAACGCTACACTCTTTAGGAAAAGATATTTTTCTGGGTTTGCTTTGGTTTGCAGCAGCTTTTTGATTGTGTTATGTATTAGAAAAGTTGAGGGCAATTCAACTTTGGATTAAGTATTTTCAAAAATTAAGAGGTAAAAAGAATTGAAGCAATGTGTGTTATAAAATGGATGACAAGGATAATGTCATTTTAAGTAGTTGGTACACAATACATTCATAAATATAAAACATACTAGGTATCTATAAAACAATTTATTTATTAAGTAGTAATGTGAGCTAAATAAATTGGCTCACCTTTGTATTTCTAAGTATTTGACCACTTTAGAACTTGCATCGTATCATGGTAGAACTTCTGAACTATGTATTTAGAAAGGTAGACAAATAAATAAGTTGACGTTTTTAAGCCCTGTCAACTCAACCCCGAACAAACTACGTCCATTTCATGTCCATTCAAAATGTCCAATCACTCTCTTCTTTTATGAAATAAATGTAACGATTACTTAAAATAATACAAAATTAAACAAAAATCTTTTGTAAGTGAAGCAGAATAACGAACATGAAAAGTTAAATTTTTAAAACAGAATTTTGAAAAAAAATGTAATTTTAACAAAATCAGAATTTTGACATCCACCCTTACCTCATTACAACATCGCCGGAACTTTTCCAAATACAACATTGCCATCAAAGCTTCCGGTGCGCTTTAGCTTGTTTTTTTTTTGTTTCAGCGTGACTATTTTTCAAAAATATACATAGATATATATATAAAACAGATATTTCCTAATTTTTAATCAGAGGTATTATTCCTTTAATTATTTTTTTTTTTTTAAATATATCATGATGATCTGTCATTTTACCTAAGCGCAAACACCTTAATCTTGGTGATTTGACTCATAGAACTGATATATGAAGATATAAGCTTTTTAAGCGAACCTTATCGTTTTTTTCTTGGAGAATTATAGACCACAAAATATCAGCAAAACAAAGTCTCCAAAAAAGGATATTAAGGTTCGCTTTAAAAGCTATATCTTGAGTTCTATTTGAGGCGAACCACCAAGATTAAGGTGTTAAGGTTTGGGTGAGAGCATCATGATAAGTTTTTAAAAAAATAATTGCTGTGTTGATACCCCTGATAAGAAATTTAGAAAATATTTATTTTAAACCCCCGCCAGATTTTTGTTTTCGATATCAAAAAATATGCACCTATAAGCCCTTATAATCAGATTTTTGTTATACATCCACTCCCAAAGTTTGCTGTCGGGTCTTAGACTACACTTGCGAGCAAAAACTGGAATCACGCCTTTTCGCCGTCAAAAAAAACCTATTGCAATGAATAGAATATATAATTAATTGTTAATGGGCTCATTTTAAAGCTTGAACTTAGAACTTTTAATTAAGACGTCGACCACAGTCAAAGTACGATTTCGTAGCAATTTCATCACGATAATTCAGTCATTACACCGGTGACAGATCCTGGCCCTTACACTAACTTGCAAGTTTCCCTGAACCTTCCGTAGATCTTTGATATGCAGGATTGGCTTAGATGGTGCTGATGGGCCACAGCATATTGGTTTATTCCTTGTTGTTATAGTGTGACAACTTGACTTACTTCTAGATTTACTTATTTACTTTTGTTCGAGATTAGGAGACCTGATAGACACTGAAAACCGAAGACCAATAATCAATTGCGTATCAATGTCTCCAACTCTTGCGTACTTTAAAAAGTATGATTTGTTATTTTTGTTATAATGGTGGATAGCACGAAAACTATTCAATGGATTTTTATGATTTTACCCTTAATTTAAAGTTCTAAGTTCAAGCTTAAAAACGACCCTATTAACAATTAATTACAAACATATATTCTATATTGCAATTGGTGTTATTAGAAGGCGAAAAGGGGTGATTCCATTTTTTTGCTCGCAAGTTTATAATATTTGCTTAGAAAAAAAAAACTAACAACTTATTAGCAAGTGTTTTTAAAAGTTTACCAATTCCTCTTAATCATTGCAAAAATGAGTGTTTGTTAATTATTTTTTTTTAATTAAATCGGCTCTTCTGGGTGTCACTGGAGTCAAATTATAAATGAATTCTCCTGATATTCACAAAACATGTTTTTGTGCCAAATAACGAATTCTATGCTTACGCAGCAACATGACAATAAACAAAAACGAATGGTTAATTGTCAACAAAATAATGCAATGAACTGATTCTTCTTAGTAGAGGAACGAACAAAATGCCCCATTTCCGTTCCCTAAAAACAAAGTGGTACACCCGGGCGTATACGCACTTTTTTATTTTATTGATTTTTTAACATTTATCTGTTTGTGCACGTTAAGTTGGTTTATGTCGTGTAAGCCAACAATTCAGCAGCAGGAGGCGCTGTGATCAATGTATTAATATTCAATGTATTAATATTAGGTATATATTCTAAGCAATTATTAACTACAGTGGACTGGGTTAAAATTCGTCTTTCAACATTCAAAATTTAAAAACTTTATCTGCTTCACATAAAACTGGTAGAACAATAATAATTAATAAAGGAAAAGTTTTTATTTAAAAAAAAAAAACAAATTTCGTTGTATTTTATAGAGGGTGGTCTAACAAAAAAGCACGATGTTAATTGTAAATAAAACAAAAAGCTTTCAGAGAATTATCTTAATATTTTGTATTATGATAGAAGAATCTTTGGCAATTACGTGTGAAACAAAATATCGGCCAAATGCTCGCCATGGCTTCGGTGACACACCTCTATCCGATGGTCCATATTTTCAATGACTCTGAGACATAATTGAGGTTGAGTTATCTCATCATTTAGCTCTTGAATTGTTCTTGGCTTATTGACGTACACTTTTTCTTTTAAATATCCCCAAAGAAAGAAGTCCAACGGTGTCAAATCACATGATCGTCACTGCCAAATAACATTGCCACGACAACGCGACGTTAGATAACACGGCCATAGAATTTCTCGCGCAAAAGAGCCATTGTTTCGTTGGCTTTCTGGCAAGTGGCCGCAATTTCTGGCCACAAGAAGTCCGTTATCATCTCGCGATAGCGTACACCATTCACAATTACTACTTGGCCGACCTCATTTTCGAAGAAGTTCGACCCGATGACGCCGCCGCCGCCAGTCCATAAACCGCACCAAACAGTCGGCTTTTCAACAATCACTCGTGGATTCTCATTTTCCCAGATGCGGCAATTCTGTTTGTTAAAGAATCCACTGAGGTGAAAGTGTGCCTCGTCGCTGAAGATGATTTTTTTAGTAAAAAGTCAACATTCACTTTTGTCTGTTCAACCAACCATTCGGCGTATTGGCGACGGCGACGCTT
This sequence comes from Melangyna quadrimaculata, assembly GCA_949320155.1. Classification (NCBI taxonomy): domain Eukaryota; kingdom Metazoa; phylum Arthropoda; class Insecta; order Diptera; family Syrphidae; genus Melangyna; species Melangyna quadrimaculata. The sequence continues at coordinate 386,667,475 of OX439483.1, forward strand.
TAAATGGTCAGTAGGCTTCAGCTCTTAAGTCAATTAAACCGTGTAAGCGTGTAAATTCAAATCTTTATTCAAAATTCGCATCTGTGATGTTCGTGTGCTGTTCAATTGTTGGGCACGACGACGAGTCGAGGTTGATGGCTCTTTTTGCCACACTATCGCGAACAACAGCAATGTTTTCCACAGAACGAACTGGGTAAGCATGTACTGCACAGTTGTTTTCACATTTCCTACGGACCCGGTTTGCTGAAATTTGCGCACAATTCTACCGATTGTGGACACATTTGGTCGATTATGGTGACCAAAAAATTACGAAGTGCACGAAATGCATTTTGATTTAAACGCCCATTTTCGTAAAAGCCTTCAGCAATCTTAACAAGCTGCTCAATTGTGTACTTTTCCATGGTTGAATTTGTCAAACACTGAAAAAAAAGAAATGTAAAATATTAAGTTCGGCAAAAAACTTGACGTTAAGGTGTGACTCTTACCTTGACAAACCAATACTTGCCCTAGAGCAACTATAAATGTTTAGTTTGGGGCCAAATGCTCAACTATAGTGTTTTTTTTTTTTTAATTCCCCAAAAGGGTTTGTGGGACCATTCTTGAGCTCAATAGTCATTGTAGGGTCTCAGACAGATCTGTGTGACAACTTCGAATTTGTCGTGCAATGTTTTCTATGTTTTTTGTGTGATATTAAGTTAGCAAAGCACCCCCTCAGAAAAGTACTAAAAACTCTTTACAGTGAATGATTAATAAGTTAATAATTTGCCGTTAATTAGTTGTGACATGTTAAATTTTGTCGTGCAATGTTTTCTATGTTTTTTTTTGCTAATTCCCAAATTCGATGTCAAGTTAGCAAAACAACATTCGCAAATCGAAAAATGGTTAATTGGATAATATGCCGTTAATTTGTTGTTAATTAGTTTTGACAACTTCGAATTTGTCGTTCAATGTTTTCTATGTTTTTTGTGTTGCTTTGCTAACTTGATATCAAGTTAGCAAAGCACCCCCTCAGAAAAGTACTAAAAACTCTTTACAGTGAATGATTAATAGGTTAATAATTTGCCGTTAATCAGTCGCTAATTAGTTGTGACATTTTCAATTTTGACATGCTATGTTTTCTATGTTTTTTTGCTAATTTCTTAATTCGATGGCAAGTTAGCAAAGCAATATATATATCTTATATTGAATAATTTATTACTGAATAATTTGTCGTTGATTAGACCTTAATAAGTTGATATTTTCAATTTCCTCGTGCTATGTTTTCTATGTTTTTTGCTGTTTTACTAATTTGATGTCAAGTTAGCAAAGCAACGCCTCAAAAAGGGGTTAAAATTTCTTATATTGAATAATTTATTGCTTAATAATTTTTCGTTGATTAGTCCTTAATTTGCTGTAATATTTTCAATTTCCTCGTGCTATCTTTTCAATGTTTTTGTTGTTGTACATTATTCAATATAATAAATTATTCAATATAAGAAGATTAAACCCCTTTTTGTGGTGTTGCTTTTCTAACTTGATATCATATTGGTGAAACAAAAAAAAAAACAAAGAAATCATAGCATGACAAAATTTAAAATGTCACAACTAATTAACGGCAAATTATTAACCTATTAATCATTCACTGTAAAGAGTTTTTAGTACTTTTATGAGTGGGTGCTTTGCTAACTTGATATCAAGTTGAACGACAAATTCGAAGTTGTCACAACTAATTAACAACAAATTAACGGCAAATTATCTTATTAACCATTTTTCGATTTGCGAATGTTGTTTTGCTTACTTGACATCGAATTTGGAAATTAGCAAAAAAAACATAGCACGACAAAATTTAAAATGTCACAACTAATTACCGACTAATTAACGGCAAATTATTAATCATTCACTGTAAAGAGTTTTTAGTACTTTGCTGAAGGTGTGCTTTGCTTACTTGATATCAAGTTAGCAAAGCAACACAAAAAAACATAGAAAACATTGAACGACAAATTCGAAGTTGTCACAACTAATTAGCAACAAATTAACGGCAAATTATCCAATTAACCATTTTTCGATTCGTCAATGTTGTTTTGCTAAACTTGACACTCATCAAAATCCCGGTTGCCAGGTGGGCCATTCCGATCCTGATGAGGTTTGATTCTAGTCTGTAGCATTGACCATTGATTAGTAGGTTCGTTCTTGTGATGCTTCTTCAGCCACAAATCATTATGAAATTATATTTCGTCGCAAGAAATTTAGAAACCGCGAGTCAGAAAACGTTCCAGCGATATCTTGAGATCGTAACTTCAAGATGTTATTTTTTCAATGGGATCCACTCAGCTTTGTAATGTCATTGCTACTCGTATCCGAATTTATGGGGTACGATGACAGCACCGAAGTCCGAACTTTCAGACATCTGTGCTGGAAACATGCCAGTCGTCAACCACAGCATGATCAATTTGGTTAACGGTTCGTTCACATGGAGTCCGCCAAGTCCTCTTGTATTTTATTGATGTATCAGAATGCATTGAGGCTAGAATTGTTCATATTTTGTTATTGATCGTTGGATTGAAAACAATTATGAAAACCAAAACTTTTCAATCTGCTTGCTTTATCAAAGGTTCAAGCACCATCGAGCTGCAAGCACAATGTTTTGTTGAGGATATTCAATTTAATTATTTTATTTTAATTGAGTTTAATTATTGACTTTATTTCAAAGGTAATTTTTATGTCCGCAAGTGTGTGATGATATCCGCTAATAAGTTTTTTTTTACTCCTTGATGTGATGATGAACAAATCAATTGTATATCGATGATGCCATTTGAAAACGATTCATTCATTATGTCCTTACAAATGCATATACATATATCAGGTATATAATGTAAGCTCGTGATGTGCATTGCATAAAATTTCAGCCACGCCATTGCCGACGAGCCACCGCAAGCCGCCGCGCCGGCCGCCTCCGCTGGTTCTGATGTAGATTGTAAAATATACGCCATAACTACCATAATGCCGTGTATGCTGCATCATAGTCTGCTCCATCATTTATATTATGGTGGCCAACACAAAGAGTGAAGTCACTGTGGTAAAGTTGTAGGTAACTTTTGTATAGGAATGGCGGCACCACCGTCGTCATTGACGTATTTATTGGTCGGAAAGAATCCAAAGAAGAGGGGGATAAGTAAGGACGAGTGATGAGACGGGAGACGGGTGACGAGAGACGAGAAGAGACTGGTCGCGATTGAATCCTTCACTCAATTTCGAGATGCATGCGGAATACGAAATTGAATTATATTTTGGTGCGGAGCGAGCGTGAGCCCTTGATATGATTCGAAGCTATGCAAAGCTTGCGCTGATGCTGCATATGGCACAAAATGTCAGAAAGGATTTATACATACATATTTCAATTTACGAAAGGATTACACTGTTGAATGAACTCGCAAATTGAATTAAGATCTTTGAAGTACCTCTGTATACCTTTGCTTTGCACATATGTATGTTGTTATTGTGTTGTTTTTGTGTTTTTTCCCCAGCTAGGTATATACATATACTGTATGTCTGTATATGTTGAATTAAGCTATTAACGTATTTCATTATAATTTGTTGCAAAATGAGTTAATTATTTACAAAATAAAGTAGGTAAAATTTTATATGAAAAAGAGGATAATTCTTTTGATGTCACTTAAAAGTATGTACATGTACCTACATAAAAGCAAGCACCAGACGTGGGATGCTTAATTTAACCCTTTTTATGCGAAAGCCTCTTTGTTCGGCGAAATCACCATTATGAATTTTTATTTTGAATTGAAAGTGTCCTGTACTTGGTGATTTTATTATTTAATTATCCTTTTTTATATCCTTTTATTAAAAAGTTAATAAATTTTGTAGGTAGTATATAAGAAGGTTATTAATAAGAGACAATTAGTAAAAGATCTAAAGTGCAAGCATTTCAATTATTATTGTGTATCTATACACATTTTGTACTTGCAATTTAATAGGGAAAGTAGGTAGATAGGTATACATCATTTTATTGGCTTGGTGTGAAAAAAATGCTGTTCAAATGGAATTAAATGGAAATGGGTGGGCCAAATACAAGTTTCTTTTCAAAAATGCTATAAAATGAACAAAATTTGTTCCATGTATTATGGCTTTATTAGTAAGAGCAAACATTCCCAGTATCTAATTTAATTTTGGAACACAACGTCGTTCAAATGGCTGCCTCGGCTGGCTTCAAAGTAGCGCATTCTGTCACTCCAATATTCCAAGACCTTGTTTGATGGTTTCGGGCTGTAGCCTTAAGTGCTGGAATCGTTTCCGGATTGTTGGCATGACATCGGCCCTTCACAGTTCCCCACAAAAAAATGTCCAAAGGGGGCAAATCGCAGCTCCGAGGCGGCCAATTGACACGATTTGAGAATTTGGTGAAAAAATCGATTGTGGCTGGGCTGTGTGGCATGGGGCGCCATCCTGCATGAAACAGAGGTTGTCCAAATCCATTGGATGCATTGGCCTCTCATCAATCAAGTGCGGGTTTTCTAATCCCCCAGATGTGCCAATTTTCTTAACATTGCAGGCGCGCGGTGGGTGCTACATTTCGTCCAAAACTTCTTTTCAAAAACCGCACTGATTGGGGTACACAGCACTCACTTTGAAAATAAATTTTCAATAGCTATTTCCCAACGTTGTTCAAACGTAAAGCATCTGATTTCATTCTGCGGAAGTATGATATTGACTTTCTGTCAAGATTTTGACCGGGAAACAGCTGTCAGTGTCAAAATAACTTATATGATTTAAAAAGAAACCACTAGATGGGCCACCCTTTAGATGAGTTTAATTACTTTCGGGTTTTATTCAAAATTTCTCTAAAATGACTTCAACAATTTTGCTTAAACTTCGGGCCTGGAATGCTCAAAGTTATTGCACCAAAACTGCATTTTAGGTTTTTAATTAAAAAAAAAAACACTGTAGGGAAAGTCTGGGTTAGTTAATCCAACATTCACATAACTCATAAAACTTGCCAGTATCGTTACGCTTGACTACACACCACTTGAGCTTATTTTACCTCCAAGTGGTAACCACCGGGCACTGGTCTCGTTCATCCAGCCTTCAATAATTGGCTAAACTTATACGCACGAGTGTTGACCAAAAGACGAAAATAGCATGAAAATGTCTGGCTGCGAAGGATTGCGAACTGCGGATGAATTCAATAGCGAAATTAAATGGTGTCATCAACTGTCTTGAAATCAGATATCTAACGTAACCTATCCTGACATACTTATAGCTAAGGTCGGCCAGGATTTCCAGTAGCAGACCCTGGCTAGACTGGAAAGGCGATGGTAACGAATGAACATGAACATAACGGGGCAATCCAACTCTCATATCCCCGTAGTGAGTTACAGACATCGAATTATCTGGCTTCCAATCCTAATGTTATTAAAGGATCTTGTTTTACGAATCTGGGGTCGTTGGGTTTTCTTCCCTACCACGTAAAACCTACCGTTTAGGAGAGACATAGATATTAGAAGTCTCGGATAATGATTCCCCTCAATTGGAAACAAGAGCCGAATTGTAATGGGATAACGACTTCAGAGTATTTACCTGAAACATAGGACCAAATCTGTACCCTGGGTGCACGGATGTCGAAGTTGTGCTAGGGAATTCACAGCCTTCACAGAGCAACGACAACAGCTTTCAAAAATATAACTTTGTAGCAGATTGTAGTATGGTGATAACCAGCATAAGGCTTTCAAGTCTAAATATCCATATAGCAACCTGGTGCTCCCCAAGCGAAATTGATCATGGGCAAATAGACGCAAAGCGCGTATCAAAGATCTTAGAAAATGTTGACTTTAACCGTTTCCTTGTTGCGGCAAAATTCCGAACTCAAACGGAAAGAAATTGCGACTTGTCGAGAAGAAGAAATTCGACGCCTAATTACACCTGGAGTTGCCAGATTTAAGCAACTGAACGAAAAACTCTCCACGATGGACATACGTCAAGAATCAATGGTCCCAGTATCGTGACATCATCAGAGATCTAGCCGAAACCATCAAAAAATCATGATCATGAAATGCGTACACTAGAAGAAGATGCGCTTGCAAAAATGCTGCAGCATGAAACAAAGGCGGCGAGGGAAAATGGTAGAGTATCGGGCCAGTGAAAAGGAGGAGATGAAGATCTTGTGAGGAAAGAAGAGGGCGAAGGAGATCAAAGAGTCTCGCAATTGAAATAACACCCGGATATCTTATAAAAACCCAAGCTAATGTCAGCTTGTTTTAAAACCGCAACACGGGCTTTCTAAAACAGCAAGGGCAAGCTATTCACCGAAGTGCAAGAAAAAGTTGATGTATTTAAACAACATTTCCAGCAGCTTCTAAATGGTCATCAAGTATAACCGGTAATAGGGCAAGTGATAGGGCAAGAAACCCAGTGCTAGCCATCGAAGATCTTGTTCCTTCACCAAATATAGAGAAGAGGTTAATTTAGAAAATATAGAGTTAACTTAGCTAAAGAAGAACAAGGGTGCCGGTTCTGATGAATAACCCGCGGAACTCTTCAAATGCGGAGGAGATGTTTTGATAAGGTGCATGCCGCGCTTTTTTTACATTTTTTTATTATTCGCAGAATTTTGAAAAACAGAATTTTGAAAAGCAGAATTTTTAAAAAAGAATTTTGACCTAAATTTACCAACGTGAACGATAGGTCTGTATTCATAGGTATCTTGCTCTTAGTTTCCTGAGCAAAATTTATACCAACCCAGAACTGACCACATACAATAACTATACCAACGTGAACGATGGATCTGTAATCACAGGTACTTTGTTCTAAGTTTCCTGAGCAAATTGTATACCAGCCCAGAACTTACCAAGCACAATAACTATATCAACGTAAACCATGGCTCTGTAATCGCAGGTACATTGTTCGATCTAAACTAGCATACCTATAGTTTGCTTAAGTTTTATTAATATTTTACAAGCAAACTGTATGTGACCACAGTGCTCTCTGTGGTAGCATACAGTTTACTCTACAATACTTTCAAATTCAGTGATCAGCAAAAGGCTTAGCACAGACTATGGAGATCTGTGCTGATATACAGTTTGGCAATACGCTGACTGGCCAGCTCGTCAGCCCGTTCATTCCCTTTAATGCCACTGTGACCCGGAACCCAGATAATAGTGACCCTGAGGTTAGTGTTCAGACTCAGAAGCTCATCCTGGCATCGCCTTACCAATTTAGAGGATAACGTAGCCGAATTAATGGCTTTAACAACCGCTTGAATGTCTAAAAAATTAGCCGTATTCCGGTTTGAATCTTGTGAAAGTAGCTTGCATGCTTTCCTGATTGCCAGTAATTCAGCTTAAAAAACACTAGCGAAATCAGGTAGCCGAAAAGAATTGGATATATTTAGGGACTCAGAAAAAATTCCCGCACTAATACCGCACTCTATCTTTGACCAATCAGTAAAGATAGTTGTGTCGAAGTCTTTCACCACGACTACATTATTCCACTCCTTTCTGGATGGGAATATAACTTTCAAATCTTTACCGAGGCTCATTGTAGGGGTAAAGTTGTAGTCAGTGGGCGTCAAAAACATTTCGGTTGGAATCAAACCCGTGATGTTTCTCTGCCTATAGGGTTTGGCAAACCAGGAGTCAGGTTCTTTTAGTCTTATCGCGCTGCAAGATACCAGGGGCCAAATGACGTCTTCAGTGAACGAGTGAGGAACTTTTACACGTTATCGAGTAATCACATTGGTATGATGTTATACGAAGTATCACGTATCGAATTGAGTTCGTATTTTACATTTTCCAAAACAACAATATTCCTAACTTTTCATTGGTCGATTGCCACAGCTGCTTGTGTTGGGCTCATGTTTTGTTTACATTTGCCTTTGGAATTTAATTTGGCTAAAAATATTTTTTGGCTAAATCGAATTATTGTGCCTTAAAATCAAGAAAGAACAGTTTTCTGGGCGATGTTTAATTTATTTTTATTCACCCTGAAACACCATTAATTGATATTGTGGAGAAATATTTGCAAAAAACAGAATAATTTTATTTTTCTGCCATCTTACTGCTCACTCGTCTACCTAGCATATATCGTGTGAAAAAACACTCGTTCACTGACGAGAAAATGCTAAAAATCGAATTCGATACTCGATACTTTACTCGATATCTTAAAAAGAAATCCCAAATCCAGATAATTCAGTAACGTTTTGCTCACTCACTGATGCGGTAATTCGGCCCCAGGTATTTTATGTTTAAGTCTAGTGGTAAAAGGTGCAGAAAAATGCCTAAAGCATCTGTTGGACAAGATCGAATAGCCCCTGTGGTGCCAATTCTTGCTGTTCTTTGGACCTTCCTAAATTTGTTGATATTATACGATTTTTTTAATGCTAGCCACCACACAATCGAAGCATGAATTATGAATCATGAAGGCAGCGTGCCCGATGATTGAACTATCAGCTCCATATGCCCTATCTTCAAAAAACTAGATTATATATCTTGCAAGAACTACCGATGCATCTGCCTACAAAACGTTGCATATAAGATCCTTTCAAACATTCTGTGTGAGTGTCTTAAGCCGTTCTGCCATACTTTATTGGGCAGGTATCAGTGTGCCTTCCGGCCCAGCAGATCGGCCATAGACCAAATCATCACACTGACGCAAATTCTGGAAAAGACTAACGAATTTCAAGTCGAGACCAACCATCTTTTCATCGGCTTTGGAGCTGCATGTGATATTATTCATCGTCAGGAGCTCTTTATGTCGATGGCAAAACTCGGGATCCCGGGAAAACTGATCCAGTTGTGTAACGTGACATAAGAATACTCAGCGTGATATGCGGAAATAGGAAATATCCCTCCGAACTTTTCCAAACATGCAGAGAGTTTCGGTAAAGGAGATGCGCTATCATGTGACTTATTCAACGAAGTTACTTTCTTAAACAGATCCGTCCAATTACTGCGATATTTGGATGATATAGACATTATCGGTCACTCTCAATGTGCCGTAAAGGAGTTATTCATGGTGATTGAAGTCCTGACGAAACTTGTTGCTCTTGAGGTAAGCGCGGGCCAAGTATCTACTTTTATCCAAGTATCTGCAGTATCAACAATTAAAATGGAATCTGTCCAATACCTAGGGCAAAACTTCACTATTGATAGCAGCAACTTCGAAGTAGTTAAGGAGTTCATCTTCCTCGGAGTAAACATTAACTCCACGTATGACACCTTAGTGGAAATCCAGAGAAGAATTACCCTGGAAGACCGCTGCTACTTCGGTTTGATAAAACAAATGGGCTCAAATCTCCGTCAGTCCTGCTAAACGGCGCTCATTGCTGGACGATAAGCCGAAAGGGAGAGCTGATACTGAGCTCTCTGAGACGGATATTTGACCCTGTGTGTGTGGAGGGGGAATGCAGGAAAAGACATAACCGCGAACTCTATGTGCTGGATATGGAAATGGATAAAGTCCAGACAGTAAAACCACGTCAACTACATTTTATCGGTCACATCGAGCAAATAGACAATAATGCTTCAACCAAGAAATACTTCGAATCCCAATCCCCGGGGGTTGAGACGACAAGGAAGACCAAACCTGCGGTTTCGAAATCAAGTCATCGCAGATGCCAGAGCGCTTGATCTAAATGACTGGGAGCAGTGTGCTCGGAATCGTGTCTCAGGCATTGACTCTTCGTGGATCGGGATCCTTGATAAGTAAGTAGGTGAGGCTATTTTTTCACGATTTTTTGTTCAGTCATTATGATAGTTATAAAACTTATAAGTTTAATTGAAAAAAAAAAAATCATCGGAAGTAAAAAGCATTTTAAAAGTTTAAGGGCAAACCACAAGCATGTATGTAAATGCAATACATCACAAGATAAGCATGAATATTGTCTTGCTGTGTGTGTGCAGTTGTAGATGGTGTGTGTCCGTACATCTAAAGACAATAAATCATCAGATGCTTACTGCTTGTAGCCTTGGCCCTGTTTTGTTTTATGCCAGTGTATTTCAACCAAAGTATAATGTATCACGTGCGCATGCATGAGTTCATTTGCCACTCAAGTAGCCCGACTGAAGTTCACAAATCACAAACGAAATCCGAAAAACTAAAGTCCTGCACGCGAACAAACCATATTTCTGCAGTTGGCCCGCCATTAAAATGTAATTTATCAACAGCCCCATACACAGATACACTGAGGGTCAGAGACTCAAAGGGTAAGGAATTCCCGACGAACATACTATACTATGCATCATGTAGTAGATACATTGGTCGCCTTCGTCGTATGTTTTGTGGCCATTGCGGATATTTTTCCGTTCAGATAGAACGTTGCTATCGTTACACCAATGAACATTGCAATTTTTTTTTTTTAATTTTATTTTTTCCTAACTCGTTTTTATTGGTTTGCGCTATTTTGCGCTTGAAATATGCGGTTCGTGTTCTATGTGAGTTAACCCAGGAATTTGTTTTCCTTTTAACTAAAATGCTCGTTCAAATAAACTCGAGAGGAAAACATTTTATTTTTGTTTTTCTTTCACTGAAAACAAAATCGTTCAGTCATGTTAAACATACATTTTTAAGACTTTAAAAAAGGTTGCTATAATACTATCTATATTCTATAGTATGTGCATGAGAAACATCCTTGTCACTTAAGCTTATGAAAACAAATGGGTCAGAGTGCAACATGACTATCGATCAGTTAACAGAAACAGACATATTGGGACTTGCATCCCAATGTGCAGAAGATAGATGCTGGTGGCCCCTTAAAACCTGTCTTTTAATTGTTTCCATATCATGGGATTGTCAACCTATCCTTATTTTTTTTTTGTAATGCAAATATTACAAGTGAGAAAGGCCTAGCTTTCTAAGAAAGAGAAGATTAAAGGAAAAGTTCAGCATTCTTCACAATTTAATTGAAATCTGTCCAATATACTGCAATGTTTTGGATTGCTAACGATTTCTGAGTACTATATTTTAAAAGAAATACAGTTTTCTGGAATAAGAGGAAATTTCTCGGTTCTTCTGGAAGTTAAGTTAAACGTAACACTAAACATTCTTCAAAATTGAGAAAAAATTCGATGCGATAAAAGATGAAGTAGTAAAGTACTATGGTTTCAATCAGTTTTATTTGCCATCTTTGCATAAACTGTGAAAAAAAAACCCTACACAAATTTTTTGTACACATGTTAGAAAACTAGTCATTCTTGGTATATCAGTTGAAACGAGTTACCCATAAATTGGTACCACACTACATCAACCCAACTACGATTCCAGTCATAAAATCTGATTAGTTTATTTGTTGTCACATAAGTAGATATTCAAACTCATTAGGAAATGTGTAAAATTACAGGTGGTTGATGGTTACAATGAAAGATTCAAGGAATTATGAATTTGAAGGAGTCTTTCATGGCTGTAGAAAATAGCCCCAATCAAATATATGCCTCAAAAATAAAAAAGAAATATAACACCCCTGTTCTGAATTTCATTTAATTTCGGTTAGTTGTTTTTGTTTTTCTTGTTCAAATTCGGTTAGTTGTTTATTTATTTCGTTTTGCGAAATCAGTTTCAATAGAAATCAGTACAAATATACTGATCTTCAATTCGACAAACAAAATAGCCCGAGAGCTGGCGAACATTTACTCAAAGTGTTTTATAACGCTTCAAATTTTGTGGCCATGTCGTTTGTATCAGTGCAAGCTACATTTTATCGGTCTGGCAGCGATATCGCGGCCCCAACACCCCTAAAATGCACTTTTAAAGTGCAACAACAGAAATAATCCCTCTAAAAGAGCATACGGCTCCAAATTTTCATCACTAAAGCCTTGTGCCCTAGTGTAAGAAAAGGCATCTTTTTTTAAAACAACCCCTTAACTTTATTTTCACTGTTCGAATTTTTTGGTATGAACGTGGTTTGCAGTATTATTAAATCTATTAAACTATTCTTTAAATTATATGTACAGTGTTGTCAAACACATTCCGGATTTTTTTGGTCAACTGCATTGACTGTTGGTTTGTGAGATAAAAATGAACAAATCAAATGTTTGTAATTTTTCACCATTTTTATTAATCTTTATTATTTGATACAATCATTTTAAACAAAAAACATGGTAAATTATCCATTAAAACAAAAAATAATAGTCAAAAATTAAAGTTGATTCAGAATTTTAATGTGACAAACTAACCGGATTTTATCTTGTAAAATGAATTATTATTATTTTTTATTTAATATTTTGTGCAGTAACCCCTTTTTTTTATCACAGCTCGACATCGACGAGGCATTGACTGAATTAAATTTTCGAAAATAGAAACAGGAATATTCTCCCATTTTTCAAGGCTGCAAAAAGAAAAGTTGTTGACGTGTGCTTTTTTTCCCAACCCGCCTTTTTAAAATGGCCCACAAGTTTTCAATTAAGTTTAGATCGGGTGATTGAGACGGCCATTCTAAAACACGAATATTTTTAGTCGCAAACCACTCTTTTGGCAGCTTTGAAGAATGTTTGGGGTCATTATCCTGCTGAAAAACCCAACGCAAAGGCATTTCTTCCTCTGCATATGGAAGCATTACTGACTCCAAAATGTCTTTATATTGAAAATTTTAATTTGGAATTTAAAGTCTTTTCCAAACACCTTTAATGGCTTACCTTTTTCTACGATGTTTAGCAGTAAGAAGAGGTTTCTTTGCTGGTCGAAATGCAAAAAGACCGAAATCTCTTAAACGCTTCCTTACCCTATTTGGCACTAAAGGTAGATTTAGTTCATCACAAATTATCTTTGAAGTTGCAAAAGGGTCTTAAAGCACAAAATTCTTTATGCGCCTATCAGTTTGAACAGTTGTTTTGCGAGGGCGTCCACCAAAATGATCTGCTTCTACTGATTTCCCGCTTCTAAATTTTGTAATGATGTCACAAGCCGTTGACGTTGGAATTTGCAATATTTTAGATATTAAATTTTGTTTTGTACCGGCTTGGAACTTTTCAATTACCTTGTATCGAATCGCGTTGCTGTAACGTGTTTTAGCCATTTTCTGCACTATATAATTTTAACTAACACAGCTCTCAACTTGTAAAGTCTGTTTAATCTACGGCGTGAGTCAAAAGACTCGAAAAAAAAGCTACTTTAACATCGAGACTCGCAATCTCCCTGCAATCCGGTTAGTTTTGCACAGCCATGTTATTGAATAACATTATAAAATATTTTTTTTTATTGTTCTTGTCACCGTAGAATTATATTTTTAAGGTTATTATTAAATTGTCTCATACCCTTTAAAAATTATGGAAAACCTATGGAAAGTTATTAGTTTTCTACTTGATATTAAGAAAAACATTATACTGAGGAAAAATCCGGAATGTTTTTGGCAGCACTGTACATGCCTATATGAAGTTTAATCAAAATCGTTAGAGCTGTTTTTGAGAAAACTTGATAAATCCGAAATCGTTGTATGGCAGCTACCCGTTCTAGTTGATATAAAACAATTTACATGTACTGTACATGTAGAGTAGGGTGTCCTTTATTTCCCAAACTCATTTTTTTGGTTAGCACACCCCGATAATCGAAAGTTTATACTGAAAAAAAAAATTATTAACCAACAATTTTTTTTTCCGAGGTCATTAACCCGTGCCTCAAGGTAATACTTTTCCATACAAATTTGTATGGGAATGTTAAACTCTTTTTTCTGTGGAACTATAGCTGTTATTCAATTTTTTAAGGAATTCTGATTGATTGGTTGGTCCTTTAAAAAACTGCATTTAAGAATATATTAAAAAAAATTTAATTTATTATTTATTTCAAGTTTTTAAATTAATAAATACTTTAATATTATATATTTTTCTCTTATTTTTCTCTCTCTCGATCTTTAGGAGTTTTTGTATTTTTTTTTATTGATTATCATAGAGTACTAAGATTTTTGAAAAATTGCATTCAAAAAAATATTGAAAACAAATTAGAAATGTATTATTTCGATTTTTCAAAATATTAAATATTTTTATTTTACTAAATTGGGTTTCTTGTGTGATAACACATTCACAGTTAGGCTGCATAGCTTTCGCTCCGTAATTTATATTATTGAATGTTTGTATTTTCAACAACCACTTGAGTGGGCTACCACCATTGTATTTGGCTGGAATTATTGCAATTTCAAGGCTGCCACACCAACCATCAGATTCCTTTCAGTGGTGCTTAGTCTTTTATGTTCAGTTTGAATTTATAAATTAGTGCCGCCAATTGGAATCGAACCTAGACCAGCTACCTCTGAGGCCTATGCACTACGCATTGCGCCACCGAGGTCACCTGATCATTATTTTACGTTTCTATTTTTTTTCTTATCAAATAAAGTTTTTTTATTAATTTTTGAATGTGGTTTTTAAACAAGATATTGTTCAAAAAAAAATCAAATCATTTAAAAATAGAACCTTTGTAATGTACATTTAAATTCAAAAATAGTTTTATTCAGTCTATCCTTTACTCAAAACAAGATGGCATTAGCGGCTACCAGTTCCAGTTGACCTAGAAACTTCAAATTTTACACACTATCTGTTTTTAGTCTAATTAGAGCAAATCTGAAGAAAAAAATTGGAAAAGCTTCTAGTTTTCCGGAAAATTAACGTTGCGTTTTCGCAACGCTCGCCGAAAGGGGTAGCAAAATTATTAAAATAATTTTTTTTTTACATGAAGTATGAATTAATTTTATTTGAATATTCTTATGAAGAAATAAATTAAATATACATGCACTGGATAATAAAAGATGGTTGAAAATAAAATGACAAAATTTGTAATAAGTTATACATTATATTTAGATACGTTATGTACACAAAGAATTGGTTTTGTGTGGTATTCATCGAAGCATTTTGGATGAAGCGGGATATCACATTTCTTGCAGGAAAAACTGGTTTTGCTGGAACACTTGGGACATCGGAGACGCTTTTCAGTTTTGATGAAAATATATGTCTGTTCCTTTACTCTGAATTTCTGCGATTTTCTGTGATTTTTAGTCCCAAGTTCTGTCAGTTTCATTTTTTTATATGAACTTGACAAGACTTCGGCCTGAAAATCACAGAAACTCAAAGAAAAGGAACAGACCATATTTTTGATGTTGTCGAAACAGGCCACTTCATTCGGGTTTCCTTCCGTTTGAATCTAAGGTTCAGTGTTTGTTTCCGATCGCAACAGGGAATCTACAACAAATATTCTAAATTCTAGTTGTTTTTTTTTCCAAATGCAATGTATTTTCCATTTACCAACGCTAAAAAGTGTCCAGTACCAATCTTTTCCTCGAATTCGAATCCGATAATTGCTTGTAGCGTTATCAAATAAGTCAACTCCACCCATCGTTATGTTGTTTTCACGAATTGCATTTGGCATTGGAATGTTGACATGTTTTCTCTTTTTTTGATCAAACCGTTTTGCCTGATTGATTGGTTGGTCCATCAAATGATTTGTTGTTGTTTTTTGAAAATTCAACACATGGCTGTTTGACAACTTCGGTAACTCATAATGAAGACATGTCGATTCTTTTTTAGAAGTTGAAGCGACGTTTTGGGATGTTGATTCACTGTTTGGGTCATTTGGTACAACATCGACTTCCGGTTCATCGTATATGTCTTCAGGATTTTGAGAATTTAAATCATCAGACCTGCATTCTAGCTCAATTTCACCAGCCAATTCATTTGGGAACATGTTTCCATCCTCCAAAAGCTGCACATTATCATCGATTTCCTCATTATCACTAACAGCATCATTTTTTTGAGGTAAAATTATAATGTTTGTATGAACTGCAGCATCCAAATTCAAATTTATTTCCTCGTCTTCATCAGACCTCGGGTTCATCAATAACTCTTCGAGTTCTTTAGTAGATAAAAACTTTTTGCGATACATGATATTTATTCTTTTATAAAACACAGAAATTATTTTCAAAACACTTTTTGACCGCACAACTCCAAGCTTATAAGTAAAAAATAAGTCGAATGCAAAAAACTTATATTCGCGATCTGTTTTTCCAGTACAGTGCGCATTTATGATATGAATTGTTTTTTTTTTTTTTTTTCTTGGAATTAGAATATGCACTCGATTTATAGTACCTGAGTATAGTACAGTTGTCTTATAGCGAACACGCTCATAAGAAAAGTGACCTGTGCCTTGATGTTTCCCATACGCAAAATACACTGCCTAATTATATTTCTAAGAATAAAGTCAAGTGGAAGCTAAAGGGTTTTTCCAATATAGCACGCTTGAATGATTTTTTTTTATGCATCGTTTTGTTGGACAGGATGCAATAAAAGAATAGGATTCTTTTTTCAAAACTGTTGGCATTGTAAACATAAACACACAACATTCAGAGAAAAAAACCGTTCGATCTCATATAAAGCAGCGAATGTTTGTTTTGAAATGCTACTGCTTTCGGCGAGCGTTGCAAAAACGCAACGTAATGCTTTCATCTAACCTGACAAGCAGGCAACTCAAGTAAATTACGTCAGAATTTTTTTAGAATATAATTTGAACCCTTATTTACCTGTAGTTGACATTGTTTTGAAAAATTATATTTTGACGATATTTTTCAAAAGTTCAAAAATACTACCTCAAAATTTACCAAAACTCTTATTTTGAAAGTCCTAAAAAAGCACGAAAAAATTTTGTTACAAGAAAATCCAAAAACAGGTCGATTAGATACTTCAACTATCTCTCAAAATCATTTTATAGTTTATTTCAATTTATAATCAGTTATGTTCCAGAAGTCCGCAAATATGAAGTTGCGAAAACGCAACGCTACTCGGAAATGGGTTAAAAAATAAGTTTTTGCATTTTATAATTTGAGCTTATATTTGAGCGTAACCTTCATTACTACTTATTTTTTTTTTCAAACTAGTTAAAACATTTGGTGGGGGGTACAACTGCCCCCCCCCCCTACTGCGTACGCCCTTGTTTACTTTCGTGTCATGACTTCTGCCGGACCCTGTACATACAAAAGGCATAAATTAAAAACTTTTTTTTCTAATGAGGCTCTCAATGGGCGTTTATTCCACCAACTTGTCCTGATAAAAAGAATCTTTGCAAAATGTTTGATTGTCGTTTTGACTATTGCTCTCAGTATCTTTGTCTATAGAATTGAAGGGGACAACTATCTCAAAAACAGCAATCAACAAAAATTGATAATAATCAAATCAGCTTAGCCGATTCCCGCCCCACATCCCTAAAATTGAAAATGTTTGTAAGGAACATAAATTGAAACTCAGAACCATTTCAATAATCCGAATGAAGTAAGTATTTTTCGATTGTTGGTGGTTTGCATGTATCACTAACACGAATTTCGTATGGTTTTCTCTCGAAATTCTTGTAAGTGTTTCATACAAACCACTGTCATTTCAAAACTATGTGCTTCATTGTAGTCTAGAGCCCACAGCAAATTTAGGGGTGTGAAAGTGAACCAAAAAAAAAAAGTATATGAGTCGAAAGGTGTGGTTCTGGTAATGCTTATGAAAGAAATGCAAGTCTTGAAGTCCCTGGAGGCGGCTTAAGATGTGTTATAGCAATTTGAAAACCTAAAAAAATCAACTTTGAGGATGATTGTATGAACAAAAAAAAATTGTATCCATCCCAAGGTATTGAGCCCCTGATTACAGATCCGTATGTCCAAGACCGTTTCGAGGCGGCATTTACCCTGCCAGACCGTTTGAAAAACCCTAAAAATCAACTTTGGGGATGATTGTATGAACACAAAAATTTTTTACTCATTCCTAGGTATTGAGCCCCTGATTGGAGATCCGTATGGCCAAGACCGATTGGAGGCGGCATTTACCCTGCCAGTCCGCTTATAAAACCCGAAAAATTTGAAAGAAATTGGTACAAAAATAATTTAAAAACAACAACAAACAAGTGAAAATTATTTTTGTAACACAATAAAAACATTAACAATTGGCATAAGAAAAAATTTCCCTTCACTTGTTGAATCAGTTGAACAAGTAAAACAAGATAAGTCGTGTATGATAAGTTAAATTCTTTTAATTTCAGGCCAACACACTTGTTTTTGAAATTCAATGTCATTTATTACAAATGTGACTTCTTTTACACATCGATAAACTGTCATTTTATGAACACCATGAACGTCACATTTAAAGCATGGTATTGAAATCCAGTTCCAAACCAATTCAATGGCTATAAATATTTTCTCCCTTGCACTTAGTGGTAGTGCTTTATTTTTATTCTGCCCTAGCGAGGTATCCGTCGGAGCGGAATATTCTCCGCAACTAGTGGTGTAAGAAATCGTTAGTAATCGTTACAAAGTTTGGTACCCGTATCCAAAAGTAATCGTTTGGTACTCGGATCCAAAAGTAATCGTTTGGTACTCGGATCCGAACGTAACGAAAAGTAATCGTTAGGTATTCAAATGTGAGTCCGAGATCCGAGTCCAAAGAGGGATTATTACGTTTTTTGTTTTGAATTGAATTTAATTGAAATAAAAGAAAATAACTTACGAAAATGATTTTTTAGAAAAAAAAAAACTTTTTTACAAAAAAAACTTTTTTTGAAAAAAAATGTTTTTCTTTGAAAAAAAATAAACTCTTTTAGACAAAAAAGAAACAACTTTTTTTTGATTTAGTTTTTATATTTCAACTCGATTTGCGTCTAAACTATACGTCCTCCCTCCAAAAATAACACCTTTTGTGAAACACCGGATTTTGAATATCGTCAGGTTGAGGTAATCGTACATATGCAATGTTCGAATTGTGAGCAATTAGCTTTAAGAACATTACCTTGTCCTTCTTTTGCGAAGTTGTTTTTTTTTATCGTGCGGTACATCGATGGGAAGGGAACACTTCTTAGACACCTCTGAAACGCTTAGTTTAGCCACAAATCACGTTTAAAGTGAAAAGTCGGTTTTTCGTATTGTGCGATACATCGATGGAAAGAGATCACTCCCTAGATCACGAATATGCAGTTTTTAGTTCTGAAATGCTTAGTTTAGCCGCGAATCAAGTTTGAATGTGCAAACTTTAAGGCGTCTACGATGCTCCTTTCGCTCGCAAGTTTAAAGATATCATGCGATACATCGATTGAAAGGTGGCACTCGCTAGATAACGAATATGCAATTTTTAAATCTGTAAGATGCTTAGTTAAGCCGCAAATCTACTCAAGTTTGAATGTGCTAACTTCTGGGGGTCTACGATGCTTCTTTGGCTCGCAAATCGAGTTTAAAGATAACAGTCAGTTTTTCATATCATGCGGTACATCGATTGAAAGGTGGCACTCCCTAGATAACGAATGCCCAATCTACAGAAGAATTTGATTCAAGATATAAAAACTAAAAAGATAATCTCTATTATTCGTTTATTACATTCAGAAGGATGTGTGCTTTTGTACAACAATTTTTTGTATTATCAAAATAACGTGATTGCATAAAGTTCCAAAAGTTGGAACTTGGATTAGGAAATTCTAAGATAAATAGGAAAAAAGTCTTGAAACAAATATCCACCGCCCGGAAGAAACTAATGAAAGGAAACTTTACCCCATCAAATTATAAAAATTGTAAAAGTTTTGAAATTATTATGCAAAATATCTCTTTATGATATTTTGGTCGTCATTAGAAGGTCGATTGTGAATCGTCAAGTTGAGGTAATTGTGCATATGCAATGTTCTAATGTGAACAATTTGCTTGAAGAACTGAACTTGTCCGAATGCCTTTCGCCGACCACAAAATTCAGACGTATATTCACAAATCACAATACCTTATACAGGGAAGACCACTAATAATGTTCGTGTGGCACGAAGAACCTTAAATTTTGTTAACCATTGATGTTTTCTCCTTGAACTATCGTGTTCATACAATAAAAACAAAACAGCAAATTGTTCATATTTTCTTGTTGAAAAAAGTAATCAAATTAATCGTTACAAAGTAACGATTACTTTTCAAAAAGTAACGATTACCTGAAAGTAACGACTTTTTACATCGCACACTCCGTCGGAAATTTAAGTTACATTCGAGGTGTCCGATTCGGAAATTAAAAATACAAAATGCTACGACGCATTCATTGGACATGCGGCAGATGTTAGACTCTAATAGAGATTTACAAAAATATATCGATATATCGAAAAATCGATATTCTTCCGATATTTCTGTGTACAAAACAAGAGAGGTACTTTAAATTATGATATTTCGCTGGGACGGAATAAATTTAAATGTACATAACAAGTAAGTATGCGAATATAACCAACATTTGTACGCCGGCGTTATCTAGAAAAAAAATTTGGTAAATATCGATGTTTTTTCGAAATAGCAATCTCTATATGTTCAAACAGATATTCATGCAATAAACCCAGTTGTCAAAAACAATTCAAAAATAAAAGATAGATCTTTGAACTAACGTAAAGAAAAACATGAAAGTATGGATGGTCTAGCTTTAACAAATATATATACAAATAAACATGACACTTTTATAATTTATTTTCGTCCGCCTGAACACCTTTTTCCAAACACCAATTTCTATTCGATGTGATTGTAGTTTGTTCAGTTGGCCAGTTACATCAACCCAAAATGCAGCAACATCTTCTGTTGAACTCTTGATGTAGTTTCGTGCTCGCTATATCTTGCATGAAATTTATGAGAGCTTGTTTTGTTTGGTGCTGTGGTGTGGAAACGTAAATTCAAGCAATAAGTACAATAAATTTCTTTCTTTAACTATTTTTTTTTATAAATAACTGAAAATCGGAAACAAATTGCGCGAAAAATTTCTGTCTGAGTATTTCGGAACAATATTTTAAAATGTTCACTCAAAAACGCATTACATCGCATGTCAACGCAGAACGCCAGGCTGCATCAAAGAATGTCGGAAAAAGTTCCGAACAGCTGTTCGGAAGAACACTTCGAAGCAAAAATCCTCCGATTCGGAGAATTTTCCGTTCCGACGGATACCTCGCTAGGGCCGATTAATCACTATATTGTTTATATAAGTGCTTCCCACATCTAGTATAATAACATTAATATGTATAAAAACTTTGTTTATGGTATCTCATCATCGTTTCCTTCCTATTATTTACTGCTCCATAAATATTAAAATTGATTTAAGACAATCAGAGGCACATGGTCTTCCAACAAACTTTTCCAATTCCAATTCGGATAAATTCCTCTAAAAAATGAAGTTAAGTTAAGTTAAGATTTATTGAACAAAATAATATTCACAATTTGACTTATAACTAGTTAGATACGATGATATTATACATTTATTAGAACATAGGGGGCCTAATTTTATACTTTGTCTTAATTTTAAAGGATTATAAAAATAAAATACATGGCCAAAAATGAATTCTAAAAGTCGGTTGACTTTATCGTCCTCGGGGTGTTCCGTCGCGGTTGTCAAGTTGTTGTTTAGGTGGGTGGATTGGTTGGCATTTAGCCTCGATAATCTTCTACCCTGTGTCAGCGTAGAACGAAACTGTTTGCTCGTTGTTCGTGATTATGTTGTCGTCCAGGTTGTCCATCGCACTGAGATACCTCGCCTCGGGATGTCGTTGCTGAGTAGCCATTCTTCTCATCAGTTGATTTGGTGACTGTTGGTGAGTCCTACTAGCTTCTTTGCTTGAAGCAGTAGGTACCTGCCCAGGGAGATTATGCTCGACTCTGTGTAAAGACGCTCGTTGCTGTGATGTCTTATTGGCTGCCGGTCGAAATGTAGTCCGGAACAAATCCTTAGTAGCTTTCTTTCGAACATTTGAAGTTCCTTCATGGCCGTCTTCGAGATGAAGAACCAAACTCGGAAGGAATAGCTGATTACGGGCCGCAGGAGCTGCTTGTACATAAGAAGCTTCGCCTTCTGGCTTAGTCCGTTTCTGCGTCTCAACAATGGGTGGAGTCGGTGGAAGTCCCAGTTGGCTTTTTTGAGCACGGTTTGTGAGTGTGGGTTGAACCTTAACAACTCTTTGAAGGGGATGCCTAGGTTCTTCACGTTCTTTTTGGCTGATATTGTAGATCCGTCCGGAAGTTTCAGAACCAGACTTCTGCAGTTGGCTGCGCTGCAACTACCTCTACTAGGTCTCCGGAAGCAAACAAGCTCCGATTTGGAGGTGTTTATCCGGATGCCCCATTTCCTGCAGGTGGCGTAGAGTCTGTTGACGTGCTGCTCAACTTTGCGTAAAGCTACCATAGGAGACATCGAGGTGGCATACGTAAGGGAGTCATCTGCATACAGGAGATTTTCGCATCCATATGGCACAGGCTGGTTAGATGTCATCAGGCTGTACAGGAAGGGGCCTAGCCTCGAGCCTTGGGCAACTCCGGCTTTGATGTTCTTCACTTGTTATTTGCAGTTGTCCATTTGGACGTAGAATTTCCTGGAAGAAAGAAAAGAGAAAAGAATTTTTATAAGCGACGGGGGTAAATGTAATACGCGAAGCTTATGGATAAGGGCTTCAATCCATACGCTGTCGAATGCTTTCTCGACATCCAGAAAGCATCCAACGGTGACACGATGGTTGTTTAGCGCTATGGTGATGTCATGCTGAAACTTAAGGAGCGGATGCCAAGTAGAGTGCTTTTCCCTAAAGCCAAACTGCATGTCCGGGATGATGGCGTTTTCGCTGCAAAACCTCTTTAGTCTCCGAAGTAATACTTCTTCCAGTTTTTTACTTATGTTGTTCAGAAGCGAAATTGGCCTGTAATTAGACACACAATTCTACGATCTTAGCTGTTTTCCACCTTTGGGGGAAGTATCATCATTAAAACAACGTTTATACAAACAAAATGTCAACAAAAATCACCTTCCACCAAAGAAGTCACATATTGTAACATGCATTCAACATACAAGTAAAGAACATCCTAATTGAATTGATTCAAAACAGTTTAAATCCCGATAACCATTGCAACTCCGTCGATATGTTCTTTCGTATTCTTTGCCATCAGCATATTATTGAGGTTCTTTGAGAATTAAAATTTTATTGAATCCGAAATGTGTAAAAAGGAGGAGAAACAATGAGATGTTGTGTGAGTTTTTGGACAGCACAAGAACCTGCTGCATTGGATCATAATTTCCACTGAATATCTACCAAATATCTTTTTCTGACTTGGGTTTTCCTTCGACCTGTTGGGATTCTTGAAGATCAATAAGAAAACATCTGCAAAAAGTTATCATCAATTAAAATATAATTTCACAAAAGCGATTACTACCAACTTATTCAAAGCATCCAGTGAAGCGTGAAGCCTCCAGATTCCAGAAATAGCCAGTTACATTCCTCCTCTTAAACAATTCAACCGTAATACTCGCGCTTCTAGGAATGCCCATCAGTTTACCCTCGAGCCCAACTTCGGACGTACTGTTAAGTATAGAGATTCTTTCTTTAGTCGAACCACAAGAATGTGGAATACTTTACCTGGCTCTGTGTTTCCCTCTTATTACAGTATTCAGACATTCAAAACAAATGTTCATCGGTATCTCCTTTTTAACCCTTTCCAATTTCCTGAACGCTCGCACTGTGTGTAAATATTTTAAGGGTAATAATAATCCCTTTTGTGCGCGCAGAGTTTAAAAAAAAAAAAAATAATAAAAAGAGCTCTCGCAATGATTGCTCCCCCGCTGACGCCTGTATCATCATAAAATTTGCTGACAAGCAAGACAAAATAAATCTAATGCGAGCCACTGCAAGCTTCTGCAAAAGTAAAAATTCTCCGCTCTCGCTCTCTGACATTGGCTTTGATTCATCGCATTATTTTTACATTAACGACAGCCTGACAAAAAACAATTATCAACTGCAGCGGCATGCACTGAGGCTAAAGCGAAAGTCTCTTCTCTCATCAGTACATACATTCGATGGGCAAGTTTACATCTGTCCCATCAACAGCCAAACTTCCACTCTGATTCACAACATTGGAGACATAAGGAATGTCATCGGATCCGACGTCAATATTCAGCAATGATATACACTTCAATAATCATATTCAAGTCTAATTTATTTTTTTTTATTATTTATTTTTACTTATTTTCTTTTCGCGCCAAAATTTGTCAATTTCTCTGGTTTTCTTTCTCATTTTTAAATAATTATGTTCAAATTATCTCTGCTCAGACTGTTTTCTTTTGTTTACGATTTTTTTATCTAGCCAATGTTGAGGCAAATAAATTTGTGTTCGATTCTCTTTTCGATGTGGGCACTAACGTTTATCTTAGTCATGACCAGCAATCGTAATGGTGGTTTTGGCAGTGTAAATGATAAAAACAAATTTTTACTCAATACGATTTGTAGGAGTTATAATGGATTGCATGTCTGCCACATTAATGCTCAAAGTCTTGTGAATAAGTTTGATGAGTTCAGAATGTTATTTGAGAACAGCTTAATCGACAAAGTTTGCGTATCTGAAACTTGGTTTCATCCTAAGGGGCCAGTTATAGCTACCATTGAAATTCATCATTGAAAAAGTAAGCTGTTGATTTTAAGACCCTTCGAAAGTTTAATCATTAAATATTTAAATGCAGAAATTAAGCTTACGACTTCAAAATTATTTCTCCTCCAAAAAAAATTATTTTGACCCATATTTTCCCCAGAACGTAACTTTTAATTTTTTCAATGATCATGGGTAAGGTAGTTCATCATTGAAAAATTAAAAGTCATTTATGAGAAAAATTGAGTAAAATTGAATTTTGTTTTACCTAGAAATAAATATTAAGTCAAATAGCTTTACTTTGGCATCAAAATAATCACATCTTTTTTCTTCAAAATGTCTCAAAATTGACAATTAATATTTTCAATGACGGTTTTCAATGATAGCTATAACTGGCCCCTAATTTGCAAAGTAGTTTTTTCTCTCTGCATGGATTTAAAAGGCCGTATCGAGCCGACCGAACACGGACAACCGGCGGGGGCGTTGCTATTTATGTAAAAAATTATATTAAGTCTACTGTAGTCAAGTGCTCAGATGACACTCAGTCCTGCGACTATTTTTTCATCGATGTACTTAACGGTGAGAACAAATGCATAATTGGATCTCTTTATATTCCACCACATATCGCACATTCACGCGTAATTTCTCCAATTGTAGAAGTAGAAGATATATCTCATCTTGCACCTAAATTAATTTTGTGTGGAGATTTAAACGTTAATATTCTTCACTCGTCATTTAACTCTTTTAAAACCTCTATGAATTGTCTTGGGCTTTCATTTGTGAATTACATATAGCCAACGCACTTTAAGCCTAACTGCGCGCCGTCACTTTTAGATGTTTTTCTTAGAGTAATGAAAATCTTGTTAAATGTTTTAATCAGTTATCTGTCCCTGCGTTTTCTTATCATGACCTCGTCTTTGCTTCCTTTGATTTGCATGTTCAAAAGGAATCGTGTCAGTCTATACAGTATCGTGAATTTCGCAATGTTAACGTTGAAAGTCTTTTTAGCGATTGCTCATCTATTGATTGGAGCTCAATATTTTTGTCATATGACGTTAATTTACAAACAGAGTACCTGACCATGTCAATTGACTATTTGTTTAAGAAACATGTACCTATTAAAACCCGCACCCTAAAATCGCCCAGTTGTCCCTGGCTCTCTAATAGTATCATGAATGCAATTAAAAAGAGAGATATTTTTTATCGCCGTAGGAAATATTTTGGCTGTGCTGATATGCTTCGTAGCTTTAAATTATCTCGTTTCCTTGTTACCAAGCTTATAAGGTCCGCTAAACTTAACTATTACAACAACAGATTCAATGTCAATAATTCCTCTAAGTACCTATGGAAAGAAGTCCGTAATGTTGGTCTGACAAAAGATAATACCTCGGTTAACGATGATATTGATCTTGATGAGCTGAACAATGAGTTTTCTGCCCCAATTGCCCCTTCTACCTCTTCCACCTCAACAACACTGGGTTATAGGGAAAACGAATTCCATTTGGCAACAGTTGATGCATTAACTGTAGGAAATTCAATCTTCTCCATTAAATTCAAGGCTATCGGACTCGATAACATTCACCCAGACTTTGTGAAAATTCTCCTTCCTCTTATCCTGCCTTATATCACTCATGTATTCAACACCATTATCATGACATCTAAATTTCCCCCTGTGTGGAAAAAGTCTAAAATTATCCCCATTCCCAAAAAAGGCACAAACTACGATTTTAGACCCATTGCCATCCTTCCTTTCCTATCCAAAGTATTTGAATCCATTATAAGCAATCAAATAAAAAAATGTATCAGTGTCAAAAAGCTTCTAAATCTCCTGCAGTCAGGTTTTCGTTCCGGACATAGCTGCACTTCAGCTTTATTAAAAGTTTCTGATGACATAAGACTGGCAATTGATAGTAACTGTACAACTGTGATAACATTATTGGACTTCTCTAAAGCATTTGACTGTGTAAATCCTAATATTCTCTGCGATAAACTTATGCAATACTTTAACTTCTGTGATACTTCTAACAAACTTATTTATTCATATATGATTAACCGAATGCAAGCTGTTTCATGTAAAAGTAAATTGTCCTCTTTTAATCCCATTAACAATGGAGTTCCTCAAGGATCAATACTTGGACCCTTACTGTTTTCAATGTTTATTAATGACTTACCTTCCGTAATATCTTTCTGTAATTTTCATATATATGCCGATGATGTGCAACTTTATATTAGTTTCCATATTGGTATGGTTGAGAATGCGATTGCAAAATTAAATGCTGATCTATGTGATATACACGAATGGTCCAATCGCAACAGTCTTAAACATAACCCCGAAAAAACAAAAGCAATACCAATATCAAAGAATCAAATGTTTTTTTCTGACTTTCCTCCCATCGTTTTAAACTCTTGCCAAGTTGAATACGTAAGGGCCCAGTTATAGCTATCATTGGAAACCATCATTGAAAAATTGAGCTGTTGATTTTGAGACCCTTCGAAAGTTTAATCATTGAATATTTTAATGCAGAAATATAGCTTACGACCTCAAAATTATTTCTCCTCCAAAAAAAAATTAAATTTGACCCATATCTTCCCCATAACGTATCTTTTAATTTTTTCAATGATCATTGGTAAGGTAGTTCATCATTGAAAAATTAAAAGTTACGTTATGGGGAAGATATGGGTCAAAATGAATTTTTTTTTAAGGAGAAATAATTTTGAAGTCGTAAGCTATATTTCTGCATTAAAATATTCAATGATTAATCTTTCGAAAGGTCTCAAAATCAACAGTTAACTTTTTCAATGATGGTTTTCAATGATAGCTATAACTGGCACCTAAGCCATGCTAAAAATCTTGGTATAATCTTCAATAATAAATTAACTTGGGACACTCATATAAATTCCATCATATCCAAAGTTTACGGATCGCTAAGAGGTCAATCGGTAACAAAAACAGTTCTGCCTACTCAAGTAAAGCTAAAGCTGGCAAAATCCCTTATAATACCCATAATCTCCTATGGCTATGAGTTGTTTGCCAATTCTAATTCCCTATTACTGCAATAACTCAGAGTTGCTGTTAATTCGGTTGCTCGATACGTTTTTAATCTTCGCAGGTTTGATCATATTTCGCCAGAAGTTTTTTTGTTTGTTTTACATATGAATGTATATGTTTTGGCTGCGACTTTAATTTAAAGTATAATTTAGTTTCAATTTTTTTTTTTTTTTTAATTCTTATTCATAACTTTTTTTTTCTTATATCCTGTACTAAATATAAGTTAATCTTGATGTACAGCGTTGCTTTATCAATAAATACAATTACAAAATACAAGTAGGTAATTTTATCTTTCTCAGAATTTGTTTGTCCAATTTGAAGTAACCATTCGAGTATATGTGGCCACAGCCAGACTTTCGTCCATCTTGTCCTGTAGCTCGCATAATAGGGCCCATAGACAGTGCACTGTCTGCACTGGTGCACTAGCAGCGGTGTGGCATTCCGCCACACACGCAACACCAAATCGTACACACTTCAGTTGAGCAAGTGATCTCAACTAGAGAAGATCGGAATATGAGTGTGAAAACCATGCGATCTTACAACGCAAAAACTGCCGACGCTGTTTACTGAACAACGATTTGGGTGCAACTGAATACTGAATGTGCCCGAGCATCCCCATACACATCGCACCGATCGAGATTGAGACACCGACACCAAAACTAAAAAAGGTTGGATTTTTACACGCACCGTGTTAGGACTGGCCACGAGACGAGACTCGGCGAGACTTATGTAACTCTCGTCTCGGTCTCTTTAAAATAAAAAACTTTCAGTCTCGTCTCGATCTCGTGTCGGTGTCGTTTAATTAAGTCTCGTCCCGGTCTCATCTCCGAAAAATACGATTTCCGGACAACTTGTTGATTATTGGAACGAAATATTTTCGATTTTAGTTTGAATATGTTAAGCACTCCATACATGATTCAATTTTATTTTCAATTCAGTTGTCAACTAAATTGATACTTCGCCACACACTTCATAAACTTAGTTGAAAGACTTCTGCTTTAACTGTCAAAATATCATTTTTCTCATAAGAATTATATTTAATCGAATCTGGATGTGTGAAAAAAGAAAAGTATTGACATTAATTATTATTGCAGAGTGCCTAGATGACGATGAACAAGCACAAATAAAAAGAAAACAAATTTGGATTGGCTAATGGATAAAAAAAACATCCAATGAAAAAAAAATTGAAAATTAATTGAGATTATTCACGTCTCTCTTTTTTATCTCACTTTTATTTCTTGGCAAGAAAGAGATGGCTTGACAGTAAATCAAATGACTTGCCTACACACACCTCAACTAAGTTGAAAACATTCACATCAACTTGAAAATTTCAAAATCTTTTGATTTTCTTCCAACTCAATCGTGAACCTTCAAAAAAATCAAATTCAAGTCCACACACGGGTTGATTTGATGAACTTGACATTAAGTTGAAAGACAAGTCGAACTGTGTATGGGTGCTTTAGAAGAAAATAAATATTGAACTGAAATGTGATTTTTTAATTTATTAGACTCTCTGTAAATTTCCCTCGAAATATACAGTCTCGTCTCGGTTGCTTACAAGGCAGTCTCATCTCGGTTGCTTACAAGGCAGTCTCGTCTCGTCTCGTCAAGCGAGATCGAGACCTAGACTTTTCTCGTCTCGTTGCCAGCAAGGCAGTCTCATCTCGGTTGCTTACAAGGCAGTCTCGTCTCGTCTCGTCAAGCGAGACCGAGACCTAGACTTTTCTAGTCTCGTGGCCAGCCCTACACCGTGTCTGATACCAAAAATCGGTGCGTGCACCAACCCACAGACGGGACACCTACATCGTGCACCGACACCGATGCCATGCAGACACAAGTGCACTGTCCATGGGCCCTATAAGACTTCACTAGTGAAGTGGTGAGTGAAGCCAGTGCCTCTACCCTCTACCCACATTTTATCAGTTGCGATTTTTTTCTGCATTTTCTCAGTATTCTTCTGTAGATCCCATATGAACATATATGAATATAATCTATACAGTCCAACCAAACCAGCTGGGTCCGATTGCTTTACGAACTTTAATGAAGAATCTCTAGTCGAGAATTTCCTTGTCTGTTCTTTATTTCAACCATGTGGCTTTTAAATCCAAATATATCTTTGAAGAATCTCTATCTAGCCTAGCCTCCGGTGAACCTGCTAATGATGACGAAGAAACTGCATCAGCTGTCGTCGTCGATACTTTTGTTTTCATTTTTGTCAGTCTCACTCATTGCAAATAGATTATTGTTATGTGCGTTGAGACTATTTGGAAAGGCAAATGATTTCGGATCACTTTTCAACTAATATGTATTTGAAATAATGCTTTTAATTAATAATAAATTAAACTTTTTAAACTTTCAATTGTTTTGGTTTTTAATATGGAAATGTCAAAATGTTATCGACTTATCGCCTTCCAATGGGAATTCGAGTCAAAAAATATTTCAAGTTCAACTTATCGCATTTGGGCGACCTGCATCGTGCCTGATCGGGAAACTATTGATTGCTCAGAACTTGGTCTGGGCCAGTAGCGCAACAATCAGTCACGATGAAGTGCTTGTTTTACCTCCTCGTGGTGGTCCCCGGGCAACTATTTATGTATCCCAATATACATAAATAGGCTAAAATTACAAGTGCGAAAAGGCCTAGCTTTCTAGGATAGGTTACGGAGGTTAGCATTCTCCGTAACTGAAATCAACCCGCTACCGAAACCAACACTACGCCTCGGATAATTAATGATAACTCGTTGACGACTTTTGGCTATTGTACCCGGACAAAGATTGGTTTCTGGAATGTGAAGACGCTTCTTGACAATGGAAAAGTAGGTCCTCAGAATGCCAGATTCCTGCAACTAGAGAAGGAATTCATGCGGTATAGGATGGACATCTTAGGGATAAGTGAAGTTAGATGGCTGGGTTCGGGGAAGTTCAAGTCACCAACCCGTAACACTGTACTATTCTATTCCGGAAAAACACCTGGAAGCGCTCGGGAATCTGGCGTTGGATTGCTGCTTTCCAAAACAGCTCTCAAAAGCCTAATTTCCTGGGAGCCTTTAGGTGACAGGATCCTGAAAGCCAGGTTCCGGACTAGAGTACGTCGCGTCACCATCATACAGTGTTACGCCCCAACTTTGCTCTCTTCTGACGAGGAGAAGGAGGCCTTTTATAACCGGCTGAGTGCTGCTTATGATAGCGTTCCACGAGGTGATATAGTTATGGTGATGGGAGACTTAAATGCCAAGGTTGGCAATGACAACACTGGGCTAAGGCATGTCATGGGAAAACATGGTGTTGGTAACCGAAACGACAATGGCGAACGATTTGTCGATTTCTGCAACGCCAACGGCCTTGTTATTGGAGGGACCATGTTCGAGCATAAGACGTGCCACAAAGTCAGTTGGGTGTCGACTGACAGACAAGCAACTTCCAACCAAATTGACCACTTCGCGATCAGCCGGCGTTTTAGAAGCAGTCTCCAGGAAGTCCGTAACAGAAGAGGTGCTGACATGGGAATGGCCCAGGACCACCATCTGATAATTGCTACCGTAAGATTGCGTACAGCTGCAGTTCGGAGATCCCAAGGAAACACTCGAATGCCCAAGTTTAATACAGATAGACTAAAGGATCCTGCAGTGCGCCAACAACTAGGGGACCACCTTTCACAAGGATTGAACGCAATCAGCAGCACGGAAACCACATCCATCGAAAATCATTGGTGTGCTGTGAAAAATGTGTTCATATCCGGTGCTGAAAGTATAGTCGGCCGGGCGCAAGGAAGAAATAGTGCTTGGCTTTCCGACGAAACTTGGGCAAGGATCGAAGAAAGGAAACACCTTAAAGCTCGCATCGCAGCTACCCCAGCAGCAGGGAGAAACGAGCTTGAGTCTACGTACCGCATGAAGATGAGGGAAGTTCATCGTAGTGTGCGACGTGATAAGCGTAACTACATCAACGCACTGGCTACAGAAGCAGAAGAAGCCGCTAGTAGGTGTGACAGTAGGACTGTCTACAGAATTACCAAAGAGCTCACTGGTGTCCAGAGCTCTAAACAACACCTGGTTAAAGACACAAACGGATCCCTGCTAATTTCGGATGAGGACCAGCTCATAAGGTGGAGGGAACACTTTTCTGCGGTTTTAAACCGCGTTTTTGCAAGTGAAGTGAACCCTATTCCCACTGAGCTACCCGAAGTAACAATTTCCCGAATACGCACCGTACCCCCCAGTAAAGAAGAAATTATCACCGCCATCAAAGCACTGAAGAACAACAAAGCGGTTGGACTTGACGGTATTCCTGCAGAGCTCTTAGGAGCAGCCCCAACGGCATCGAGCGAGCTACTGCACCCACTTATTAAGAGAGCTTGGGAAGCAGAGAGCTTTCCTGAAGAGTGGAAAAAAGGAATGATTGTCAAGCTCCCAAAGAAAGGAGATCTCACAAAGTGCGAAAACTGGAGAGGAATATGCGTTCTGCCTGCAGTAGCCAAGATAATAGCAAGGATAATATTGGACCGAATTAAAGACCACCTCGAAGACACACTCGACGCCGAACAAGCAGGTTTCCGCACTGGATCTTCCTGTGTTGATCACATCAACACCTTGAGGATCACCATCGAACAGTGCGTTGAATATCGATCACCACTTCACCTGCTGTTCATCGATTTTGAAAAGGCGTTCGACAGTGTCAATAGAGAATTTATTTGGCTTGCTTTGCACAGGAGGGGCATCCCAGATAAATTGATTGCTATTATCAAGGCTACATATGATGGATCCAGGTGTCACGTTTTGCACAAAGGTAGGCTGTCAGAGGAGTTTGAAATCCAAAGTGGAGTTAGGCAAGGCTGTATACTGTCACCAATACTGTTCCTGTTGGTGATAAGTGACGTACTGCACGCAGCTTTGTCAAATGGAAATGGAGGAATTCAGTGGACTCTGCAATCTCACCTCAAACATCTGGACTACGCGGACGACGTATGCTTACTCTCTCATAGGATCATGGATCTCCATCAAATGACAACAAGGGTGGAGAGAGAAGCAGAAATCGTAGGGCTTAAGATCAACTCGGCAAAAACTAAAAGGATCAGCCTTGGAACTTCCTCATCAATCCAAGTAAATATTTCTGGACAACCGGTAGAGATGGTAGAGGATTTCCAATATCTTGGGAGTATTATCTCTACGGGTGGCGGAACTGAACTGGACGTAAACAGCCGAATCAGAAAAGCAAAGGCTGCGTTCGGAATGCTGTCCAAAATATGGAGAAACAACTCTTTTAGCTTAAAGACCAAGCTACGCCTGTTCCGCTCCAATGTTGAATCCGTTCTGCTTCACGGCTGCAGCACTTGGAAAGTCACTTTAATTGTCACTAGAAAGCTGCAAACCTTCGTTAATAGATGTCTACGAAACATCTTGAGGATTTTCTGGCCCAACCGTATCTCCAATGCCGAACTTCATGCGAGAACGGGTCAGGAGCCCATAGACTCCATTATACGAAGAAGAAAGTGGCAGTGGATTGGCCATACGCTTCGAAAAGGCGATCGGTGCATTGCATCTCAAGCAATGCAGTGGAACCCGCTCACACAGGAGGGAAGACAAGTGGGCCGGCCTAGAAGTACATGGCGAAGAACGGTCGAACAGGAATCGGCACGACTGGGGAAAAGTTGGAGAGAGCTGAAATATATTTCAAGAAATCGTACACGATGGCGCGTAGGTGTAGTGGAGGCCCTATGTCCCGTAAGGGAAACATCACGGACGTAATAGGTCCGAGGACCTAAGTAAGTAAGTAAGTAACTTATCGCATTGAGTTACAGAAACTCAAATTTTTCCAGAGGCGATAAGTGGAGAATGAATCGTTTCATTTTTTAACGATGCGATAACTTATCGCCTGAGTTATACAGAACATGAGTACTGGCTACAAAAAAAAAGTGTGTCATCGGTACACGATTGATTGAAGCTGAGCACAAATATTCCAGCGTAGGTAATACCTAAAAAACTGTAGCACTTCACTTCTTCACTGGACAAGAATAGGCTCGGTCAGACTAGAGATTGAATTTCTAAAAAAAATTGTGTTGAATTGTGTTGCTTTGTTTGTTTTAAAAGAATTATAGAACTTCTGAGTTAAATGCTTAAAATTATTATTTGAATAATGATACAGTTAGTAATATATTGACAAAATTTTTGGTAGTGACTGAGAATAAACTAAGCAAAAAATAAAAATAATTTTTATTACTAAATAGTTTGAATAATTCAAATTGAAAATCTTTTAGTACATTGCTTGAGTGCTGAGTGAAAAAAGTGTTTAATACATAATTACAAATTTAAACAGCTTTGTTATCTTTCATTTTAAAACAAAAATGCTATTACAAGGACGATGCTATATAGATAGACTGGTGTTATCCTACAGAACAATTCTATGGATTTTAGCATTTTTAATAAGCAGTTGCAGTTGCATGGGAAGTAAGTTTATATTTTGTGAATAGAATTTTGAAGGCAGAGGTGAAACAAATTAGCACATTTAAGGAAAGTTAAGCATAGGATATAGAAAGAATATCTACACATGTACTTATATACTTTTGGATGGTGGAGGGCCGAGAATTTTTTTTTTAAATCGTAAAGACTGCAAAAGTTTGTTTCTAAGTTACTCCACCAATGAAAAGCGCGAATTTATTTTTTATTCTAATAAGTATAGGTACATTAACTCCCAGTTTCACAGTGGAAGCTTAAATTCAACTTTTGGTTTAAACTTCAGTTCAACAATTTATTCTGTTTCACAGATTCGTTTAAACCTTGAATTGAGTTCAATTTGTAGTTTAAATTAAACGACAGCATTGTTTCGTTTATAATACTACAGATAATACCTATACATTATGGAATTTCTTTACTGATTTTTCATAACCAATTCCATCAGCAATTCTATGTCTGCTGTTGAAAAGTTGTTATTTCTCTTATTTTGCACAATTATTGGTTTATTTTCCATTTTTTTTTGTCATTTGAAAAAAAAAATCGACAGATTTATCAACAACCCAAAATAATTCTAACCGTTTCGGGCATTCTTTGCTTCAGAAAGAGAAAGAATAGACAAGGAAGGCTACGTAGGGTAAACTAGCCATTGACCGACACCCTCCCCAGTTATGGTCACCTATCACTATTTTCTCATTTTGCTAGGGTTTCCTGTGGCTGAATGCTGCCGACGTTATTTTTAACGTGTTCAGGCATGCAAATATAATAAGAAAAGATTTCAGTTGATATTTTGTAGTTATTCGTTGATGTTTAATAAAAGAAATAAATTAATAACCTCTGTAGACCCAAGAAAACTTGTGAATTTCCTAAGAAACACGTTAGTATAAATGAGTTTTTTATTAATATATCCGTGTTTTGTACAGAAGTGGACAGGGCATATCATTTGAGAGCATTAATTATCGGATCTATTTGTTAGTTTGTTTTTATTAAAATAATAAAATAACTTAATTTAACGCGGGGTGTTCATAACTAAAATGTAATGTTCAATAAATTCAGTGACCGATAGGGGTGTCTATTACTGGCTCGATTGGACGTTTTTGATGATGTTAGTTACGGACACCATAGTGTTTTCTTTCTTTTTGTCTGTCATTATTTTCAAACCGCTTTTTATTTTGCTAATAAAGCGTTATTTTTAAATCTTTGACTGCTTCTCCATATTTTTCAGGATTTTATTTAAAAATGCCAATACAAGGCTAAAGCAGTTTAATGAAGAACATTTGCAAAATGATTTAGATGTCAAAAAAATGGCAAAGATAGATTACTTTGCTTACGATGTATAAAGGTATTGGTTTATTGCATTATTTATGTTAACATTTTTAATTCAGTAACTAACTATAACTAAAATTCAAATTTTATTAATTTTGTTTGTATAATTAATTTTTTTGTAATAATTTGCGATATTACTAGTTTAAAACTGTTAGTGCCTATGCATTTTCTTTGCTTGTTTTTTTTTTTAATAATATAATTTGTTTATATTTTAATCAATTTGTTTTAACTAACCGCTACATAAATTACCTGTCTATCACATAGCAAGTTTATAACATTCCCACAATAAGGATTTGTGTTATGTATGTATAGAGTTTGGATTTCTTTTATATGTGTAGAATGTATCTTTTTGTGTTTTTTTGTGCATTAATATTTATTTATCTTGTTTACTAAACAAAAATTAAAGGATTTTGAAATACATACCTATCAAGTTGAATATGTTCTGTTATTATTTTTTAATAGTTTGAAAACCACTTAAGCGGGATTTTTCACACCAGGCCCAAAACGAGGTTCGCACTAAAATATCGGTTTTGGTGAAAAAGAATTTTAGATAAAAAACAAGTTTTTACGAACCACAAATTTTGATCAAACGTACTACTACGCAAGCGGGTTCGCTTACGAAATAATTTAAATATCATGAGACAGGATTCATTACATTCCCATTTTTAAGTTACAAAACTTTCAAATTCTCTTTTAGTTTTACAAAAAACATTTTCCTATTTGCGGGTTTTACTTTGACGCTGCGATTTTTTTTTGTTCAAAGTGGATGCAGCTGGGTGTCAAAACGTTCAATTGTTTATTAACACTTATAAATTTTAGCGCTTTTCGAGTTTATGTAAACTTCTTGCCGAAAACCCTTTTATAGTTTAGTGTGAAAAGCCTACAAAAAAGGGTGTCCATAACTTATATTTGAGGGTGTCGACTACTGAAAATAAAGTGTCCGTAACTAAAAAAGTGGTAAGGTACTATAATTTTGTGTTTTATTTATTTTTGGAATTTCTTACATATTTGTTTCTTTAATATTTTAACAGCAAATAATTAACAGTATAATATTATACAAAAAACATTAAAATCGATGCAGGGGAAGAAAAGTTATGAATTTTCAAACTAAAAATGTCTCTTAAGGGTGTCGGTCACTGGGTGTCAAACCCTACTGTTTGCAATGCGTCACTTGGCAAAGCAATAACATACAATGCTGCCACCATTTCTTATAAAATCTAGTTAAACGAAGTTCAACTGATCTGAAGATCAGATTTCACTTTGAAACCGGAAGAGTTAAACCAAAAATTTAAAGTCAGTTTAAGATTTAGCTGATCTTAAGTTTAAACTGCCACTGTGTAACAGTTCCAAAATCTTTGTCGTAAAAGCGTAAAATCTTATTTGAAATATAAGCTACTGAATATACCTTTAAGTAAAGAACAATTGCGTTCACGGGTTTTAATGATAAGTTTTTTTTTTTGTATTGCTTAAAGCACGAAATTCGCCCAAATTATTTCATCCATGCATTTCTGAGAGAATAGTCAAACACAGTAATTTTGCAATATTTTTAGTGTAACTCGAAAACTAAGCATAATTAGAGAATTTAACTTAGATGAATTTTTGTTGGAAATAAGATTTTCTATTTAAACAGATGGTAAGAAAAAAAACGAATACAAAATTTAAGCAAAAAACATTATAATAATCGACCTAACAAAATTCGAAAACATCATTGATCTTAATGTTTTTTTTACTAAACTGCTCATTACTTTTTTTTGAGCAAAGATAAACGCAAGACATATCCAAATAAATAGAAGAAGAGAATCATGGTGGATTTACATGTATCTTCGTTTGACTTCTTCAAAAAAAAAGGGGGATGTAAAATTAAAATTTACATTTGTTGGATAGAGAGAGAACACTAATATGCAGAAGATCTTCATACTTGCAGATTTAAATCCACCATCAAGCCTTTAATATTATGGATCAAGAATAGATGTTTTCATAAAAAATTACCGAAATTACACATCCAAAAAATAACAACATTTCTTTTTTTTTGATATTTTTGCTCTTAAGTCTAAATATTTTAAGAACATGATGATTTTTTTCATTAATGTTGTTTTTTGATGTATAAAAATAAACAGTTAAAAAAGTTACCCAAAACGTGTCTAATCGTCGAAAATTTAGAATGTGAAAAGTTGTTAAAATGATAAATACAGGTTCACATTCAACGGCAAATTAATCAACCTCAGTCATTTTGCTAAGTTTCACATTCAACGAAATTTTCATAAGAACCATACATTTCGCAGATTTAATACTTTTGTCTATTTTAACGTATTAATTTCATTTTGTCTCTTTACATCTCACATAAAAAACATTAAAATAGACATTTTTAGAAATGTCCAGTCATTCAACTTGTGTTCATATATTAACTACGGCCAGCGGCGGCCGGCGCGGCGGTAGCACGTTCTAGCAAAATATCCAAAAATTTGAAAAACATCGTACCTACAGGCGTTCGAAACTACAAATAATCTATAGACTTGAATTCCGTTGATGAACTTGTCGTTAATTACATTAAAAATGTTTAACAAAAACATTTTATATGTTGGTATTAAATTAATTATGACAATAACATACAGTTGTCTGTCAGGTTTTAAATTTGACAATAAATGGTGGATTTACATGTAGGTATCTTCGTCTGAATTCTGCGAAAAACGGGGATGCAAAATTCAAATTTCTTTGGTAGAGAGGGAACACCAAAATGCAGAAGATCTTCGTACATGCAGATTATAGGAAGTGCCATAATGCAGATATGAAGACAAACATGTTCATCTTCTTGATGGTTCTCTTTCACACGCTTGGCATACATCTGTCCCACTCTACTTTTCTTCATATTTGCAGACGAAGATAGATGTACTTAAATCCAGCAAAACAATATTCGGCTTAGTGGATTTTGACAAAAATTATTATGAAAATTCATTTAAAATAAGATAGCGATATTTCAGTGACGCTTTTAAAGGCTTTATTTCTATTCCCAAAACGAAATAAGGCCAAATTGGTTTTATTTCTATTCCCAAAACGAAATAAGGCCAAATTTCATTTGGAAATAAGACCAAATTTGTTTTTACGAAAACATTCGGTGATAACGGAAGCTTTGAAAGCAGTTTTTTGAGTGGCCCGCTTCGCGGGATCAAGGATTAACTCCCTTTTCGGGTCCTCTGTCCCGCTCACGCGACTCCGTCACTCCGCTTAGGGTATGCTCAGTCGTCTGGCAGGCGCCTATGTTGTCAGTCGATCTGTAATCAAAGTTTTTTGTACTAAACAGTACTTTGGGTGGCCCGCTTCGCCAATTCCCAAAAGCACTTGCGGGTCTAATTTCTTTTTTCAGGTGGAATATTTTGGGAAATAACAACCGCAGGGGCTAACTGCACTTAATGAAAACAACATAACGGCGATTTGTTTTGAGTTTTCTGAAAAAATCATGAAAACGAAATAAAGCCAAATTGACCTTACTTCGTTTTCTAAAGCGAAATAAAGCCAAAACTAAAATTTGGCGTTATTTCCATTTTTAAGGCGAAATAAGGCCTTCGTTGGGCCTTATTTCACGTCACCGATCCAGCTATTCCAAAGTCCAGAATATCTTCTTACTAATTAAACCTTTTGATAAAATTCTGGGTTGGTTAGCTTACCGTTTGAAAGATACAGTGTTTTCCGTATAAAAGAAAAATGCAGGTAGTTAAAAAGCTTTAAGAAGTCCAGTTTCAATATGTAAGGCATAGTTTGGTGTTGTTTCTGGTAACAGAAAACATCTTTTAATAAAAAATCGTTACCTTTGATAATAAAATGAAAATGGTCACGGCTATTTTGAACTTAGGTGTCTAGCTGCGGTAACGCTCCACTGTAGTTGTCTGGCTGATTGGGAAACATTGTTAAATAGTTCTCTTTACAACATATAAAATACAGCTTTGATACTATAACGTAATTGGAACTAACATTTTGAGCTTTAAGGTGTCTAGCTGCCGTTAGGCACCCACGTAGGTGTCTGGCTGCTTGGGAAACATTATTTAATAGTTGTCTTAACAACATATATAAGAATTAGCTATGATACTATAACGTAA
This sequence comes from Melangyna quadrimaculata, assembly GCA_949320155.1. NCBI lineage: Eukaryota > Metazoa > Arthropoda > Insecta > Diptera > Syrphidae > Melangyna > Melangyna quadrimaculata. Next base: position 386,706,712 of record OX439483.1, read on the forward strand.
ATGGCCCCATTTTGTTGACACTTTTAAGGTTTCTGGCTGCCGTTAGGCAACCATGTAGGTACCTGGCAAGTGTCAAACAAAGTTTGTGACACCTTCTTTTTGAACATATCACAAATCAGCTTTGATAAAATGACGTAATTTGGACACTTTTTAATGTACCTCAAGCACTCATTATCTCTGAATCGCACCTGGATCCAAGATTTGTAATACCCATTCGTTGTCACCTACCATGGTATAAATTCATATACAAAATTGATAAAATGACGTATGTCTGGCGGCCCTGGACTCTTACTCTTTAAGCTTAATCGAAAAATTATAGTGATGAAATTTTTACATTATGTAATATTATATTTATAAGCATGCAATAACAGTTTTTTTCTATAAGCCATAATTTTGACGACATCATTATTTAAATATTTTTTTTTTATTTATTTATCGTATGGCAAAAAATATAGGTACATTTAACATTTACATTTACTAATAACACAGATGTATTACAAAATAATTTGATTATTATGATAATATTTATATTGCACAATGAAGATTCTATAATTGAATATCAAGATTTTTCAGCCAATCGCTGCCAGCTGGAGATTCTTTAATGAAATCAGCTGGGTCGCCCCTGTACATTCTAAGTGTACACTCAGTAGATACGTGCTTAATGTTCTGCACATAGTTTCCAAAGTCGCAGAATGGCGTTTCGGCTGCTCCCCACTTAAAGAGCGTTGCGGCACACCTTGCGTTTTTTTCGCACTCGGTTCAAGCTAACCCATGTTTTCCTGGTGAGATCGTGGCCAGCTGGCATAGTTGTAGGGTCTTCGATGCGGAACAAGTCGTTATGAGAACTTGAATGCCACTCGTTCTTCCAGTACGCCATTGCGTCGAAGTTTGTACTCTTTAGCTCACGAGCTAGTTTAAGAGGTGGGTGTCGAGATTTAAGCCGGGATAGAGCGCTTTTCTCAAGAAAGGCGTTGATTTTACCATATTCTCGTAGGAGGGCATATTGGCGTCTCAACTTTGCTGGTTGTATATTGCTTAATACTGGCAGAAATCTTGTTGGAGTTGAGCTGATTGTTCCTGAGATTATACGCATTGATGTATTGAGTTGGCAATCTACTTTATTTGTGTGAGCACTGTTTAGCCAGACCGGGGAACAATATTCAGCAGCGGAGAAAACCAATCCCAGACAGGCGGAGCGGAGTGTTTTTGCAGGTGCTCCCCATGTTATAGTTGCTAGCTTTTGAATAATGTTGTTGCGAGTTTTCAGTTTTGCTGCAGTATTAGTGAGATGCTCCTTAAATGACAGCGTTCGGTCCAGAGTGACTCCCAGGTATTTTGGTGTAGGGTTATGGGTTAAATAGACGTTGTTAAATCGGACTTTGAGTTTTGTTTTAACAGTTTGTTGTTTAGGTGAAAACAGGTAACCTCTGTTTTGCTCATGCTTGGACATAATCTCCATTTTTGAAATACTCCTTCAGTTTTGAGAGGTCTTCTTCGAGGATTTTTTCAGTTTGGGCTATGCTTTGGTGTTGGGTGGCAATAGCGGGGTCGTCAGCATACGCGAATTTCTTTGAGATCGTGCCTGGAAGATCGTAGGTGTAGAGGTTGAAAAGTAGTGGTGCTAAGACTGATCCTTGGGGTAGACCGAAGTTTAGTTTTCTGGGCCGGCTCTTCGCATCATCGAGGAAGACTTGAAATGATCTATCACTGAGCATGTTGTTTAGAACTGTTGATATTCTTTTACAGGGTATGATCTGAAGTAGTTTGAACATGAGATTGTGTCATACGCAGCTGTGAGGTCAATAAATGCCACAGATGATTTGAGTTTGGCTTGATATTCTGCTTCTATTTGATTTATTTAAATAAAAAAACCAAAAGTCTAAAACACCGGTTTTTGGCTCTTTACTCTTAAATGACGAAGTTTTCGGAAAATATTTTATACCTATTTTTCCCTAGAGGAAACATTGTCCAACTTTTTTGCGTATAACGCAAGATATTGCGACTTCAAAAATGGGCAGTTTCGAATAAACAGGATTTTATAAAAAACATTTAATTCAGCCAAAAGAGATTTATACCGCTCTAAATTTTCTTCACTTATGGCCGCGACAACGCTGCCTGACCGATGGAATATAGTTTGTACAGATACACACTGTATATGTACAAAATTTGGAGCGGTATAAAACACTTTAACTTGGGTAATTTTTTTTTACATTTTGAGGGTGCATTTTGAAAGTGTTGGGGCCGCGAGCTGCCAGACCAATGAAATGAAGTTTGCATTATGCACTGATGCAAATTGTGTGTTTAGAGCGGTATAAAACACTTTGAGTAAATGTTCACCAGCTCTCGGACTGTATATGTAGTTTTGCGGTACGTTGGTGAACTTGTCGTTGAGTGTAAAGTGTAAGCCCGGCTCTTAATTAATAAATGGCTTTTTTGTTAATAATTTTATAAGATAATATTTTTAATATTAATTATTTTTCATCTAAACGAATCTAATAGCTATAACGAGAAAAGACTATATAATACGAGTAAAACCAAATATCAGTTCAAATTTTCATGGATATGCAGTTGAAGGGGATATATTTATTTTGGCATGCTTTCTTGAGCTATCATCTAATGCAGCCTTCGATACAAGTTGGGAAACACCATTGGACAACTTAGTAAGTTTTAATTAAATAACATTTTAAGAAAAATTATTTTGATAAATATTAGTGTACCTGCTCGAAATAATAGACGTTTCCTTTCTAATCAGTATAGACTTAAGGTGCTATTATATTTATGGTGTCCCTTAATTCGTAAATAGTATTTTAGGGTATGAATCTGGGGTATATTCTCAGAAAAATATCGTTAGACTATACAGTAAGGGCCAATCTCCAATCTTGATATCATTTATCGGGGATTTAAGAAAAATCTTACTCTGGCGTACACTGACCCATGTTAACGGTAATTGCGCTGTTAGTACTAATGATAGAAACTTCGTTTAGACTTTTATTTTTAGAAGAAACACCAGCCTTTGTAATTGTGTTGGCTTGCTCTAAAGACTAACGTGGAATTCTATAAACTATGAACACACTAATTTTAATTTTTGTATTTAATAATTAAATAATGACATTTTGTCACTCGTGTAAATCCGACATAACTGCCTTTTTCAAAGCCATCAGTAACAACTTAACAACTTTCAAAAATGAATAAATGACGTCTATGATTATGATGGCTCTTAAAATCACGACTTTTTTGGGATTTAATTTTTCACTGGGGAAATATTCGAAATATTTGGGGCTTTTAGGTGTTTTTATTTGGAACAAAATATTCTGTTACCGATTTTCAAGCCATATGCATTTTCGTCTTCATATCTTCATAATAGCACTTCCTATAATCTACATGTATGGATTTATTCTGCATTTTTGTCTTCTCTATCTATCCAACAAGAATATTTTATATTTTGTATCCCTTTTCTTTGTATGCAGAAGTCGGACGAAGATATACATGTAAGCAAGTGCTTGAAAGTATCCGGATATTTCGGATATCCGGATCGGATCCGAAAATGCGAATCAGATCCGGATCCAGGATCCGAAATATCCGGATAGTATCCTCGGATCCAGGGTCGGATCCGTATCCGAGGATCCGACGAGGATCCAGATCCGGATCTGGATCCGAGGATCCGACACTATGCGAATAGTTTTGGATCTCGGATCCAAGATTTGGATCCGGATATCCGGATTACCCGGATATTTCGGATATCGGATCCTGGACCCGGATCTGATTCGCATTTTCGGATCCGATCCGGATATCCGGATAGTTTAAGGATCCGGAACTGATTTTAAGCTCTAATGTAAGCGCACCAATAGAATTTCAAATTAAATTGAAGAGTTGCAAAGATAATGTATTGGAAAACCTTAAAGAAATCTGATTTTTTTCAGATTAAATTGTTTGCTTGGGAACAGTTGATTTTAGGGCTTTTGAGTGACATTTGGAAAGAAATATTCTTTGAGCGTCAAAATAAGGGCTGGCCACAAGACGAGAAAAGTCTCGGTCTGATATGACAAGACCGAGACGAGACTGTATATTTGGACCGAATTTTACAGAGAGTCTAATAAATTAAAAAATCCAATTTAGTTAAATATTTATTTTATTTTGCACATATTCAAACTATAATCGAAAATATTTCGTTTCAATAATCAACAGACAAAATTATAAGGAGACAAAATTATTGAGGAGATTTTTATCACATTCCTTCTCACAATGTCAAATTCAGCCAATAGACTTTATATGAAAAAAAAAAAAAAAACAAAAATCTTCGGCAATTTGGTTTCCTTGTGTGAAAGGTACAAGGCAATTAAAGGAAAACGTCAACAAAATGTCCATCAACTGGTTCCCCTGTGTGAAAGGGGACTAGCCACTATATGTCAAGGTATGAACTGTCAAACTCCATTGAAGGATGGCAACCATGATGATGGATTAATGCTGGATTTGCATGTATCTTCGTCTGCAAATATGAAGAAAAGTAGAGCGAGTCAGATGTGTGCCAAAAATCCGTGCGTCTTCATATCTTTATTGTGGCACTTCCTATAATCTGCATGTACGAAGGTCCTCTGCATTTTTGTGTTCTCTCTCTATCCAACACATGTAAATTTTAATTATGCATCTCCTTTTTTTGCAGAAGTCAGACGAAGATACATGTAAATCCACCTTAAAACGATTTTTTTTTAAATTATTATAGAACCATATTTGCCTCGTGTGTTGTGTTGCTGTGTGGCGTAGAAAATATATTGAATGCCAGCGACACACGACTCCGCACTCCACAACACAAAACACGAGACAGGAATTGTTCCGACTTTAAAGTTTCTCTAACTGGCTTTCCAGGTGGCTTCGAAAAAGGAAACCCAGTTGACGAGCAAGTTTCTGAAGTCTATGTGTGTTGATAAGAAAATGTGAGTGTATTGCCACTGGCTAGCCAGTACTGGCTCTTGTTGTCTCAGGATAAGAAAAAAATGAATCGATTTTCTAATTCTCTTCGCTCACGGAAGAATCGGATTTTGAACTGATTTTCATTACATGAGTTGAGATTTCGATTTGGAGTTGTGTTAAAATGTTGTTGAGATTACAGAAGAAGGATTTTGATCAAATCATCAAATAAAATTGAATACGGATTCTTCGGTTTTTATGATTTAGGGCTTGATGGATTCATATGAACTCAAGGAAGGGCATAGCACACAGGAGGAAAATTTCCAGAACAATTGGAAATCCGGGAACATCCGGCTATTAATGCATAACTTGAGAACAGTTTACTTTGATTTTCACTATTTAGGGCTTGATAAATTCGTATTGGCCCAGGAAAGGCATATAGGACACTGGAGCAAAATCCTCGAAAATTTTCAGAAAAATTGGTAATCCTGGATCATCGTATGATTTTCAAGATTTTAGGATTAATGGATTCTTGGTGGCCTAAGGCAGGAATATGAGGTGGTCATTTACATTTCGTCATTCAAATTTAATTATATTTGCTATTGCGTGCGGTCAAATAAAATTAATTTTTAGTCGCAAGGACAATGGCTGGATGTTTGTGGCATCAATCTTGAATTCCCATGTTTCTCACAAGGTAAATTCGTATTGGCCCAGGAAAGGCATATAGGACACTGGAGCAAAATCCTCGAAAATTTTCAGAAAAATTGGTAATCCTGGATCATCGTATGATTTTCAAGATTTTAGGATTAATGGATTCTTGGTGGCCTAAGGCAGGAATATGAGGTGGTCATTTACATTTCGTCATTCAAATTTAATTATATTTGCTATTGCGTGCGGTCAAATAAAATTAATTTTTAGTCGCAAGGACAATGGCTGGATGTTTGTGGCATCAATCTTGAATTCCCATGTTTCTCACAAGGTCAACTGTATGTGGCGTACTCACGTATCGGCAAACCAACCGCTTTGTACGTTTACGCGCGTGTACGAATAATCTTGTGTACCATAAAGCTTATAAAGCGGAAGGTTGGCTGGCACGCACATCATTTTGGTTTCATTGAAACACATCGACATTGTTATTTTAGTTATTTTTATTGTATTTATTAATACCCGTATTCATAAAGAAATAATAGTGATTTTAGCTCCCGTGTTTAGGAAAACTACATCATGGAATAAGAATTTTCTGGGCTCAAACTTAAGGCAATTGCTTTCTGCTTCATCTGAGTCCGGAACATTCTTATTCCATGGTGTAGGTTTTCTAAACACGGGAGCTAAACTAACTATTTTTTTTTATGAATATGGGTGTAAAACTTTAGAATAAAGAATTTTAATTGACCGAATTACATGCATTTACACATACCTATGAATATAGGCGGAACGAAGTTCGCCGGGTCAGCTAGTTAAATATTATACCTTAATAGTGCCTGTCGTCAGAGACGTAGACATCGGCCGGCAAGGGCACTATAGTTGGAACATAAAGTATAATAACATTATCATTTACTGCTTTAGTTAACGTACTAACCTGTTATAACAGAGGATTATTGAAGTTTTGCGCAAATGTTTCGCTTTATCTTCATGAGTAACAATAATGGTGGATTTATATGTATATTTGTCTGACTTCTGCAAAAAAAAGGCGATACAAAATTAATATTTACATTTGTTGGATAGAGAGAGAACACTAAAATGTAGAAGATCTTCGTACATGCAGATTATGGGAATTGCCATAATGCAGATTATGAAGACGAACATGTTCATCTTCTTGATAGTTCTCTTTCACACGTTCGGATTTTTGGCATACATACCTACATCTGTCCCGCTCTAATTTTCTTCATATTTGCAGACGGAGATGCATGTAAATCCAGCATTAGGCAATTTTTACTTATAAGAAGCGGCTTAGAATCTATTTTTGTTCCTTGGCTTTATTCCAGAATGTTTTTTTGGCTCTTAAGAACTGCGCTTATTATTCCAATAATTGTTTCTGAAATTTTAGATCTGAATGGATATTTTCTTTGTAAGAGTATTCATTAATTCAACCCTACATCCCTGTACTATACAATTTCTACATATTGTGCACTTGGGCACATAGCAAATGTAAGGCATGTGTGCTGAAAAAGATGATTTTAATTTAAAAAAGTACAATTTATATGCTGAAATTTATTGAAAAATTGATTTAAATTTATAATACAATAATATTGAATGTACAAAATAATTGATGAAATGCGGAATCTATAATTTGTTTGGACTTTGTGTTTTCGCCGTCTTTCTGAGGGTCCCGCAGAGGTCGAAGGTAAAAAGGTGACATCGTCTTCATCTTCGTTCCCACACTCTTCTCTTACATAGTGCTTTGTGCATGAGCTGTATAACACAAATCGCAAACCGCTGTTGTTATCTTGTTGTCTTTTTTTACAGGTTAACAAGCTTCGCAACGTTGTGTTTCAAATTATTAGCTCTGGCAGCAGGTAACATTGTTACGGTTTCAGTTTCATTTTCATGGCAGTTTTTACATTTTTTTTTGGGGCGTGGGTTTTACGATTCAGTTTTGAATGTGCCTGTCCGCAAGCTCTAAGGCTAGCCTTTCCAAAAATAATTTTCTATTTTCAGACCTTTTCTTCCTAACGTATCAACAACAGCAACAGGACAGTCCAATAGATTATAAAATACTATTACCGGCCAGCGGTTAGTTTTTCTCTTCGGTCCAAAATATCGACCCCACCTTTGAATGAATGAATGAGTGAATGAATGAATAGAAAATTGAGGGTTAATGCACTGCGATCTTGAGATCTATTGTGTCCCTCACCTAGAGATGGATAAGGCCCGCTCATCCTACAGCTCTTTCTCCAGATGTATTCCTCTCAAGAACTAAAGTAATTGGTCTATTTTAAGAGATGGTAAGTCAATATTTTCTACCTGGTAGCGTCCCAGGTATTGTTTTCCTTGATGTATCGCTTCAGTTGGAAAAATGCTAGAGGACTGTACCATCGGTTTGGTTCTTGGCCAAAAAATTCCTGCACCAGTCCCTTCTGTCGTTCGCGATCCATCAGTGTACCACTTACTGGCATTTGCATTGAGAGTGTAGTTAACTGTTTCCCCTACTCAGTCTTTTTTGCAACGTTAGCTTCGTTTGAAAGTTTTTCAAGAAGTTATATTTTTTAATCATACCATCTCATGGAATTTCAATAAAGTTTGTTTTTGAGGACTTTGGAATACAGTCTCTTTCCTTAAGCCTAGTACGCTGCTGATGCGAAACGAAAAATCCCATACAAAAATGACACAACAAAAACATAAACTTTTCTGCTTTTCGTTTTGCAGTACGCTGTTCAATGAGGGAAATCGATAATTGTAGCAGATTATTTGGAGAAGTCTACACCCTTTTTTCGCACAGAATTAATTGACCAGACCATCAATTGTGCGCGGAAAAATGACATTGGAGTGTTATTCGTGTTTGTATTTGTTTTTTCTTTTATTACAGCATTGCTTTCTGTGATTGTTTTCGCTTTGTGTTGGTTTTGTTTTGTTTGTTATTGGTGACACTTAAGGAGAATTTTTTCGCTGTGGTTTCCGCAAGCATTTCGCCCAAAGAAAAATTTCGTTTCGCATGAGCAGAGTACTAGGCTAAAGAGTGGACTGATGCATTTTCAAGTCTCCGTACCCTCCTCAGCGAATCTCATAATGGCTCCCTTTGCAGCACTTTCAATAACCTCGTGTAGAGGGGAATGATGGATTACAACCTCCATAGCCACTGTAGGGCAAGTTCTCATTGCTCCAGTTATACACAAACATGTGCGCCTTTTCTAATTTTTCTAGAGCTTTCCTAGTTGTTACTAAATCGGTTCGTTTTTGCCAAGCTAGTAAGACCCATCTTACTGCAAGTCTCTTGCATATCATAAGGGCCTTTGTGGCTTTCCCGACGGTTATTTCTACATGCTTGTTCCAGAGGCGTTTAATATCTAGTATAATTCCTTTTACCACCTTCTTCGTTTCAGTTACTTCTCCAGCTAACCGGATATAGGTTTCATGCGTGGTAGAATTCTTTTCTTGGTAAATGGTACAATCGTAGTTTTTGTAGGATTGATTTTTAGTCATACGGATATACAACATTTCCTTGTGATTGCTAACCCTCTTTGGATTATATCGCATAGAGTTTCTTCAAACTTCCCTAGGGCTGTGATTATGATATCATCAGCGAAGGCAATAACGCGTATGCCTTGGGCGCTTAGATTTTCTGGCAGTTCATCCTCTACAAGACTCCACAGCAAGGGTGAGAGAACCCCTGTCTGAGGACAACCTCTTGTAGTGATTATGTCATGTGTATTCGGTCCTGCTAGTTTCTCTGCTATTCTGGTACCTTATATTTCTTTAATCCATCTGGTTATGGTGATGGGAACACACTTCCTTTCAAGAGCCTTGTTAACTGAGACTTGAGTGTTGTTGTCAAAAGCTCCTTCTATATCTAAGAATGCGGTTAATGCCGTTTCCTTAGCATCTAGGGCTTTTTGTAAGGTGTTCGTCAGATCGAACAGAGAAGTTTCTGTAGATCTACCTACTCTGTAAGCATGTTGTCGCAGATTGAGAGGCCTTTTTATTAAAACTTCTGATCTTATGAAGTTGTCTATTATTTTCTCTAAAGCTTTTAGTCCGAAGGATGTTAAGTTTATTGGCCTGAAAGACTTTGGATGGGTTCTATCCTTTTTCCCGATTTTTGGAATAAAGATTAGTTAAGCTATCCTCCATAGTCTTGGTATATACCAAGAGCAATACTACTTCGAAGAATACTATCAAGGTAGGGCATTAGATCATCCTTAACCTTTTGCAAAAGGGGTATGAATATACCATTTGCCCCTGGTGACTTAAAAGATGGAAAGGTACTAATCGCCCAATCAATCCTTTTGCCTGAGCAAATATTTTCAGCAATTTTCCAGTCTTCTCTGTTAGGTTTGAGAGGTATTCTCTCTGATGAGTTTTCTAACATTTTTCTAATGAGTTTTCTAAGTGCCTATTTAGTAGCAGAGTGGCTTTCTGCTCTTTATTTTTGGTGAAAATTCCATCATTGTACCGAAGTGCTAATGATGTTATGAAAGAGCTTTGTGTAGTCTTGCCGCAGTAGGGGTTGAGGAAAGCCCTCCCAGAAAGATGTAAAACTATTTGTTTTGGCTATTCATATTTCTTAATTGTAATTTGTGAATTATGTGGTGTAATTATCCCATTTCTTGGTTCTTCTTGCTTTATTGCAGAGCTTCCTAACCTTGAATCTTAATTTTGACAGATCTGAATTCCATCATTGGGCGTCTTTCTGTCTTTTAATAGGTTTAAGAGAGAAACTGAGTTCAAAAGCCTCCTGTATAGCCCCACTAAACTCATTAACTATAAATTCTAACGAGAAGACGCTTTAATAAGGCTTTAAATTTCAAATAGAATGTTTGAACAAAATAAACAAATTCTTTTTATTATTTGTATGGACATATTAGTTAAACAAAACCGCTTTGTAAACAATATTTGATGTAAGAATGAAATCTTTTTGAACTTTTTGTTTATCATTTGTTTTAATAGATACTCGTACATATTTGTTGTTTGATTTTTTGACTCTTGAAAATGCTACGTACAGCTGTCCGAGCTGTTTCAAATGTTTAATTTTTTTTTGACACAACAACAAAAGTTAACATTTTATAGCAAAAGAACGCACCACTGTCATTTTGCCGAGCTAGAGGAAAGTGTTAAGAGATTTCAAAACGTTAAAATAGTGAAAACACTAAATAAAAAAGCGAAATAAAAACTAACATATGAATATTTGCAATACTTTATTTAAAAAATATGCGTTAAATCATGTAAAAACACCTAATATGGAGTTCACAATTTTTGCAACTCACGGGCTGTTTGTGTCTCATATTCCACATGATGTTTTTACAGGATTTAACGCAGCACCGCATATGTTATATATATTTCTTTTTTCAATGAAGTATTGCATGTAAATCTATATTTGTGTAAATCTATATTGTGTATATTTACATATAATTCACTTTTTTATTTAGTTTAATAAGCTGTTTTACTATTAAACTTAAATCTCAAAAATACATCTATTAAAAACACAGTTAAAAATTCTTTTGGGAGCCCCAGCATTTAGCTATCTCACTGCATTCCGACCCTGTGTGAATGCATTTGTGTTTGTGTAACTCCCACTATTTTGAAAAAAGCCTCACTTTTTCCTCGATATGCCCGTTCCTCTATTTCTCCTCCTAAGATTTTAAATTAAAGAATTAATAAAAATGTTTCTTTCATTCATGCAATTTAGTGATACCTAATAAATTCATTCGGCTTTTTATAACGAGAAAAAAGAAGTAGGTAAAAAATATGTTTCTCCAACACTCACTGAATGTGCAAGCGAAAAAAGTGGATTATACATTACAAAAGTAATAAATATGTTCTTTCATTCATGTATGGTGTAACTAAAAAACTTTCTCCCCCCTCACTCAAGGTGCAGCGAAAAAAAAGAGAATTTTAAATATTTTTCTCTTTCACTCATGCAATGGGTTAAAATGGAGGTATTCTTTATGTCAAATTTTTCATTTATTTAATTATTTGAAATTTCCGAAATTTATAGGAAATAGTGTGGTATAACATAAAGTTTTTGTGCAATGTCATGACTCATGAGTATGTTTAAATTCCTATTCAGTGATACCTATTTTAGTGGATTTGACTATTTTATAAATGAGAAAAAAGGAGTTTGACAACAGAAATATATATATGATTCAAGGTGACTATTTGTCGTACTTACTGGACCTATTTATTCAAGATTTGACTTAAGAAAGTTTTTGTTCAGGTCTCAGTTTATTTTCTTAGGGTTCCTTCCGGAGGAATTCTCTGTGAGAAGGTCTTTTAAGGTAAACACAATTATTCTGTGATCAGACATTGAGGGTTCATTGGATACTCTCCAATCCCTTATCAGTGCCGACCTGTCTTCCATCGTGTGTGCATGTGTTTCTGTGAAAGTCTGTAGTGTGTTGAAAGAAAAAAGATAATCTCGTCTAGTTCTCTAATCGTTTAATTATCGTATATTCGTGTGCCTCCTTTCCACCCATTTAAATTTAAAAAAAAAAAAAAAATATAAAATAATAGAACAAAATAAAATCCCCGTCGCGCCTACTCATTAAAAACAAATTCAGTGAATGTCCTATACCACCTACCTTATACCAACAAGAAAAACAGTGTCTTAAATATTAAATTGCAAACTATACTTACCAGAAAAAAAATATAATGTTCAGTTCCAACAAAATAAAAGAAAGCAAGAAAAGCGATGACAAAAAAAAAAAAATAAACAGTGCAACGAGTGATAAACCCCTTTTTTCCACCTCCCTTCTCCTCTCACAGTTGCATTAACTTGATCGTTATGTGTACTTTGTGTGAAGCTTCCCACATAGTACATGCATCGAGCAAGTAAGTCTGACGTCAGATAGATAGTTGTTATTTTTTCTAGTTTACCAGGGTTCGGATCAGTACTATTTGTCGCTAAGGCATAACACTAGTGACAAGTTGTACTGAAAAGGTAATTGTCTGACTTGTGTTTTCGTAAGCTTAGAGTATCGTAATGGTTGGTAGTTTTAGCAGTGGCGATTCCTCTCAGTTAGCAGGTTTATCGCCGCTAAACCAAGAATTTAAATGAATAAATTGTATGATGTACTTTTTATTTTCAAAAAGTAACAAATGGCAATGTTGAAATAAAGATAATGATTTCATACAATAATCAATACTATAAATACAAAAAACTACCCACCTACCCACCTACCTACCTACCTACCTATTTTCAAATCATATTTTCCTTCACACAACACAAAACTCCCATCTTCCTATCTGCCTCAGCGTTACAATATGCGATACCAAACCCAAATTCTCTACAAAGAGCATTGAAATAATTAAAAAAAAAAAATAGATACCTACCTAACCTACCCCCATATTGTTCTCAATTATATTTTCCTGCAGACACCAACATAAACCTCTCATAGAACAAGTCTCCCTTGAAACATTTTAGCTTGCAACATCTGCGCTGCACAATTTCATACAATTTTTAATAATATCTATACAAATTACAAATACAAGCACAAATACAGTACAATCTAGAATACAAGAGCGTTTTACTACACAATGTCCTAAGCAAAGCCCAGCTAAATAAATGAAAGCGTAAGCGTAAGTATGATGCGATAAGGCACGATACATTAGGTATGCAAGCAGCTCCAGGTACATTTTGGGTACGTTGTTTTTGTCATTCTCTTTTTTGCTTTCGTATATGTTTCTGGGAAAATGCGGTAGGAAGGATGAATGCATTGTTTTGTTATTAGTGATCTTTGATTGATATGAGTAAATATTGAGATTGAGTTCTTTTAGCACAGTGAATAATTACAAAAAAAAAGGCTAAAAAAAAGTGCGCAAAGCGCGATGTAGTTCTGCATTTTTGATATGTTGTTGGGGCATGTTAGAGTAGTTTGCAGCAACAGTGAAAAAAACGCTAAAATCACCCCTTTTTTCCTACAATTTCCTTTATAACTTTGGAAATATGCAACTTATGAAAAAACCGTCCACTATAAACTTGTTTTTTATAAAATTTTCTACAAAACAACATCAATTTTAAATGCATGTTATATTTGTGTTGCTATCTAACCATGAATTAAAAAAAAATCTGAAAAAACTAAGTAAATTTGAAGCACTCAAAAAATATGTCAAAAATTGTCCAATTCTTCTAAAAATTTGGAATCAAATAGTATAGACTCTAGAGTATCACAAGACGAAATTCGATCCAAATCGGTGAAATAGTTTTGGCAAGAAATATGATGCTAACTAAGTGCAACACAATTATGATGCAAACATTGCGGTGATCAAAGTAGGACACTTAAGTTGGCACTGATTTTTGTACACATACTTAGAACCATAAAATCATGAAATATAGTTATAATAGATGTTTACATCTTTTTTTAAGCCAAGTGAACAGTTTTTGGAACTTTTAAATTCAGTACCAAAGTTGCTTAAAAAAAGATATAAATATTATAACTATATTTTATGATAATAATTCTTCGTGACTTAGCAGCATATATGGTCAACTCATTGAAAGGCAATAAACTAAAACTTAGAATTTATATTTAACTTGTTTTGTAGGTTAGAATTATTTAAAATATTTTGAATTATTATTCAAAATATAATAAATATAGTTTGAAATATTTATTATTATTCGAACTTTTGATTTAAAAAAACGTCTTTTTCAAGACATTTCTTAATATTAAAAAGAATAATAGTTGCGTTCAAAAACCAAAATACAACCAAAAGAGGATTAAACCTTGATATTATTTTTATAAGAAAAAAATTTGTAAGTACATATTTTATAGTTTTTAAAAATTGAAGCTATAAAATATTAATAACTATGTTTTTGAGACCTGAAGAAAAACGTAACCACGTTTGAAACGTCGTCTGATTTAGATACTTAGCTACAAATATAGACCTAAAGCATAAACATTATATTTTTTGTATAAGGGTTCAAAGTACGTGTACAAAAATCAGTGCTAACTAAAGTGTCCTACTTTGACCACAACAAAGTCGGCGAAAATTTTTTTTTTCCGTCAAACGACGCGACGAAGCGAATTTATGTATCGATAAATTTTTAAACTTTTATTTTATACCTATAATTTATTAACGTTTTTTTATTAATTGTCGTTATCAATCAAATTAAAAAAAAAGTATGATTTTTTTTTATTTTAACCTGCCCAGACCACCTAGCTCAACCAATACTAAGGACCAGGAATCGCCACTGAGTTTTAGAGTTGATTTTAGCAACATTCGTGGGCTTAGAAGGAATTTTTAGGCCACATATGTTCACACTGCAAGAAACAGGACAGCTTTTTTGGCACTGAGTGAAACTCAGATAGGTGAAAATTCTGATCATTCGGAATTTAATTTATTAGGGTATAACTTGGTGCCATTATTCTTTCCCCGTCATGGTCTTGCCGTTTACATAAGAAATGTTGTTGCGTACCAACTTCAACCACAATATGGTTTGTGTTCTAACACAAACTTCAATTTCATGTGGTTAAAATTTACGGTAAATAAGCGCATCATTCATACTTGTTTTCTTTATCGAAGTCCTAATCTGGACAGAAATTCAACTTGTAACGAATTTGATGCTCTGTCCGACTCCATTCAAAGAATTGTTGCCCATTACCCTCACACTGAAATCGTCATTGCGGGTGATTTCAATGAACACAGTTCTAGTTGGCTTCGCTTTTCGGGTCAGACAACACCCGAAGGAAGGTATGTTAAGCTCTTTGCTGAGTTGAACCACCTGACTCAGCTTGTTTGTCAAACCAACTCGAATACCGGATGTTACAGGTCAATCCGCCAACACCCTTGACTTGTTTCTTACCTCTGATCCTGATAATTACACTATTAGTGTATCATCGCCTCTAGGCTCGTCAGACTATTGTGTCATATCTGCTAATTTCTCGTGCCAACAAAACTCAGTTAAAGAGAAAGCACCAACGAGAACCCTTTGGCAATACGAAAAAGACAACTGGGACGGTCTCAACGGTTTCTTCAGTAACTTTAACTGGTCACTATGCTTCCTCGATAGTGACGTAGACGCCAGTGCAGATATGATCACAAATTTAATTCTTTGTGGAATGAGAAATTTTATCCCGAATAGGGTAAAATCTATCAAACCCAAATAAAACTCGTGGTTTAATTCGAGCTGTAAAGAGGTTATTAGGGTCAGAGAAGTAAGTTTCCGTAGTTACAAAGCCAACCCTACTGAGGAAAACCGGAAAAAGTTTCAACAAGCCAGGAAGTCCTGTAACGGCCATATTCGACGAACCAAATTTTTGCATGACCAAATATTAGGGCTAAAAATTCCACAATGTCCCAATAGTAGTAAAAATGTTTGATCATTTGCAAAGAACATACGAAATGCCACTTCGTCGTCGGTTCCAACGCTCGTCTTCAACGACACCCCTTTTGTCAGCTCGTTAGAGAAAGCCAATTTGCTTGCAGCACAGTTTACTGTTAATTCGACGCTGCCAGAAAGTGTTATAACTCCTCCCGTACTTGAGAGAGCAAACGATTTTATGGGACGAATCTTCTTTCGCATTCGTGCAGTTGCCAGAGTCCTAAAAGATCTTGATATACACAAATCTGCTGGCCCGGATAGTATCCCTCCCATTGTTCTGAAGAGGTGTTCTTCAACGCTGGCAAAACCACTGCGTAAGCTTCTCCATCGGTCCTATTCTACTGGTTTCTTTCCGAGTGGATGGAAAACAGCATTTGTCCAGCCTGTCCCTAAAAAAGGCGTATCTTCCTCACCCTCAAACTATCGACCAATTGCACTTACGTCCCTTCTTTCCCAGGTCATGGAAACGCTGATCAATTTTCAGCTCAAGAAATATCTCGAAGAACGAAAGCTTCTTATTGACCGGCAGTACGGCTTTCGAAGCAATAGGTCCACTGGTGATCTGATGGTATATCTCACCGAACAGTAGAACAAATCTTTACATCGTTTTGGAGAAAGTTAGATTATTGCGCTTGATATTACTAAAGCGTTTGATAGAGTTTGGCATCAAACTCTCTTATCGAAAATACGCGCATTTGTTATCGATGAATCTCTTCTTCGTTGGATTAGAAATTACCTTTCGGACCGCTCAATACAAGTTGTATTAGACGGTTTCAAGTCTGAAATGCACAAAATAAATGCTGTTGTACCCCAGGGCTCCTTTTTGTCCCCGACTCTCTTCCTTATTTTCATACATGATCTTCTATCTAAAACTTCTAATCCATTAAACTGTTTCGCTGACGACAGTACCCTCAGCTTTTCATATTCGTTTTTAGATTCACATCCATGTCCGTCGGATGTGGAACTCGAACGGCAGCGTATGATAAGCTCATTAAATTCTGATCTTGACAGCATTGTCCAATGGGAAATCAAAAACCGCGTGGAATTTAATGCTTCTAAAACTCAATGCTGTCTTCTGTCGTCCAAACGAAACCCACCCCCCATGCCACTATCCATGAGTGGCACTTGCATTGTGGAAACCGAAAAGCTTTCAGTACTCGGCATGTGTATCACAGACCACCTTGTGTGGAATGATCACATATTTGATGTCGCCAAAAATGCTGCTAAGTGTTTGGGTTTTCTACGGCGATGCAAGAAATTTTTCACCCCATTTGATCAGGCTGTTATATATAAAGCCTTTATCCGTCCAAAACTCGAGTACAATTCCCTTGTTTGGGCAGGTGCTCTATCAACCCAATTGTGTCTTTTGGATAGGATACAAAGAAGAGCTTTGAAAATGATAAGTGACAGAAATATAACGGAAGCATTTGCAACTCTCGAACACCGCCGCAATGTTTCATGTCTTTCGTTGTTTTACCGTTATTTTTATAAGCAGTGCTCTACTGAAATAGCCAGGTGCATTCCGCCCCTAAAAGAATTTAACCGTAATACTCGTACTTTCAGGAATGCACATCAGTTTACCCTTGATCACAACTTCGGACGTACTGTCAAATATAGAGATTCTTTTTTTAGCCGAACTACCCGAATGTGGAATGCTTTACCCGGCTCTATTTTTCCCTTCCATTTCGATATTCAAAGGTTCAAAACCAATGTGCATCGGCATCTCCTCTTTAATCCTTCCTGTTTTCCTAACGCTCGCACTGTGTTTAATTTAACAATTTAAGGGTATCAAAAACCCCTTGAGTGCGCGTACTATATAAAAAAAAAGACGGCCTACGTTCGGTGTTCCGAAAGTAATGTCTAAAACTCCTTTTCTAGTTCTAGTAACAAAAGTAGGGGTATTCCCTACATTAAATATTTCTAGATTTGTTACCAACATATAGTCTAATAGGTACTCACCCCTCTAGTTTATGTCAGTGCTGCCCCATGTACAGGGTGTCCTTTAATTCGTCAATACTCCTTTAGGGTATGATTCTTGGGTGTAATCTAAGAATAAAAAATGTTTTACAGTAAGGTACTATCTCCAATTTTGATATCATTTATCGGGGATTCAAGAAAAGTCTTACTTTGGTGTACCCTGACCCATGTTAACGGTAATTGCCCTTAAACTTCGCTTAGGCCTTTATTGTTATAAGAAATACCAGCCTCTGTTACTGCGTTTAAATTAATTTGATATGTTTTCTCAGTCTTAAGATATTCAGTTTTTAGCCTGTTCCATTTCTTCTGCCCATGCTAATTTTTTGACTTTGGGGTCAATTTTCTTCAAAAAATGCGTTATTAACATGATGTTTTAATAAATTCTTTGAATGTATGCAACAATACTAAAATTAAATTCGATAACAAGTTTGGCAAAAAACCCATAGATTTTATGATAATTTGGAAAACCAGCGGCAGGTAAAAGTAAAAAATTTTTTTATTTAAGCTCGAATTGCTATGAATAAAAATGATATGTGTGGTTATCGATAATTTGTATTTGATGTGTGAACAAAACCAGTTATAATCAGTGTTCAAGTGAGTCCTCTATGATTTTGTGTGCATGCTAGATCCCGTTTTCGTCTTTCACTGAAATTGATATTAATTATGTAAGCTATTGATTTTCCAAAAATAAATCAAGCTAAACAATTTATTTTAATACTTTACAGGGGGCAGGGGATAGACTGATAATCGAGAACCCTCCCATAGATTCTAATCAGATAATTGGTTATATTCAAACAAGTTTCCTAATGGTAACTTATTCCCGAAAAAGCGATGGAGGGTCTTACACGTGCATATTTAAGGATAAGGAATCACATACAGAAGCTAAAAACACTTACCTGATGACAATTTTAAGTACAAAACAAAGCCTTAAAATTATAAATTTTAGTTCCAAAATAAATATGTTCTTATTCCTTAGAAAATGGGGAAAATGGTATCTATATGAAAAAACATGACTACTCCCCCAATCTGATAACGGAAGGTGCAATGAATATTGAAATGATGGTTGACTACTACGGCTTTCCAAAGCCTAGTTTTAACTGATATACTCCAAGTGGAAACCATATTCAGCAAAGCAAAAAATACGAGATCAATATAACAAATTCATCGATGAGCTTGCAAATTAATAATGTTGAACTCATCGACACTGGGGAATATGTTCTGAGGGCATATAATGACATCGAGGAGAAGGAATTGAAGATTGATCTTAACGTCTTCAGTTTGTTTTGCTATTCAGCTAATGGATTTTAGAAAGTCTAACATGTGATTCTTCTAATTTCAGAATACCCCGTAGTTAATATTGACTCTGTTTACGTTCAAGCTGGTGAATCGGCAAGACTCGTATGTAAGACCCAGGCATACCCAATGGCAAGGATCAGATGGACTTATACTCCTTGTAATATCAGTCCAAAATGGCCTTCATGTAAAAATGATCCAGTTTATTTTTATGTAAGTTTTAGATTCTAAATTAAGACATATACCTTATGAAATGTATTCGAAATGTATTTTAGTCCAATGAGAAATCATATGAAACTTCAAAAGTCGAAAAAATCTATGAGCTGATCTTTAAACCAGATATGCCGGGAAGAATGACATGTACTGCGTTCAATGAAATGGGAGAATCCTCTAGTGAAGGTTACGTTCTAATTGGTGATTTAACAGACAGTATGACTGTCTATGGAGTAGATGAGAATAATGTAATTGCCAATGGTGATGAAGTGATTATAACATGTGCTGCTCTGGGTTATTATTACTCTGCTGATCTGGACTGGTTTAAAGATGGTCAAATTATAACTAATGCCAGTGGAATCGAAGTCAATACTACCTCATCGGACTATTCCCATAAGAGGATAATCAAGTTTAAAAATATTGAAGGTGTTCACGCTGGAAACTATGAATGCCGGGCTCGAGTAGTCGACAGCGAAGTGGACTATGAAAGCAAATATCTTAGCATCGTTGTTCACGGTTAGAAACTGCCAAAAGGCTTTTTAATATATTATTTAGATAAATTGGTTTTCTTTTAGAACTTGCGGCTCCAGTTATCGTTCAAAACAATTTATCAGATCAGCATAAGTGTGCTCTGGGTGAATCCTTGGAGCTGAGTTGCAAATCTGAGGGAATACCCAAGCCCAGCCTCACTTGGTATAAAGACAACGAAAAACTAAATGCTGGTGTTAACATCTTGATTTCGGAGGATAACTCGCTTTTGAAAATAACGTATATAAAGCCAAACGATGAAGGCATTTACAAATGTGTGGCTTCGAACCGTTTGGGATATGCCGAATCACGTGCAGAAGTTAAGATAACAGGTAAGCGCGAAGGAAAACTTCTCACATTTAAAAATGTGCTATCTTAATACGATCTTGTAACCTTTTACCTTCAGATATGCCTCATGGTTTGAAACTTGGATGGATAATTGCAATTTCGATTTTCATAGCAATACTCATAATGTCAATCATCTACTTGGGTATCAGAATTCTTAAAGGAAGAGAAGTGCTGCGTCAAATGAAACTAGCTGGTCTGGCAAACTTTGAGGAAGGTGCTCTGGAGCAAATCAATCCAGCAATGTCATTGCATGAACAAGCTGATTTATTGCCCTATGATCGACGTTTTGAATTCCCTCGAACTAAGTTGAAATTAGGTGAGTACATTTTCTATCTAACTTTAAAGTTATTTGATGTTTTACTTAAATTTTTTTAGGTGAGAAACTTGGTTCTGGTGCTTTTGGAGTTGTTCTTAAAGCTCAAGCTGAAGGAATCATCCCCGAAGAAAAGGAAACTGTTGTGGCTGTTAAAATGGTCAAACGTTCTGCCGACAATGAAGTCATTAAGGCGCTAGTGTCAGAATTGAAGATCATGGTGCATCTTGGACAACATTTAAATGTTGTCAATTTGCTTGGAGCTGTGACAAAAAATATTGCTCAACGTTAGTAAAAATTCTTTCATAATTTAATTTGCTCATTATTATAAACTCGAACAAATATTTTTTAGGTGAACTTATGGTTATAGTTGAATATTGTCGTTATGGAAATGTTCAGAACTTTTTACTGCGCAATCGGAAAGGATTTACAAATCAAATACATCCAATTACGGATAAAATTGATCCAACCATTGTCAAACAGAGATTTTCAGGTGGAGATTTTGAATTAAATCGGTATGTTTTGCATTCTATCATTTAGTATCTAATCGGAAAGTAAAATTAATTTTACCAACCAAATGATCTTAAGACCCAAGTATATCCCTTTTTATTCGTGTCCCTATAAGCTGAACATATGTTACATATTTATTGATCCATATAAAGTAAATTTTCAAGAAGACCAACAATTTAAAAATGTCATTAAGGTAATCACCTGTATTCATAAAGAAAAAAATTGTTATTTTAGCTCCCGTGTTTAGGAAAATGTTCTGGCCTCAAAATAAAGGTAATTGCTTACTGCTTCATTTGACATTCTTATTCCATGGTGTAGTTATCCTAAACACGGGAGCTAAATTAACTAATATTTCTTTATGAATAAGGGTGAATATATACGATTACGCTACTAAACGAATCTACAGTATTGTAGTATTTTGCCAAGGGTTCGCAAATAAAACTTATTTCTTCAAACTGAACAACAATAATTACTTCACAAAATTATAACACCTTTATTTCACTTCAAATACCTTACTTCTAATACTTTTATTATAAACAGCACAAGTACCTATTTACCTCGGCTTGGTGGCCTAAACTAACCGAATGTCTTAACAAATTGATTTTTATTGTAAGCCTCTTTTATATTTTTAACTCTCTTTCCCCTTTTGTATGGTGTTTGTGTTATTCCTTTAAAAAAAAAAAGACATACGTGTTTTGTGTTTAATTTTGGTGATTTGCCTAGTACGCTGCTGATGTGAAACGAAAATTCCCGTACAAAAGTGACATGACGAAATCATAAACGAAAAATTTCGTTGCGCTTTTCATTCTGTGTTACGCTGTTCGACCAACGAAATTGATGATTATATCAGATCTTTTTGACAATTTTCTACACTATTTTCGCACAGAATTAATTGACCGGACAATTTATTGTGTGCGGAAAATTACATTTGGGTTTGTTCGTGTTTTTATTTGTTGTAACTTTCATTACAGCATGGCTGTTGTTTGATTTGTTTTATTTATTTGCAATTCGTGAAACTCTGCATGAACATTTTTCCGTTTTGTTTTCTTAAGCATTTCATTGTCCTTTTGGAAACCACAGGAAAATTACGTTTCACATCAGCAGCGTCTAAGCTTTATAAACCATTTACAAACTAAATGTAATTAAAAAAAATAATAATGCTGATGGTTGGTAGCTGTATGGCTAACAGAGATGGGCTTAAATATGTAGATCTATCACTTTCACATCAATATCTAAGCAACAATAACAATCACAGAAATTATGAGAACGACCCAAGATCAGGAAGCACGTATGAAGGACGTGTTGACAGTTGTTCAACCAAAGGTGATGATTTTGAAACCATTTTACAATTATCTTGTGTAATAATTTGAATATTCTGATGCATTGAAGGTGAAGATGAAGCTATGTCAAATAATTCAGTTCAACCAGCATGGCGTTCAAACTACACGCCCGATTCAACTGAATTCAATACCTCAGATCTTTTAAGTTGGGCATTCCAAGTGGCTCGCGGTATGGATTACTTGTCTTCGCATAAGGTGCTTCACGGTGATTTGGCTGCAAGAAATATTCTCATCTGTGAAGATAATGTCGTAAAGATTTGTGATTTTGGACTTGCAAGATCTATGTATAAAAATAATATTTATACAAAGCAAAGTAAAGCACCGCTGCCATTTAAATGGTTGGCTTTGGAGTCACTTAGTGATGAAGTGTTTAGCACTTATACCGATGTTTGGTCATTTGGTATTGTTTTGTGGGAGTTTTTCTCGCTGGCAAAGGAGCCTTATCCGGGAATGGACGCAAACCTAAATTTGTATCTCAAGATTAAAGATGGCTATCGAATGGAGAAGCCACCTTATGCGAATGAAGAATTGTAAGTGGAGACATTTCTACCCATTATCATGAATATTTTATTTCAAAATGTATTTTTAGATATGATATTATGTTGGAATGTTGGAGTGTCAGTCCAGAAAGCCGACCACTTTTCCAAGAGTTGGAGAAGAAGTTGGCTAGACTGTTGGTAGATAAAATTACAAATGTAAGCTCTTATTTAGTTGTTTGTATCACTGTTAACTAAAATTTTATATTTAGCATTATGTGGATCTAAATAACCCTTATTTAAAAATTAACGCCGAACACTTGCAACAATCTGAAATAGATTATTTGGCACTGGTGGGATCACGAGTCGAAATGGCACCACTTCCACCAAGATATGTCAAAGGAATGATATTACCAGAAATTCGTAAGTATTTTTTTTTAATAGTAAAATATGTGTATAGTATAGTATTTTTTGTTGAAGTTGAGATTGATAATATAAGATTAAAGCTTTTTGGGAGCCTGAGAATGTCAGACTTATATTTATTTAAAATGCCCTTCACTAGATTTTGGTTTGAGAATACAAAGATATGGCGCCTAATGCGAATCTATACCTAATCGTTGGCCAAGAATTTCCTAAGAAGACTTTGCTCTGAATTTCCATGGTTTTGTCGAATTTAGAATGACTGCTTTGCTTTGTATAAACGAACCTCCAACCAATGGAAGCGTTTTTGTGTTTTCTTAGAAAATGGCGCCCAATCTGAGACTAAGTGGTGTTTGTTGAGAAACACTTTTATTAAAACGGCTATTGAAAAAGTAAACGCTTGCTTATAGCGTATAAGGCAAAAACTGCAATATATTAATATGTATATATTATATATATTGACCCGATTCAATATGTTGGTACTTCTAAGTAAGCAGTCAAGTACAGTGAGTACGTTTACCTAAAAGTTCACTTCGGGCACAGTTTTTGATTGATCTTCCCGGCTAATTATCTATAGATACATCTTCCTTGAAACAAACGTGATTACATACGAGTAATTCACAATTTTCTGAATCAGATAAAATTCAATGTCTACTTTCTATGGTAGTAAGAACTTCTTTTGAACCTTCTTCTTCTTTTTGGTGGCAGTAAAACGCCGCACGCTACCAAAGTAAAAATATGTATGGAGTCAAAAACATATCGCATTGTATTTCTTTTTCATTTAATTCTAAAAAAATAAAATATTATTGTGAAAAACACACTTTGACAAAAAAATATTGTTTTATTTTAAACACTTCAAATGAAGTTAAGTCGGCTTTAAACTGTCAGAAATTCTGTCCAGTCGCTAATGAGCAGTAAGCCGATGAAATGTTTTGGCTGTCTTGTTTACGATTCATACTGTTTTTGTTATTTATGATATGGACTTGTTTCCAGAGTATACCACCTAGCGACATGTCTCTCCATTTTCAGGATTTCCACTCCGTCAAAATCTGTTTTATGTCTTCGATCGACGCTGTATAAGGCCAGTGCTGTCTTCCCGGTGCTTTTTTAATTAATGTCGGATTTGTGGTTTGAAATTCGTTGACGAAGAAGTTGTTTCATAGTACCAATATAGGAAAGGTTGCAATTTTCCTGCCGGCCGGCGTCTTGTTGGACTTGTACGCTAAATTGACGTCTTTTGTATTTTTTTTTTTTGACTATTTCTTTGAAGTTCTCTTACAGTTTCGGAACATAAACTATACTCTTATAAATACGTCTCTCTTTTTTCTGTAGTTTATCCACAGGAGCTTTGAGTTTTTGGAGAAGTATCAAGCTTCGTATGATTTCTATTGAATAGCCATTGTCCAGTAGAATTTGTGTGACTTTAATACTTTCCCGGTCACTCAACGCAAAGACTTTATAAACCAGATAAGAGTCTGTATTTATAAGAATAGATATTTTTTGCTTGATTGCATCTAAAGTAAACAAGTCTTCTTGACGCTGTGTCTTTTGAAGGAGAGTCGGTCATTTACACGATGAATCTTGACGTCCAAAAACGTTATCGCTCCGTTTTTATCGCTTTCCATGGTAAAATGAATTTTTTCATGGCAAGCATTGAGGCATCGTAAAACATTGTCAACATCCCTCTTATTAACAACTGCAAATATATCATTTACATATTTTACGATTGTTTTTTTTGGTCTGTTATTTTCTTCTCTGCTGTCCAAAAGGTTGTCCAAAACCAAATCGGCAATCAATGGTAGGAGAGAGCGGATTTCCCATTGGCATTCCATGAACTTGTCTGGTAAGTTATTGTTGTTTTCTTTGAGACGAAAATCCAACAACTCTATGAATTTGGTTTGGCAACCACCACCGTTGAAAAGTCGGGAAAGGAAATGAAATTGTTTCATTAACAAATCATTACGACCAAAACAACCGAAGGAGATACATTTTTAAATCTCAAACACCTATAATAGTTTTGGGTTACATTTATTACGTGTCAAACTTTAAACAAATTTTCTGGAAAACTATAATTTTCGAACTTAAACCCTTACCTACTTAGTTAACCTACCGAACGTTTAAGAATTATGAACTCAAACCCCCAGTGCTGTTATAGTGCTGCAAAGGTTCCACTTATGGGGTTCGCCACAACCATTTTGAAATCCGCATTCAACACGCATACTTCAAAAATAGTTGGCCATTTAGGTATTCATGCATTTTTTCATACCAAAATGATTTAACTTTTTCCAAAAATTATTTTCTTTCACATTTTGCATCGAAAATTAAAGTTAAATATTTTTTTTTTTCTCTAAGAATTCCAACAGTTATTATAAGTTTTATCTTCTTATGTTTTGACACAAAAAATGTTAAATATTGCTACGAAAAAAAAAACGGTGGAATTCATTCACTTGTGGTCGTGGTATTCAAAAACGTAAAGTAACGCAAAAAATAATGCACTGAACAAAAAAATGCACATATATTTTCTTGTGGTTGGGATAGAACTTTTTTTATTAGTTTTCAGGACGGCCATAAAGTCTACTATGAGGCATTCCAAGGCTTTCCATTATTTACTGGACATGAATATATGAATATATTATATGAATTTTTGAATTTTCATAAATTTAAAATAATTACATATTTGTTATTGTTTGTTTACAGAATTTGAAACCTTGGACCTTCAGATGAATACTAAAACAAGTAGTGCTATATTTTCACCTCCCCTCAGTGACGACTATGTCAAAGATAATAATTTAACCTTTTCAGAACAAAACTTACTTATAATTTCAAATAGTCTGGACAGCCCGGTGACGAAGTATCAAAGGCTACAAAAGTCGTCAAATGGAATAAATCAAGGAGGATCACAATCCGATTCGGAAACAGAACAGAGTTCAGGTCCGCAATCTGTGGAGAAGACGTTTGCCCGAATAAGTCGGAAACCAGCAGAAATTGAAACCTCTCTAATAGACACCATCAACGATGGCGGCAATTATGTAAATGTCCAGGCAACAGACAGTTACTCGATGTTAAACACTGTCAATGAAGGCCGAAAGTAAAGAATTAAATGGTTTAAACTTTGCACTAGGTACATATTTATATCATGGCCACACATATCTAAGAATTAGAGAAGCGTCAATTGGTGATTTCCCTGTTCAACTGCTCCATTGTTATAGAATAAAGTAATTCTAGTCTTAAGTCTACAAATATTTTGTATTGTTTAAAACTTAATTTTAAAAAAATCACCTAAATTATTATATCACCAAAGTTGTGTATAATGCTAGGTTTCCACTTGTCATTGAAAAGACGCAAATTGACCAACTTTCCAAGACAGGGTGAGTTATACTTGCTCGCTAATACTACTTTCTTTGCGTTTTGTGCTGGTAAAAGCCACCCTGTGCTGGAAAGTGTGTCAATTTGCGTCTTTTCAATGACAAATGGAAACCTAGCATAAACCACAAACAATAACAATAATTGTAAACAAACTTGCACTTCGATGCACATCGACCTACATATGGTCATATTGAAAATAGTCAGTCGTCGCCTAATGATATCGCGGTTGCTATTCACGAAGTGTGTGGAAAAAAAAATTATTATTTTATTTACCTATATTAATTCCTCAAAGACATTGGAATGTCTTTGAGGAAATATAACGAACATATATTTTGCCAATAGACATTTAATTCTTACGCCATGTGGGCCATAAATAAAATTGAATGTAAAAAGAAGAAATTTAAAAGAAAATTAAAAACAATATTGATATTTAATATTTTTTAGTTTTAACTTGTATGTATGAAAAAAAATATTTGTCGCAACATAATAAAAAATGAATTTCAATATAACAACATTTGTGGTGCAGTTGTGAGGGATTGGGAGCTTATATAATTCCAAAATATTATTTAAATTTTTTTTTTGGCATTTTTAGCCCAGTCAAATTCGACAATAAATTCGTCAAGCGCGATGTAGTTCTGCATTTTTGATATGTTGTTGGGGCATGTTAGAGTAGTCTGTAGCTAAGTTGACATCTTCGAAAACCTGTGCTCGCTACATGAAAAATGCAACAGTGAGAAAAAAGCTAAAATAACCCCATTTTTTTCCGAAATTTTCCTTTATAACTTTGGAAATGTGCAACATAGGAAAAAACCGTCCACTATAAATTTTTTTGTTGTAAAATTTTCTTAAAGGCCACATCAGTTTTAAATTCATGCATGTTATATTCGTGTTGCTATCTAACCATGAATCAAAAAAAAAAAATCTTATAAATAAATAGTTACGTTGGCACTGATTTTTGTACACGTACTTGGAACCCTTAACTATCATAAAATATATTTCTAATATTTATATCGTTTTTTAAGCAACTTTGGTAGTGAATTTAAAAGTTTTGAAAATGTTCACGAAACTACATGTTTACATGACAAGTGAACAATTTTCGGAACTTTTAAAATCGCTACCAAAATTGCTTAAAAAAAGATATAAATATTAGAACTATATTTTATGATTGTTAAGGGTTCCAAGTACGTGTACAAAAATCAGTGCCAACGTAAGTGTCCTACTTTGACCACAGCAGTGATGCAAACATTACTTGTTACACTAAGTTAACATTATGTTTCTTGCCAAAACTATTTGACCGATTTGGATCGAATCTTGTCTTGTAATACTCTATAGACTATTTGATTCCAAATTTTTAGCAGAATTGGACAATTTTTGACCTATTTTTGAAGTGCTTCAAAATTACTTAGTTTTTCAGATTTTTTTTTAATTCATGGTTAGATAGCAATACAAATATAACATGCATGAATTTAAAACTGATGTGGCCTTTTAGAAAATTTTATAACAAACAAGTTTATAGTGGACGGAAAAAATTGGGTGATTTTACCGTTTTTTTCACTGTTGCGTTTTTCCTGCAGCGAGCAGAGGTTTTTCGAAGTTGCAAACTTGACTATTATAGTCTACTCTAACATGCCCCAACAACATATCAAGAATGCAGAACCACATCACGCTTGCACTGTTTATTTAATTTTTTTTTAGAAAAGAGGTCTATTTTTCATTTTGTAACAACAAAACATAATTAATTCAAAATTAACGAAACTTAAAGCTTTATATGTAAAAAGGTATTCGGAACTTTTACAGCAAACTATTTTTAACATGTTTAAGTAGTTAATTATTTAATTTTAAATCAGTCAGGCTTATCACATTCTTATTTTTATAAAATGACATTAGTTTTTAGAAATAAATATTTGATTTATTTTATGATTTTAATTAAATAATGAGTTAGCCCAAACTTCTTCATACAAATAATCTTCTTCACCCTCAGGTTTTTCATACAACACTTCTTGAAACCTTATAAGAAAAATAGCATTTTTCTTCTATCTTCAGCCCCTTCCGTATTTAGACAATGCTGTTCAAGAATTCTTTTCTAATTTTATTACGATTTTTTGTTTTAATTAAATTCGTTTGGCTGAACAGGTGCTCAATCTCCGCGTTTGAAATAAGAAGTGAGAGCAGTCCAATCTCCAATCATAAATCGACCATATTCTTTAAAGATATTTTCCCCAGCTGCATCTTTAAAAGTTAGTACCTGGGGCCTATTTTACAATTACTACATCAGCAAACAAATTTTCTATTCCACAAAATTACAACTGGAAGTGTTAAATGTGAGGAACAGGCAAATGTAACTAAAATATAATTGTTGTAGCTGTAGGATGCTGTTGTAAAATTTGATGTAGTTGGTGTAGTAGCTTAAAGAAATAGGCCCCTGAATCCGAAACGCATTTGCGTTTTGTGAATTTAGAGCTCTTGACAGCTCATAGCAGATTTCTTAACAGTTTTAGCAGCCGAATACCATATTATAATTTGTACAAATTTAGTTGACAGCTCAAACTTTTGTATTGAAATTGATAACAGAATAGCAGAATAACAGATCAAAAGTACTCGCTGAATAGGCCTGCTTTGCTTTAATTAATTAATTTCTACTAGTATCGCCAGTGGCCGAATATTCGGCCAGCGAAACAAACACCAATTTCATGGATACGTCATAGATTATCTTTTTACTACTTTATATCAGATCCATGACAAATTTGAAAATTTTAGAAGAGCAAAACTAATAAAAAAAAAAATTAGCATTCGTTCAAATTTTGTCTTGAAATTAAAAACAAAAAAAAAGAATGTTGTTCCTTATTTTTTAAATATTTTGTTCATTAACTATTCAATAGTAAACCTTAATTTTGTTCTGCTTAAATTATGAAAATATGAATATCTAAATCGAAAGACGATATTACGTACACCCTGGTGTATACGTACTTTATTTAAATTTGTAAATTAAATAAGTGTCCAACTGTGTAGGTTAAAAAAAAATATGAAAATATGCTGCTGCTTAGTAAGTTCAAAATGGACGCATATAATTCGGCTAATTTTTTGCCTCTTTGAAAGTACTCAAGCTTCATTAGCCTTAATTTAATTTAAACCAATCGTTGTCTTAAATATGAATTTTTTGGTGAGTGCCCTGCTACACTCAAGCCCCCTTTATAAATGGTACTCTTTTTTTTTATTTGAAATCTTAGTCTACAGTAATTCAACATTTATGTATTTCCTATGGAAGTTAATTTTGGTCAAAAATATATAAAAATGTTACTTTCTGTGCTTTACGGTAAGATATGGATTTCAAATTTTCCACCAACAAATCCAAATCAATAACGGTCATCATCTCCCGATATTTCAGACTTCTAAGCCCAACCATTAAAATGATAAAAATCTTTTATCTGGAAAAATTCAAATGTCCATTAAATGCTTTAACAGCTATATACAGACATCATTTTTGGTTTCTGCACATCTGAGGGGCAAAACCTTTCCAACGTTATATAATGTATATATGTAGTTCCGTTGAGTATTTACAGAAAAGAGTATAGCGTTAGGTTTTGCTAAGCGTACTAATATATAGATTAGAAAAAGTCATGAATTTTGTGAACGTATGTGTGAATCTTTGTGATTTGACGTTACTAATTTTTAAATATTTTTTTCCAAATATGATATCATCAAATCAATGATTCGAAATCATTTCCGGCATTCAAGAATGCAAAAAATTAAAACAAGAATGCCAGAAGAGCATTTAGCATAATTTTAAAATTTCATAATGCTTTTCTCTTTTCTATAATGCTAGATCTACCATTAATAATGCCGTTATGGGAATACTGGCAAGGAGTACCATAGGTATTGGCTTTTGCATTATGGGATTCATAGGTTAATTTGTAAAAGTAATCCACATCCCAATCAATAACATTATTGTTTGATCGTATAAATGTTGAATAAAGGCAAACAAAATCCTGCCATAATAGGTTTTCATCATAGTTTTATATATTTGTCTTTTTTCCATTAACATTGACATTTTTTGGTTAGAATAACTATAAATCGAAAAATATCACATTTAGCTTTTTTTGCTTTTAAAAATAATCTACTCTGTCATACAGAAATCAAACAAAACAATTTATGTATGTATTCTATTAGCAGTGGCGTATTGTGGCTTTTTGCCTCCCGGGGCAGATCCCATTTTTGCCGCCCCGCCCATTTTTTTTTTCCAGTGTCAATGAAATAAGAAATTAATAACAAAATATGGTGATTTCCCTGCATGTTGGCAGGGAAACTTTAAACTAGAGTAACGGGACCAACGCAGTAATTTGCAGTTTTTTTTAAATTTCTTTTCCCGATTTTGCAGTTCACCAAATAATGGGTGTAATAGAGTAACTTCACTGTGAAGTTAGCAGGTCACATAGTGTATATTGTGACCTTTTACTTAGCAGGCTAGTATTTGTATGCACATGTTTGTACAGTAGCATTTGCTGTGGTTTGTGGTATTTGTTGAGCAACGTTTAACACAATCAATGTCGGATTAGCAGCATTTTTGCCACTGGGACAGTTTTTGATTAGATTCTTTGGGCTCAACAAATTAATTAATTTGAAGAATAATTAATTAATATAAAAATATGGAAAAGCAAGCAGTTAGATACATTTTTTTTTAATTTCTTGCCACCCGATTTGCCGCCCTTCTGTGCCTGTGCCCCTCCTGCCCCCGTCATGCTACGCCACTGTCTATTAGGCTATTGAATAGACCTTTTAGTAAGGAACAATTGCGTTCACGGGTTTTTATTATTGATAATGTTTGTGTGGAACTTGAGCTAACTTAAAACACAAAATTGGCTTAAATTCATGCATGCGTTTCTGAGAGAAAGGTCACACTGGTCATTTTTCAATACTGTCGGTATAACTCGAAAACTGAGCCGAATTTGTAAATTAAACTTAAGAATCTTTTTGTAGGAAATTAGATTTTCTACCAAAATTGGTGGTTTAAAAAATTTTATAAAAAATTTAAGTGGGGCAATTTGTCAAAAACTGACCTAAAAAAAATCGAAAAATCACTTATTTAAATTTTTTTTACTAAATTGCTCATAACTATTTTTGGAGGAAAGGTTTGGGCGAGGTATATCAGAATGAAACACAGAAGATGCTCAAGCCTTTAATATGACGGATCAAAATTTGTTTTTGGGTGCAAATTGGCGAAAATATATCCTATTAAAAATAACCTTTTTTTATATTTTTTTTGTAGTTTTTGCTCGTAAGCATCTTTTTGACTTGCAATTCATTGGTAGTATCTGGCAAGTTTCCCATTCTTGAAATAGTTTTAAGTAGAGATTTTGATCAAATATGTCATTACGATAATAGAGAATTCGAAAATAGTGGGTCCCGCAGTTTTATCTGTCCATCTGTCAATTTGTAACAACTAGGCCTACAGACTGAACGGATGGATCGATTTCTATAAAACTTAGTACTTTATGTTGTTAAGGTATGTTTTATATGTTTAATTGAAATTTTTGTTTTTGGACCAAAAATAGTGGAAGCTTGCATTTAAGCATTTTTTGCATTTCCGTCTTACGAGCTAGCTGCGTTACCGAACTGAATTAATTTTTATAATAGGTAAGTAAGTTTTTAATCAACCTAAGTAATATTGCATACAAAACAATTGATACAAAAAATTTTAAATTAAAAAAAAATTAATTTAGTTCATTATTTTATTTAATATTTTAAGAAGGAAACCATGATTTGTTTTCAAACTTGGGTTTTTATTATCAAAAATAAATATTTTAAAATATGATGTATCAAGAACTTTTTTAAAAATATTTTTTAAATTTTTGATAAGGTAGGTATTCGAAATTTAATAAATTACTCAGTTCAGAGCAATTTTTGAACTGCAAACTTATTTTTAAATTTAATTTTCTACACTAAAACAAAAATTGTAAACATCGGAGCCGATTCCCCGGGTTCGGAAATGAAATACCTATGTGCTCCTTTTCTTTATTTTTTAATACTTTGATACAACCGACGCACGTCTCAAAATAAGTATTTTAGGTTTTTCCAATAAATAAAATAAG
Organism: Melangyna quadrimaculata; assembly: GCA_949320155.1. NCBI lineage: Eukaryota > Metazoa > Arthropoda > Insecta > Diptera > Syrphidae > Melangyna > Melangyna quadrimaculata. The sequence continues at coordinate 386,739,459 of OX439483.1, forward strand.
TAAATACCTACATAGGTACCTACACGGAAAGAATTGAAATATCACCAATTGCAAAATTTTAGGTTGTTATTAACGAAACTCTTTTTTTTTTTGTAAATCAAGGCGCTTTTATTAAAAAATAACTGAAAACTGTAATTTACTACTCAAATTATCGTAAAAAGCTAAATTTTATAATTCAACATTTATTATCGAAAGTTATAATTCGAGCTTGTTGACTTGAAAGTAAATTACAAGTTTTTTTTTTTTAGGGGAATAATTTAAATTCACAACTTATTGATCTTGTTTTGAGAAACTTAAATGGTGATTTTCATTTTCTCAATGCTCAAATCAACAAAATGTAAGTAGCTACGATATAAAGATTGACCCCACACTATCGCAAATTACGAAAATAGTTATTTGCAAAACTATACAGTAAATTACAATGTTTTTATTCGTAATCTAACACTTCGAGGGGAATAATTTAAATATTTATATGGTGATTTGAACCAACGAACAAGTAAATAAGTTTTTAAAGTGATTAAGCTTCAACATAGTCCCTTTATATCGTGCGATGGCCTAGGTGGTGGCGTATTGGATTGATATGCGGAAGGTACCAGGATCGAATCCCAGAGGAAGCAATTAATTGAAATAAAAGTCTTTTTCAAATATGTAAACTCTATAAACATTTCTGAATAAAAAGGAAGCGTCTGCAAACAGTAACACCCCTGTTGTGGACAAAAATAACAAAATAAAAATACACGCAAATCAACATTTCGACCACAATTCGTAGATTTGAAAATTTTCATTTTGTTTCATTTTGAATACGAAATAATAATTATAATAATTCAATTTGTATGCCTGTAATAAAAATAAATTAAAAAAAAAAATGCTATCTAGAGTAGGGATCGAACCCGCTTAGCCATCAATCACTATATCCAAATTGATACAAATTTATACCAAATTTCCATTCGCTAGTGGCAATATTTTTTTTCCTCGGTCGAATTATTGATACTCAAAAGTGTTGAAATATAATTTTTGAGTGTCAATATCTTCATTTGGCTCATTTTTTAATATTGCAAACAAAAAGTCTTAATTTAGTAAGGTCCAAAACTGGATTCCTTTTTCGTGATTTGTAGCTTATTTTTCTTGATCTGATCTAAGAATTTTTTCCGTGTATTGGCGTTTTTCATTTTTAGCTCTGAGCAGATAACGAAACTGTCAAACAAAAATTCTATGTTTTTTTTTTTAGCTCAGACATATCAGAACACAAAAAGTGTTTCTTTTTTCCATCTGAGCTAGCTCAGAGCTTGATCGATTAGCTCAGAATAAAATGACCGAGCAAATCGAGCGAAACGCTGAGGGAAGCCAACTTTTTGTGATTTAACAGACGAAAGAAATACACAAAATTAAAAATGGACTACCAGGACAATCGCGCGTCTACTCCACGTAAACAAAAATAAATTTTAGTAATACACTACACACCTATGAAAAGACAGTTCAGTGCTCAAGTATGTTTTATAAATAAATCTGAGAGCTCTGATCATAATCTGCTCAGAGCTCTGCTCTGATTGCTCAGCCTCTGCTCAGAGCTTTTTTTAGAGCGAACAAAGCAAAACGCCATATATTTCAATTAAAAAATTATCCAACAATTTTTATTAAAACAAAAACAACCTAGCTATTTAGGTACTCTATATAGGTAGTTCAAAAGTTCAAAAGTTTCCACTATCAAGTACTATCAACTTGCTCCGATTTTTTTTTTATTGTAGGTATGTATCAGCCTCACGCTCAAAACTAAAATTACTGACGGACCTACCTACTTACATAATAATTTTAAAATACATTTATTTTCTTCCACACCGACCGACGCCAGTCAGTCTAAGGTTGCGCAGTATGTACTGTTATAAAAAAAAAAAAAAAAAAAACAATTTTCAGAACATACAGCTCTTTGAAAATATTGGAAATTCCAAATTGCTGAATGCTGACTTTGATAATAAGGCGAATACACGGTTGCCACTTGGAATTAAAACTTGTGACCAAAATTGAAAATATAGTTTTGCATAGACCAAATCGAGTAAAAATTGACCAAAATAATTAACACATGAAAACTTCATAGTACACAGAAAATTAAAATTAACCATTTTTTTTCGTTTATTACCATAAATAATTAATTAGAAATTAACAAAAATAAATAAACAAAAAGTTTAAACATAATTCACAAAATTACTTTAAGGGCAATGTGATCAACCCTTCCTCATAATAAAGGCTTAACTACATACGCCAATTTTTGTACAAAAGTGAGAATGGAAAATTGTGCATGGTGGTTTAATTTATAGTCAGAGAAATTTTCGTTTGGGTTTTTCAAACATGTTTTTTTAGCGAACATTTTTATTTCTAACTTTTGTAAATAAGTAGGTCTATGTAGCTAAGGCTTAAGAAACATAAATAACTAAACATAAAGGTTTTTTTACTGAATGACATTTTTTCACAGCGTTTCATATTAAACCACAATATTTTTTTAAATCAATCAATACGAAATTGCGTATAGTTAAATTAAATCTACTAAAATGTACACACATAATATCTACTTATTTAAAAAAAGGTTTCTGCCGACCAACCGCTATGGCTTACACGTTTTTCATCGTGAAACTCTTTGGACAACATAACTTATTTATGGTGTCAAAGTAAAGTCTTTTTTTTACTAAGTTTTAATTAAACTTAAATCATAAAACTTTCTTTCAGTAGCAGCTGAGCTGTGAGGCAACGACAATAACAAACCTTTAGTAATGTTGTTTTAATTTTACAATTTTATTAATATATCTTATTACTAACCTATCCATTTTTATGTTTTGTTTTCAACAAAAACCAACAAGTGAAATAGACGGAGACGCTTAAATGTTTAAACACAAGAATATTTCAAACTTTCCATCTGTCAATAAATTGTCAAATGAAGTGGTCGTGGATGGGTAATGCAGTGCCTTCAATTTAACAATGCATCGTTCACATAAGGCGATGAAAAAAAATTGCACTTCATTTTGAGAAAATGAAATTTGAAAGTCGAGTTTTTTTTATATTTTTTCTTCAAAAAAAGTGACCAGATGGAGAACAAAATGTCCAAGTGTAAAAAAATGACCAAACTTGGTCACAAATGACCAACGTGGCAAGCGTGAGTGAATAATCTTTCTTTCACTAATACATTCAAATACATTTACATGAGTTCTGAGTTTACTTCTGCCTACCTGACCCACTGACCTACCCTTAAAGCTCGATTCACAATGCGACAAGTAAACGTGACGAGGGCGTGACTTGATTCGCTGTCATTTTTGTTTAGTTATGCGACGAGTTCTTGACGACGAGTTTTTTTGACAGCGTTGAATTATTTATTTGTTTTGTTCTTGCTGTCCAGTGTGCGTTCAAAATAATGAAAAAAAATCAAAGTGACATTATAGTACAGTAACTATATAGATACATTCACGTATGCATCAAATTTGGTTCTTCTGATTTTTTGCTGAGTTGTTCAGGATATGAGCTTTGTAAATCACCTTAGTTTTCGACCTCGAGCGCGCTTTTGTCACGCTTTTTTTTAGTTATTAGCGATTTTAGTCTTAAAGAAGTAATTTAAAATAAAACATTGTGCCACGATTTCAAAGTAACCTATTTTGCACCAATTTAAGTCTAAAACCATCTGTGTAGACCGAATGGTTTCCAAAATACAGCATTTCAAAATTTAGCTATAAGAAACAAAATATAACAAGTTGTATTATCAAACAGTATAATGGAAAATAAAGAATGGTTGACATAAATGCATCAAAGCACTGGAGCGTGTAGGTTGAGCCAAAATAATAGAACAATCATACCGGAAGGGCGTTTTACCCCCGTTAAGATGGCAGGCGAAATATTTAAAAAAAATGACTTAACGTATAAACAACACTATTGGAAAACAATGATAACACCCACCATATTCTTCTACAGCTTATTTTGAACCCAGAAACCCACCCATTCTTGAATTTTCTTCTTAAATAAAGATATTTTAGTCGATAGTTATTGAGAAATTAATTTCCAAACTCAAAATATTGAAACAGAAGTATGCTCTTAGGATCCTGTTTTTACCAAATAAATTCTTTTTCAGAATGTTGAGTTTGGAAATTTATTTCTCAAAAACTATCGATTAAAATAACTTTATTTAAGAAGATAAATTAAGAATGGTTTTCTGGGTTCAAGATAAGCTATAGGAGAATATTGTGGGTGTTACCTTTTTTTTAAATAGTGTTGTTTCTACGTTAAGTCATTTTTTTAGATAATTGCCCCTCCCATCTTACCGGGGGTATATAGACGATGGGAACAATTTATCTGGTTGGTTCAAACCAAAACAGGTATCAAACAGGGATGTCTTCTGAGCCCAGTACTAATCTCTATTTTCCTTGATGACCTAACAGAATTCCTACCTGGTGGAATAGAATTCGATGGACTAGTCATAAGGCTATTATTATATGCCGATGACATTGTCATACTAGCAGAAAGCCCGAATATGGTGCAAATCATGATAAACAAGCTTCAGCAGTATTGCCACCTCTGGAGCCTTCAGCTGAACACTGCCAAATCGAAAATCATGATTTTTCGCAACGGAAGGGGAAGATATGGTGGAAACGAAAAATGGACATGGAATAATGAAGATCTGGAAATAGTTAAAGAGTACAAATATCTAAGTTTACTCATAACCCCACAGCTATCATTTAAAAAACATTTACAGGAAAAGCTCAAAGAATCAAACCACGCAATTAGTAGTATCTGGAATGGAGTGCTGAGCAAGAGGAATATTGATTCAAGCACAAAGTATAAAATTTTCGATGCAGTTATGAGATCCAACATGTGCTATGCGGCTCAAGTTTAGGGAGTATACCAATATGAAGAGGTGGAACAACTTTTAAGAAACTGGCCTACCACCGCTGTATATACAGACTCTCCAACTTCATTTTGCTTACATTCAGAAAGTTCTGGCCCAATCGAGTAATCGTCTTCCTCATAAAATCACGACTTACTTCCAAAGAGGAAATTTTCAATTTTTCAGTGAATGGGCTAGATTAGCCAACGAGCATAACGTTAGTCAAAGAGATTTTAACGAGACTACTTCAAGAAGTGAGCTAATTGCAAAAATAGAGGAATCTTCACGAAACGAATTTAAGAGGCAAAGCCAACAAAGCCAGTCGCGAACTACTTACAAACTACTTCAGCATGACCTTGGTGTAAGTAACCATTTTCATTACAGCTTCAGCCTAGATATGATATCTACCATATTCAAAACGAGGGAAGAATTGTTATATTTGTATTACCTGCCATACATAAATGATACAAATGTGGAATGCACGCTGTGCAATCTAAGAGTAAAGGAAGATATACAACATTTTGTGTCTACCTGCCCAATACTTAGCCCCATAAGAAGATCAGTTTGGGGAAAAAATATGCTGTCAATGGATGAATCCTTGCGAATTTTCAACGGAGAAAACTGGAACCTTCTATACAACTTCATTAAAACTGCACTTAAATACCGGCAACAAATAATAAACGAAGCATTTTAACTACATACTTACCTTCTTATAAACATTCTTCAAACTTCACTTGTATATATACAACATTAGTTTAAAAAAAAAAAAAAAAAAAAAAAAAACACTATCTTTTCGGCTGACGGCAAAAGCCAATGCTCTATTGTGAATTTTGTAAACAAATCTGAAAATATAGAGACAAATAAATCACTACTTCTACTACAGATGGTTTTGGGCTCAAAATGGAGCAAAATAGGTTACTTTGAAATCGTGGAACAATGTTTTTACTTAGAATTACTTCTTTAAGACTAAAATCGACAATAACTGAAAAAATCGCGTTTTTTTTTATTTTTGACCATGAAGCGGTCGCCGCTCGTGGTCGAAAACATAGGTGATTTACTGAGCCAATATCTTGAACAACTCAGCAAAAAATCAGAAATACCAGATTTGACGCCAACACGGCCGGCGCGGCGCCTTCCATACAAACGACAATGTTACTGGCCTATTACTTTTATTATTTAAATTTAATAATTGTGTTTGTCCACAGCTGATTTCGTGTTCTATTCCTCAGACTACACTGAGAAAATTAATATTTTTTTTTGCGTTTGCGAGTAACGAATTTCGTTTGCTGTAATTATAATACATTTGCTGGAAATGTAATACAATCCCTGCAAACGTATTTCATTTGTAGCAATTGTATTACAGTCGCCACAGAAAGTAATTCCATTGCATCAAACATATAACAAATAACCCATTCGTTCGGAGCTCAATTCGCCTGGGTTGATTACGGTAAATGACAATGTTTCCCAAATTCAAACGACATGATGTTTGCAAGCAAGTGTAATTGTTTATGGTAAACGAATGAATCGATTGCGAATTAAGCTTTTGAAATGCAGTTTGCTGCAAAAAGATTTACGTCTACTATATAAATTACAATTGTTTGCAACTAATGAATCGAACATTTGGGACGAATGGTTAATTCGTAGAAAGAAAACTAATTTGTAGCAAACAATTGAATGATTGCAGGGTATATATTTTTAAATCTTATTTTTACAAATTAACTTAATGCTTGTGGTAAACATTTCATGCTTTTGAGGCGAAAGAATTTTTGATTTGCAGCAATAAATTTCCTATTTGGAAAAAGTATTTTATTTGTTTAATTCATATCTAACCAATTTCAGGTAATCTATAGCGCAAGTATTGGGTACGTTTCAATACATGTTTTGCTTTATCAATTTGGTATTGTTCTGAAGTTCAGCACTACTTGTACAAAAAATCAAATTTCAATTGAAAATATGTTGCATTTAAAAAGAATGCGATTGCAAATTGAAAATTTGTTGCTTTAAAAAATAGCAAAGTCAAAATTCGAAAATATTTGCATTAAAAAATAAAATAAATGGTAGTTTAAAAATCTTTGCATTAAAAATTACATACAAAAATAAAATAAATAATTAAAATAATTAATTAAAATAATTACATACATTCAAAATAAAGGTTCAATTTTAAAAATTAATAAAAATTACCTACATCCCCGTTGTTCATTTCGAAAAACAATGGCGCAAAATTTTAGATGATTAAGTACGATGGTAAATCAATTTTAGTATGATACTAGGTTAAAAATTGTGTTTTGCTAATTTTAAACGAGTTTAGCATCGTACTATCCCCTTACATTTTACTAAAGTTAAAATCACATCTTTTTAGTATCGTACTTAATCCATTATGACTGGAGAATGGAAAATTTTACTCCAAGTATAGGATAGATCCGAGGGTTGCCGGTTCGATCCCTGCTGGTGCCCAACTTTTTTTTTTTGTAATAAGGAAGTTAAAATGATAAAAATATAAAGATTGAATACTTATTTAAAGCACATGTTGGGTTTCCATCAATATAAAATTAATTTACAACGCATAAAAACAATTATTGTGTTAAGCAAAACGATTTCCTTAAAAGTTTTGATTCAGTCCTAGGAGCACATCTACATAGTAATAGTTTAAAACAAAAACTGACCCAGTATTTTAAATACTTCGGTCGTCATAGTTAAAATAATAAATCATAGTTAAAATAATTAAAATACATGAAATTGTCTTAGCCACATTTCTTAATCAGTACAAGCACCATTCGTTTGCCACAAACAGTAAAAATGTTTACAAAACACCATTATTCGTCTGACAGAAACACTACATTCGTTTGAAACAAACGATAGAATTTTGCTACAACAATATGGATTGTTTGTCTCAAACGAATTTAAGAGTTTGCTGCAAACGAACTATCAAAACTGGCTGGCAAACGAAAAAGTCGTTTGGGCAATTTTTACGTTTGCCGCAAACGATTCCTTCCCTCAGTGTAGGGAAATGATTTTCGGCTAAAAATGCAAACGAAATTAAAACAATAGAAAATTATAATATTGTCAACACAAATAGATCTATAGATATAATTTCATTGTCAACAAAATGAATATTTATTTTTGTTAATGTTCACTTATCTGTAGTTTTCTTTATTTCTGTCTACAATTTCACAAAATTCACGAGCAGTCATATATAAAAAAAAAAAAACAAACAAAACATCAACGAGAGCTTCTTTTTTAATTTTCCCAACGCCGGACTGGACGACGAGAAACGTTTCATTGTGCATACCCTGGCATACCCTCGTATACTTACATGGTTTGAAATCAGTTTGACAACTGAAAAATAAACCTGCCAGACATACCCTGGCATACCCTCGTATACTTACATGGTTTGAAATCGGTTTGACAACTGAAAAATAAACATGCCAGACGATTGTTTTCGATACCACGATATATGCACCTACAAACCCTCATACCCATATTTTGGTTATCAATCCACTCCGAAAATTTGCTGTGGGCTTGGTCTATGACGTTGCGTCTTCACGTCGCATTGTGAATCGAGCTTAAGCCTCTGAATCGAGCTGGCAGACGTGCATATTTTTGCTCAGAGCTCAGCTACTCTGAATGATTTTCTCCAGAAAAAGTAATCGTGTACCGATGACACATATTTTTTTTTCGCCAGCTCTCCGTCTACTGGGACTGGGGTGGAATTGGCTAAACTGATTTGGTTATCAATTTTTGTTGTGTTTTGCTTTGTTGGTTTTTAAAGATCCAAAGAACATCTGAGTTCTGTGCTTAAAATTATTATTTGAATAATAATACAGTTAGTAATATATTGATAAAATTTTTGGTTGTGACTGAGATTTAACTAAACAAAAAATAAAAATAATTTTTATAACTTAATAGTTTGAATTCAAATTGAAAATCTTTTATAAATTGCATGGAGCTGAGTGAAAAAAGTGTTAAATCCATAAGTAAAAATTGTAACAGTTTTGTTATCTTTCATTTGAAAACAAAATGTTATTACAAGGACAAAGCTATAGACTGGTGTTATCCTGCAGAACAATTCTATGGATTTTATCGTTTTTAGTAAGCAGCTGCAGTTGCATGGGAAGTAAGTTTATATTTTGTTTTTATTTTTCTAATAAGTAGGTATACATAAAACCCCAGTTTCACAGTGGAAGTTTAAACTCTACTTTTGGTTTAAACTTCAGTTCAACATTTTATTCAGTTTTACAGTTTCGTTTAAACCCTGAACTGAGTTCAATTGGTAGTTTAAGTTAAACGACAGCATTGTTCCGTTTAAACCTAAGTTCAACGTTTGGGACCACTATACATAATCAGTAGCGGATCTAGGATTTGGCTGTGGGTGGGGGCTTGGAGTTTGGAAATCCAGTTTGTACCTACATATGAAGTTATATCACAGAAAACGAATTTTTACATCACTTTTGCTTTAATAATAGCCGTGTTTTGTGTGCCTTTATATCCGCTCCTACCGCGCTTTAAAATTTTTTCAAAATAAAGCACAATAACAAGAATTTGGGATTGATGTGTTAAGCATGGGAATTATTTTTAAAAGCCAATTTTAAGGCTCAGCAAAACATGGTAGTATAAATAATTTTATAACTTTAAGTTCTAGCCACGTTACAGCCTCAAACCACACGAACAAATTCGTTTATTTATAGGTATATTGCTTAATAATTGATTAGGTATCAAGTGCCCACCTACATATGTACATTATGTAAGTGTTTGTTCAAATTAGCTGAAGGTGTGCTTTGAACTTCACCTTTTTAACAAAATTTGAAAACTGTTTGTAATGCTAGTTCAGAAAAATGATATTTAGGTGGTCTTACTGGCAAAAGCTCAAATCTCATTTTCTTTAATTAGCCAAATCCACGAACCTACCTGTTTTCTTCAAGTTGTCACTGGAAAGCACGAAAATAATATTTTGTGGATCGAAAAATAAAATATCAAAATTTCTTGACTTTTAGTCGGGCATAAGAAACAGCTGCTCTAAAAAATAAGCTGCAGCTGAATTTGTTTACTAATTTTTCATAACCAATTCCATCAGCAAATCTATGTCTGCTGTTGAAAAGTTGTTATTTCTCTTATTTTGCACAATTATTGGTTTATAATCCATTTTTTTTTTTAATTAAGTTCGTGTCACAACCCAAAATAATTGTTGCTGTTTGGCGTATTCTTTGCTTCAGAAAGAGAAAGAATAGAGAATGAAAGCAACGTACTGTTTGCAATACGTCACTTGGCGAAGCAAAAACATACAATGCTGTCAACTTTTTTTTATAAAATCTATTTAAACGAAGTTCAACTGATCTGAAGATCAGATTTCACTGTGAAACAGGAAGAGTTATACCAAAAATTTAAACTCAGATTAAGGTTTAGCTTATCTTAAGTTTAAACTCCCACTGTGAAATTGTGGGTAGCAGTTCCTAAATCTTTGTCGTAAAAGCGTAAAAGCTTATTTGAAATATAGGCTAATGAATATACATTTTAGTAAGGAACAATTGCGTTCACGGGTTTTAATTATAAGTTTTGTTTTTCTTACTTAAAGCACGAATTTCGCCCAAATTATTTCATTCATGCATTTCTGAGAGAATATTCAAAAAAGGGTAATTTTGCAATATTTTTAGTGTAACTCGAAAACTAAGCCGAATTAGAGAATTTAACTCAAATGATTTTTTGTTGGAAATAAGATTTTCTATTAAAACAGATGGTAAAAAAAACGAATACAAAATTTAAGCAAAAAAAAAAAAATAATAGTCGACCTAACAAAATTCGGAAACTTCTTTGATTTTAATGTCTTTTTTTTACTAAACTGCTCATTACTTTTTTCTGTGCAAAAATAAACGCAAGACATATCCAAATAAATAGAAGAAGAGAATCAAGCCTTTAATATTAAGGATAAAAAAAGAGATGTTTTTATAAAAAATTACCGAAATTACCCATCCAAAAATAATAATATTTCTTATTTTTTGATATTTTTGCTCGTAAGTCTAAATATTTTAAGAATAGGTTGATGATTTTTTTCTTTAATATTGGTTTTTGATGTATAAAAATAAACAGTTAAATAAGTTAACCAAAAACGTGTCGAATCGATACAAATTTAGAATGTGAAAACTAGTTAATAGCCCAGTCAACGAAGGCTCAAAATTATAAAATAAATGCAAAAAAGAGTGCTCTCTGGATTATTTTTTTATATGGTAGGGGTTAACCCCTGGTATAACTTACCCAAAGTCCCCAGCCCAGGGCCGCGAGCTAAACTCAGGAGGGGGGTTTAAAGGTACCCCTTTTTAGATTTTCGTGAATATTTCAACAACCTAACATGTTAGCGGAAAAGTCTATGCTACTTAATTAGAGACAATTGATTTGTCTATAAAAATGTATATTCACATTTTTTCTAGGGTCAATACTAAATGAGATGCGGGCGGTAGAAAAGTCAACAAATCTGAAAAAACCTGTTATTGTCTTAGATATTGAATGTTTTTTGTCCATTTCACCTGGAAAAAATTTAAATACACATTTATTCACTGTTGTTTCATCATGTCGTGAAGCTAAGAAAGGAGTTATAGTTTCCTGTTTTTTCTATATACCCGAAACTATACGGAAAAGTTGATGTATACTAAATTAGGCTTTTTAAATTGAAAATTCTACTTGATAAATAAGAAAAGGAAACATTTAAACCTACTGAAAGTGAAAATAAAGACTGCCTAAATTCTAAAATTATTAAATACCAAGTGAGTTATAGAAAAATAAGATATATTTCAGCAGTTTTACTAGTAAGCATTCTCATAACCTCACTAATACGTCATATGGACAAGAGAAGAGTACACGAAATTTCGCCAGAGACCCCCATTTCAAAAAAGATACAATCATATATCACAATGTCATCGGATTTAGTGGGAGGCATGTCCAAAGATGATTTACTTAATATGCTAGGAATGCTACTTGATTCGAAAATGGCAGAGGTTGCAAAAAAAAGCGACATCGAGGCAATCACCATTGTCAACCAGCAAATCATAGCAACGAACCTTCATCTATCGAAAAAAATTAATACACTAGAACAAAAATACGAACAACTAGAAAACAAAATGGAAGAGATGCAAATGAAAAACACGGAAAACAATCTATTGCTAAGGGTAGCAATCCGAGAAAACCAGGATGAGAGAGAACTTGCAAAAGCCATATGCACAAAAGTAGTTCAGCCACCACCATCTGAAGAAAATTAGCAAATTCACGAAATTCGATCGGGAAACAATAACATTAAGAGTTTTGTAGTCAAGCTAGCGTCAAAACAACAAGTTATTGCTGCACTCAAAACATCAAACACATTACGCAACACCGGAATATCCTTGGCAAAAGATCTACCAGCATCGATCCGGCAAAAGCGATACAAATTAATGTGTATCAAAAAACGGCTAAACGAATGCAATCCGCAAATCAAAGTGCTAGAAAGAGATGATAAAATGTTTATCAATAAAAATGTTTTTCGCTGGAGCCCTACGCTTGGTTTACTACACAACAATGCTACCGATGGAGTTAAAATTCTAAATGACATATACAATGCAGATTTAACTCAACAGCTGGGTACTCTTGTTGTGACAGAGGAGACTTCAAATGCAAGCTTTGCCAACTTAAAAAAACAAGTTCTTAATGCGCCCCCTAGCTGTCAGGAGGATAAAAGGAGTTTAGCAGATCCACCAACCTGCAGCCATCTTTCTAGAGCATAGGTTAAAGCCGCCGCCGTCTGCAAAAATATTATGAAAACCATTGAATTTAAAAAACTTAAAATAATTAGTTATAATGGCCTAAGCAATAAATCTTTATTTAGTAATTTTTTTAATTTAATCAATGAATATGATTTCGTGTTTTTATACGAAACATTTATAGTAGAAGATGAATGTTATCTTTATAATAATAGTTTTAAAAACTTCACGTTTATTTGGATTCCGGAAACAAAACAAAATACGAGAGGAAGAGCCAGTGGAGGATGCTACTTCGGGTACAATAAATCGCTTACAAATATAGCGTGTGAGTTCAAATTTTACGACGAAATCCATTTTCTTAAAATAAAAGTAGGAGCAATGAAATTGATTATAATTCCCTCGTATATAAATTGTAACCACTGGGAGCGTGATTTCAATGCACTCAATAGTTTTATTGAACACAATAATAGCGATGAAGTTATGATTATTGGAGATCTAAATGCGAGAATAGGTAATAATGAAGGAAGAGAAAACAGATTTGCGGGAAAAAATAGAAATTCAAAAGATACTACAGTCAATGCAAGAGGAATCAAAATGATGAGCCTTTGTGATGCTTTTGGATTTAGAATATTAAATGGAGTTTCTGACTCAGATAAATGTGGAGAGTACACTTTCGTAGGTCAACAAGGATGTTCAGTCGTCGATTACTGTCTAATAAAGGGAAACTGGATTCCTTTAATTTCAGATTTTAAGGTCATAAGTGTCCCATATTCCGACCACTTGCCAATAGTAGTTGAATTTGGAATTAACTGCCAACCCCAAGAAGATACAACAGTTTTAAAGCTCCCCCCAAAACTAACATGGAAAGAAGATAAAGCGGAAGCGTATAGATACAACCTTCAGCGAAATGTTTCATCCGATAGTCAACTTACGATAGGAGACATTGAAGACGTTATTAAACAATCATACACTGAAATCAAAAAATGCCATGGAAACATAATTAAACAAAAAAACCAATGGTACGACGCGGAGTGCGAAAAAGCACGTCAAAAATCCTTTGGATGGCTCAAAGTTTTCAGACAATACAGCACCAACTACTTTAAAAAAAATTATATAGAAGCGAATGCCGTATACAAAAAAACATGCAAGGCAAAAAAATCAAAATTTTATGAAAACGAGGCTTTAAAACTAGCTCACTGCAAAGACTCTAAAGAGTTTTGGATGGCAGTAAACCAATTAAACGGCATAAAACTAAAAATAAGTACCAAATTAACTATAGATGTACTTCATGATCACTTCAAATCACTTTTGAATCCGCAAAGCCTAACAGTTCCTATACAATACGCGAAACCTGCCTACTATAATGATATATTAGATAGTAAAAATGATTTATTGACCAATTTGGAATTAATAATTGTGATTGGAAGTGATTAAAAATAATCTTTCCGTCGGCTTTTTTTGGTCACTGTAGTTTTTGCAATGAAACAATTAAGTTACATTAGCTTTCCCGACGTTTCGGCAGGGGTTGCTGCCTTCTTCAGGGGAACTTTATTTGGACAACAAGAAAAAATATATTGTTTACATTAAAATAACAATAATTGAAACAATACAAAATACACTCACTTTAATAAAACTGTGTTTAAATTTAAACTGACATTTAAAATTATTGTATCTAATAATTGTAATATTATTTACAAAAGTTAAGAAAAAACCACTTCAAACGATGTTTAGTCTATGGAATTTAAACAAGGAGTAAAGAAACTGAAAGAATACTGTGTTATGATGAGACAAGAGAACAATAGATGGCAGAGATGTTTTGGGTGTCTTGTTTTCTGTTCATGTTGTTGTTGTTGTTGATGATGTGTAATGTTTCTAGGGTGTATCGTTTCGAAACATGTTTCTCTGTCTGTAGGACTTTGACACCTTCAAAATCTGGAGAGTGGCCGTTTTCGATACTGTGGCTCGCCAGGGCTGTCTTTCCAGGATTGTTTGATTTGATATCCGATTTATGATTAGAAATTCGCTGTTTAAGAAATTGTTTTGTAGTTCCGATGTAACACTGGTTGCATGGTTCATTAGGTTTACCCTTACAATTTATTTTGTAAATGACATCAGTAACTTTATCCTTATCCGCTTTCGTTTTAAGTTTAGTGAAAAGGTGACTCAGAGTTTTATTTGATTTGAAGGCCAGGCGAACATCTGTTAGTTTTTGGTTTATCACTTCTTTAAAATTCTCAGTCAGTCTTGGGATGTAAACCATACTTTTGTAGTAACCATTATTCGGGTCTTTAGTGTCTTCGCTTGGAATTTTGCAATTGTGTTTCTGAAGTAGACCACGAATTATAGAATTTGGAAAACCATTGTCACTCAGGATTTTTTTGATTTTTTTCTCATTGGCAGAGTGAAATTGTTCGTCGCTGAGTGCGAAAACTTTACTGACGAGATAGATATTAGATAGAGTTATAACTCATGGTGAAGTAAATAACGTATTGAAGAAACTGAAAGACGGAAAGGCACCTGGCGCTGATAGAATACCACTGGAGTTTCTAAAATATGGAACGGAAATACTTACCTCCAAATTAACTGCTGCTTTTAATATAATTTTGGATACCGGAGTACTACCAGAGCAGTTCAAGCAATCTGTCATTTTCCCCATACATAAGAAGGGTAACATTGAAGATCCAGCTAATTATCGAGGGATTTCCTTCCTTAACGCATCCTATAAGGTGTTCACAAAAATACTGAATGAACGATTGACAAATTGGATAAATAGCAACAAGTTGCTTTGGGAATTCCAAGCTGGATTTCGAAGTGGGTACTCAACCATCGATAATCTTTTTGTACTGCAAACCATCGCATCAATATTTATTGAACAAAAAAAGAAGTTGTACGTATTTTTTGTCGACTTCAAATCAGCATTTGATACGGTTGAACGCAGAGCATTATTCTTCAAGCTATACAACATTGGGATGTCGCAAAAATTTGGAAATGTACTTGAAAATATCTATGATGGCAATATAGCAGCGGTTTGGAACGGTTCTGAAAAGTCTGTGTGGTTTGAATCAAAGATGGGAGTCAAACAAGGATGTACTCTAAGTCCAAATCTTTTCGCTTTGTTCATAGACGACCTGATTGAGTTTTTGCCTGGTGGCATAGAAATCGCGGGGATTCGCATTAAAGACCTTCTATTTGCTGATGACGTGATACTGTTTGCACAATCACCCGAAACCCTACAGCTGATGATTAATCGACTCGAAGTGTACTGCAGATTATGGAATCTGAGGGTGAATCTGAGCAAATCGAAAGTTATGATATTTCGCAAAGGTTCGGGTAGAACGGCAAGGAACGAAAAATGGCATTTCGACAGAGAGCCAATTGAAATCGTTAAAGCTTACAAGTACCTGGGAATGACCATAACTAGTAACCTTAATATGGAAACTCACCTCAAGGACAAACTGGTCAAAGCCAAAAGTGCAATATCTGCAACATGGAAAAGATGTTTCTCAAACAAATTGATAACTCATAGTGTGAAGTATAAGGTCTTTGTAGCGGTGGCAGAATCTATTATGATGCACGCAGCACAGGTTTGGGGAGGTGAAATGTATGAAACGGTCGAAAAACTTCAGAGGTTCTTCATTAAAAAATGTTTTTGTCTACCAAAAAACACCCCGAACTACATGGTCATAATCGAGACAGGACTGTCACCACTTTTTATTAAAACACTAAAGTGTCATGTTGAGTATATCACAAAAGTACTGAATATGCATAACGAAAGGCTTCCTAAAATTCTAGCATTGCAAACAATTGGAAAGAAAAACCTGTGGTATAGAAAGCTTGAAGAACAAGCTACATGCTGTGGAACCAACATGCGAATACTGGAAGAAAATGGAAGATATTGTAAAGATGACCTATTAGATCTTGTTTCCAAAGTAGATGAGCAACTTAGAATTGACTCGGTAAATCAGGCTAAATCTTCGGTGCATAGATCTATATACAACCATCTTAATCACAATGTATGCGAACGTAACTACTTCCACAACGAAAATAAGCAGGAGGTTATCTCGTCGATTTTCAAAATGAGAGGAGAGCTGATAAGTCTTCACTACATACCACATCGAGAGGATCTTCCTGTTTTCTGTAGCTTATATAACTTGAGGAAAAGAGAAGACGTTATCCATTTCATAGGGAAGTGCCCAATTTTATGTGAAATACGGAGAAATGCATTAGGCAGCAATTTTAAATCAGAAGAAGAAGTACTCGCCCTTCTCAACTGCGAAGGAAACATCTACCAACTTTTCAATTATTTTCAAACAGCGATGTCTTATCGCAACCTAATTATAAACGAAGCTTTTTAAAGAAAGCAGTTTTTATTCTTAAAAATCAAAAAATTATTACTTGCTCTTAAAAAACAAACTTCAATTGCTTTGTATTGTACATGTAGTTTATTATTATTTTTAAATTGATGTCAATCGGGCAGACGGCAAAGCCAAGCTCATACGATTTAATGCAATTACAATATTTTCTTGTAAACAATGTTAAATACACTTTTGAAATAATAAATCAATCTATCTATCTATCTATCTATCTATCTATCTACTAAATTAGGCAAAATTTAAATAGCAAGAGTTGTTTTCATATGGCACCAAAAAATGATAACGTTTTTTTATAAAGGAATACAATACAAAATTAATTTACCATAGAAGGGGGTTCTTTCTCCCCCCCTTTAGATAGAAAAAAAAGGAAATTATAACTCCTTTCTTAGCTTCACGACATGATGAAACAACAGTGAATAAATGTGTATTAACGTTTTTTGTTTTTTCCAGGTGAAATGGTCAAAAAATATTCGAAATCTAAGACAATAACAGGTTTTTTTCAGATTTGTTGACTTTTCTACCGCCCGCATCTCATTTAGTATTGACCCTAGAAAAAATGTGAATATACATTCTTAAAGACAATTCAATTGTCTCTAATTAAGTAGTATAGACTTTTCCACTAACATGTTAGGTTGTGGAAATATTCACGAAAATCTAACAAGGGGTACCTTTAAACCCCCCTCCTGAGTTTAGCTCGCGGCCCTGGGCTGGGGACTTTGGGTATGTTATACCTGGGGTTAACCCCTACCATATAAAAAATAATCCAGAGAGCACTATTTTTGGCAAGCAAAATTCCTTCGTTGACTGTACTATAAACGACTGTCTGATGTAAATCACTCCTTTTGATAAGCACAGATTCACATTCAACTTCAAATTAATAACCTGAGTCGTTTTACTAAGTTTTATATTGAACAAAATTTTCATAAGAAGCAAACATAACGCAGATTTAATACTTTTATCAGTTTGAACGCATTCATTTTTTCTCCTTAAATCTCACATTAAAATCACAAAAAAACATTAAAATCGACATTTGACTATGATGACTACTTGATGAATTTGTCGTTGATTGTAAGCCCCACTATTATTCAATAAATGGCTTTTTGTTAATATTTTTATAAGATAATATTTTTTATATTAATTATTTTTCATCTAAACGAATCTAATAGCTTTAACGACACATAGTTATGTGACACAAGAAAAACCAATAATCAATACAAATTTCCATGGATATCCAGTTATTGAGGGTGATTCATTTAATTTGCAATGCTTTATGAAGGTATCATCTTATGAAGCCTTCGATATAAGATGGGAAACACCAACGGACAACTATGTAAGTTTTTATTAAATAACATTTTAAGAAAAATAATTTTGATACAAATATTGGTGTACGGTGTACCTGCTCGAAATAATAGACGTGTTTTCTATCTAATCTATATAGATGTTAAGGTGCTACTATATTATCATATACATATATGGCAAACTTACCATATAAATACGTTTCACATCAAGCGACAATAACGGTGCTATATCTACATATTTATGTGTCGCAATATGTTTTGTCATATACATATATAAGTCTATGCTAATTATATGTCGTTTGTGGAAGGTATTTACAATCTAATAGCACCTTTTAACACAAATTTTATCTATAAAAAACACCAAAAACTTATCTTGTAAGAAATTCTATAATATTGATATATGATGAGTGTCAAGTTAGCAAAACAACATGCACGAATCAAAAAATGGTAAATTGGATAATTTGCCTTTAATTTGTTGTTTATTTGTTTTTAATTAGTTGTGACAATTTCGAATTTGTCGTTCAATGTTTTCTATGTTTTTTGTGTTGCTTTGCTAACTTGATATCAAGAATCAAGTAAGCAAAGCAACACAACAAAAACATAGAAAACATTGAACAACAAATTCGAAATTGTCACAACTAATTAACGACTAATTAACGGAAAATTATCAAATTAACCATTTTTCGATTTGCGATTGTTGTTTTGCTAACTTGACGTCGAATTTGGAAATTAGCAAAAAAAAACATAGAAAACATAGCACGACAAATTTAAAATGTCACAACTAATTAATGACTAATTAACGGCAAATTATTAACCTATTAATCATTCACTGTAAAGAGTTTTTAGTACTTTTCTGAGGGGGTGCTTTGCTATCCTAATATTAAGTAACCAAAGCAACACAAAAACATAGAAAACATTAAACGACAAATTCAAAATTGTCACAACTAATTAACAACAAATAACGGAAAATTATCCAATTGACCGTTTTTCAATTCGTATATGTTGTTTTGCTTACTTGACACTCATTGATATATGTATATCAAAGCTTTTGTGCTTAGCCTGGATAAAAAATGAATATATATCAAGGTCCAGGCAAATCAGGATCGCAAATTTGGATCTTGGATGTAACGTATACTACTAACTTAAATTTTCCTAGGATTCGATTACAAATAAGATCTTTATATTATACATACTTAAGTGGCCAAATTTTTTAAAAGCTTGAAAAATGACTTTCTAGAGAGTAAATTTGTTATGATATAACATTTGAGTTGCTACACTTATTTTTTTAAGTGTATTATTCACATGAATTCTGCAAGTTAATGTCTTATCTAAGTATACTCCAAGATACTTGACAGAACCAACCCATGGAATATCAGAGTTATTTAGTTGACTAGTGACTTAACGGTAAAGCGCAAGCTTTTCATTTTATAATAAAAAAGATAGCTTGCGTTTATGATGGTAATTTTCCATGATTCGAATCTTAATTAACCAAGATTCGGAATTATCAACTATGTTATTAAGTGCGTTTTGAAGTGAATTTTCAGTATTAGCTATATCCTTATTCATTTGATTTAAATATAGCAGTGTCATCAGCAAACATAGCTATTCTGCAGTTAAGTACGTCTGGGAAATCGGCAACATAAATAATGTACAGGAGAGGCCCCAAAACTGATCCTTGTGGGACTCCCGAATAAATATTTTTAGAACTAGAGTTTATATTATTTAAGTTTATTATAAATTGTCTGCTATGCAAAAAGTTTTGATCAAACCTAATATTGAAATCTTGGCAGCCAAAGAGTTTAAGGCTAAGCGGTCACATGCAACTCTTTATTGTTTAATGACTAGTTGATCGAAGACGGCGCACATATGTGTCCATTATTTTCTGAATAATTTTGCAAATATTTTAAAACACAAATGTAGCCTGACATTTTAACTTTAATTGAGTACTTCGTTTTTAAATATTCGACAAATATAACTGAAGTTATAAGCCTCATAATGTGGACAAATCGGCTTTTTTTCAAGGTTTATTGCAAAAATGTAATGGAAAATCAAATTGATCAGGTCTTTTAACACCATTTTGTTGTCCCTTCCCATTAATTTGTATACAGAATGTAGCCCGACATTTCATCTTTATTTAAAAACCTTAACATTTAAGATCTATCAATTTAAACGAAGTTATAATTTTTTGAAAGAAGCCATCTCGGTTGAAAAATTATTTTTTTTTAAATTCGGATAACTGTGCTTCCTCACTGAAGCTCGTCTGCGGCGAAGAATATCTACCACACAAGCAGAGCAAAGCATTTGAGGTGATCGTTTAGTCCAATCAGGGACTGAATAGTTTCTGCATGTGCGCGCACTCTCATATAAGAGCATGGGATTCATTTTGGCAACCAAACTATTTCGTGACTGAAAGTTGCATATGCGCGCTTATGGCTAAAACGGATGTGAAGCAATTCTACACGCATCTATGCATGCAGCGCTGTATACGAAACACATGTGCATAGTTTCTGATGCATAGTTATGTCAAATCAAATAATGAAAGGCAACTGCACGCAGCGTTGCCGATGTGACACGATAGTGCTTTTTTGGCTAGAGATTTTCTTTGTGGAAAGGTGGCACGACATTCAACATAGCATTTTTATAATCACCATTATTTCACTTCAAAGAATAATGTACATTTTAACGAAATAAGTACGAATTTTGAGGAAATTATATGAATATTTGTCCAAATG